>JAESUZ010001293.1:0-17374 GCA_017311185.1 Proteles cristata cristata | reverse complement strand
CCCAGTACGAAAGGACAAGAGAAATGGGGCCCACTTTACCAAAGCGCCCTAAGTACAATAGATGATATAATCTTAATCTAAACAACTCACACTAAGCCATAACCCGAGAGCCTCGGGTTTGTTAGGGTGGCAGAGCCCGGTAATTGCATAAAACTTAAACCTTTACTATCAGAGGTTCAACTCCTCTCCCTAACAACATGCTCACGCTCAACATTCTCTCACTAACCATCCCCATTCTTCTGGCCGTAGCCTTCCTGACTTTAGTAGAGCGCAAAATGCTAGGCTACATACAACTACGCAAAGGGCCCAACATCGTAGGACCATTCGGACTACTACAACCCATCGCAGACGCCCTAAAACTATTCACCAAAGAACCCCTACGACCCCTCACATCATCCATCTCCATATTTATTATAGCCCCAATTTTAGCACTATCACTCGCACTAATCATGTGACTGCCGCTACCCATACCATACCCACTCATCAACATAAACCTAGGCGTCTTATTTATATTGGCCATATCCAGCCTCGCTGTATACTCAATCTTATGATCAGGATGGGCCTCAAATTCAAAATACGCCCTAATCGGAGCCCTACGGGCCGTAGCCCAAACAATCTCGTATGAAGTAACACTAGCCATCATCCTACTATCAGTATTACTAATAAACGGCTCATACACACTAGCCACACTAATCACCACACAAGAACATATTTGATTAATCCTCCCAGCATGACCACTAGCCATAATATGATTCATCTCAACACTAGCAGAAACTAACCGGGCCCCATTTGACCTAACAGAGGGAGAATCAGAACTAGTCTCCGGCTTCAACGTAGAATATGCAGCGGGTCCATTTGCCCTATTCTTCATAGCAGAATACGCCAACATCATCATAATAAACAGCCTAACCACAATCCTATTCTTCGGCGCATTCCACAACCCATACATACCAGAACTATACACCGCCAACTTCATCACCAAAACCCTACTCCTTACAACTGCCTTCCTATGAATCCGAGCATCCTATCCACGCTTCCGATATGATCAACTAATACACCTCCTATGAAAAAACTTCCTACCCCTCACACTTGCCCTGTGTATATGACACGTATCACTACCCAGTATTACAGCCAGCATCCCACCCCAAACATAAGAAATATGTCTGACAAAAGAGTTACTTTGATAGAGTAAATAATAGAGGTTAAAACCCTCTTATTTCTAGAATTATAGGACTCGAACCTAATCCTAAGAACTCAAAAATCTTCGTGCTACCACATTACACCACATTCTACAGTAAGGTCAGCTAAATAAGCTATCGGGCCCATACCCCGAAAATGTTGGTTTATACCCTTCCCGTACTAATCAAACCCCCAATCCTCATCACCATTATATTCACCGTAATTGCAGGAACCATAATTGTACTAAC
This sequence comes from Proteles cristata cristata, assembly GCA_017311185.1. Lineage (NCBI taxonomy): Eukaryota > Metazoa > Chordata > Mammalia > Carnivora > Hyaenidae > Proteles > Proteles cristata. The sequence goes on along the minus strand of JAESUZ010001293.1, from coordinate 15,947 downwards.
AAGCTCACACTGATTCACAATCTGAATTGGACTTGAAATAAACCTACTAGCTATTATCCCAATCCTTATAAAAAAGCACAACCCACGCGCCACAGAAGCAGCCACAAAATATTTCCTCACACAAGCCACCGCATCAATGCTCCTAATAATAGGCATCATCATCAACCTCCTACACTCAGGACAGTGGACAATATTAAAAAACCCCAATCCTATAGCCCCCACCATAATAACCATTGCCCTGGCAATAAAATTAGGCCTAGCCCCGTTCCACTTTTGAGTACCAGAAGTCACACAAGGAATCCCCATATCCTCAGGCCTAATTCTACTAACATGACAAAAAATCGCACCCCTATCAATCCTCTACCAAATCTCACCCACCATCAACCCCAACCTACTAATACCAATAGCAATTATATCAGTACTGGTCGGGGGCTGAGGGGGACTCAACCAAACACAACTACGAAAAATCCTGGCATACTCCTCAATTGCCCACATAGGTTGAATAGCAGCAATCATACTATACAGCCCCACTACAATAATTCTAAACCTAACAATTTACATTATTATAACACTAACAACATTCATATTATTCATACACAGCTCCTCTACAACAACAACATCACTATCCCAAACATGAAACAAAACACCCCTAATTACATCCATTATCCTTATTCTTATATTATCCCTAGGAGGCCTCCCACCCCTGTCAGGATTCACACCAAAATGAATAATCATCCAAGAACTCACTAAAAACGAAATAATCATTACCCCCACCCTACTAGCTGTCACAGCACTACTAAACCTATATTTTTATATGCGACTCACATATGCCACAGCACTAACCATATTCCCCTCAACAAATAACATAAAAATAAAATGACAGTTTGACACTACAAAAAAAAATAACCCTTCTATCCCCTCTAACCACGCTATCAACCCTACTACTCCCCCTAACACCACTAATATCAATCTTGGACTAGGAGTTTAGGTTAAATTAGACCAAGGACCTTCAAAGCCCTAAGCAAGTTATACAAACTTAACTCCTGCACACAACCCCATAAGGACTGCAAGAACCTATCTCACATCAATTGATTGCAAATCAATCACTTTAATTAAGCTAAGCCCTCACTAGACTGGTGGGCTCCAACCCCACGAACTTTTAGTTAACAGCTAAACACCCTAATCAACTGGCTTCAATCTACTTCTCCCGCCGCCTAGAAAAAAAAGGCGGGAGAAGCCCCGGCAGCGTTGAAGCTGCTTCTTTGAATTTGCAATTCAACATGACAATTCACCACAGGACTTGGCAAAAAGAGGACTTGAACCTCTGTACTTAGATTTACAGTCTAATGCTTACTCGGCCATTTTACCTATGTTCATAACCCGTTGACTATTTTCTACTAACCACAAAGACATCGGCACCCTTTACCTCTTATTTGGTGCCTGAGCAGGTATAGTAGGGACTGCCCTTAGTCTCCTGATTCGAGCTGAGCTTGGCCAGCCCGGCTCTTTGCTGGGGGACGATCAGATTTATAACGTAGTGGTCACTGCCCACGCATTCGTGATAATTTTCTTTATAGTTATACCTATCATGATCGGTGGTTTTGGTAATTGATTGGTGCCGCTGATAATTGGGGCACCTGATATGGCGTTCCCTCGAATAAATAATATGAGCTTTTGACTGCTACCTCCCTCCTTCCTACTCTTACTCGCATCCTCAATAGTAGAGGCCGGCGCAGGAACTGGGTGAACTGTATATCCGCCCCTAGCCGGCAATCTAGCCCACGCAGGAGCATCCGTAGATTTGACGATTTTCTCCCTTCACTTAGCAGGTGTCTCTTCAATCCTAGGTGCCATTAATTTTATTACAACCATTATTAACATAAAACCCCCGGCCCTATCGCAATACCAAACACCCCTGTTCGTGTGATCTGTGTTAATCACTGCCGTACTGCTGCTCCTATCACTACCAGTCCTAGCAGCCGGGATTACCATACTCCTAACAGACCGAAATCTTAATACCACCTTCTTTGACCCCGCCGGAGGAGGAGACCCCATCCTGTACCAACACCTATTCTGATTCTTCGGACACCCGGAGGTATATATTCTAATCCTGCCCGGATTTGGAATAATTTCACACATTGTCACATATTATTCAGGTAAAAAAGAACCCTTCGGCTATATGGGTATAGTCTGAGCCATAATATCCATTGGTTTCTTGGGCTTTATTGTATGAGCTCACCACATGTTTACAGTAGGCATAGACGTAGACACACGAGCATACTTCACATCAGCCACCATGATCATTGCTATCCCAACTGGGGTGAAAGTGTTTAGCTGACTTGCTACCCTCCACGGAGGAAACATTAAATGATCCCCGGCCATACTATGGGCCCTAGGTTTTATCTTCCTCTTTACCGTGGGCGGCCTAACAGGAATTGTACTGGCCAACTCCTCACTAGATATTGTCCTTCACGACACATACTATGTGGTAGCCCACTTCCACTATGTTCTATCTATAGGCGCAGTTTTCGCCATCATGGGGGGCTTTGTCCACTGATTCCCACTATTCTCAGGGTACACTCTGGACAACACCTGAGCAAAAATCCACTTTACAATTATATTCGTAGGCGTTAATATGACATTCTTCCCCCAACACTTTCTAGGCTTATCCGGAATACCCCGACGTTATTCCGACTACCCAGACGCATATACAACCTGAAACACAATTTCTTCAATAGGCTCTTTCATTTCACTAACAGCTGTAATATTGATAATTTTCATGATTTGAGAAGCCTTCGCATCCAAGCGGGAGGTGGCAATAGTAGAACTAACCACCACCAACCTTGAGTGGCTGCATGGATGTCCTCCCCCCTACCACACATTTGAAGAACCAACTTACGTATCCCTAAAATAAGAAAGGAGGGAATCGAACCCCCTAAGACTGGTTTCAAGCCAATGCCATAGCCACTATGTCTTTCTCAACGAGGAGGTTCTAGTAAAAAAATTACATAACTTTGTCAGAGTTAAAGTATAGGCTCGCACCCTTTGTACCTCTATGCCATACCCGCTCCAATTAGGCTTCCAAGACGCCACTTCTCCTATTATAGAAGAACTCCTACACTTCCACGACCACACACTAATAATTGTATTCCTGATTAGCTCCTTAGTACTATACATCATCTCGCTCATGCTAACAACCAAACTCACTCACACCAGCACGATAGATGCCCAAGAAGTAGAGACAATCTGAACAATTCTGCCCGCCATCATTCTAGTCCTCATTGCATTGCCCTCTCTGCGAATCCTTTATATAATAGACGAAATCAACAACCCCTCTCTAACCGTAAAAACCATAGGACATCAGTGGTATTGAAGTTATGAATATACAGACTATGAAGACCTAAACTTCGACTCATATATAATTCCCACGCAAGAGCTAAAGCCCGGGGACCTGCGACTATTAGAAGTCGACAACCGAGTAGTACTGCCCATGGAAATAACTATTCGAATACTAATTTCATCCGAAGATGTCCTGCACTCATGGGCTGTACCGTCCCTGGGCCTAAAAACTGATGCCATTCCAGGCCGACTTAACCAAACAACCCTAATAGGCACACGACCTGGACTATACTACGGACAATGCTCAGAAATCTGTGGCTCAAACCACAGCTTTATGCCCATCGTTCTTGAACTAGTCCCACTTGCCCACTTCGAAAAATGGTCAATAACCATGCTTTAAGACCACTAAGAAGCTAATCAGAGCATTAACCTTTTAAGTTAAAGACTGGGAGTCTAACCTCCCCTTAGTGACATGCCACAATTAGACACATCAACTTGATTTATTACCATCGTGTCAATAATTATCACACTATTTATTATACTTCAACTAAAAATCTCAAAATATGCATACCCATGAAGCCCAGAACTTAAACCCCTCTCAACACTAAAACAACCTAATCCCTGAGAAAAAAATGAACGAAAATCTATTCTCCTCTTTCACTACCCCCACAATAATAGGCTTGCCTATCGTTGTTCTAATTATCATATTCCCAAGCATCCTATTTCCCACACCAAGCCGATTAATTAATAATCGCCTAGTCTCACTCCAACAATGACTAGTACAACTAACAGCAAAGCAAATGCTAGCCATACACAGTCGTAAAGGACAAACATGAGCCCTAATACTAATGTCCTTAATCTTATTTATTGGCTCAACCAACCTACTGGGATTACTTCCACACTCATTCACACCCACGACACAACTCTCCTTAAATCTGGGGATAGCCATCCCCCTATGAGCAGCTACTGTCGTAGTGGGGTTCCGACACAAAACAAAAGCATCTCTGGCCCACTTCTTGCCTCAAGGAACACCCCTCCCCCTGATTCCCATGCTCGTAATCATCGAAACCATCAGCCTATTTATTCAACCCGTGGCCTTAGCTGTGCGACTCACAGCCAATATTACCGCAGGCCATCTATTAATACACCTAATCGGAGGAGCCGCCCTGGCCCTCATAAAAATCAACACCTCTGTCGCCCTCATTACCTTCATCATCCTTGTCTTATTAACAATCCTTGAATTTGCTGTGGCCCTAATCCAAGCCTATGTCTTTACTCTACTAGTGAGCCTGTATTTACACGACAACACCTAATGACCCACCAAACCCACGCCTATCACATAGTAAACCCAAGCCCATGGCCCCTCACAGGGGCCCTCTCGGCCCTACTAATAACCTCAGGGCTGGCCATATGATTTCACTTTAACTCAACATTCCTACTAACACTGGGAATAACAACTAATCTATTAACTATATACCAATGATGACGAGATGTTATCCGAGAAAGCACATTCCAAGGACACCACACCCCTATTGTACAAAAGGGGTTACGATACGGAATAGTTCTCTTTATCATCTCAGAAGTGTTCTTTTTCGCAGGCTTCTTCTGGGCCTTTTACCACTCAAGCCTTGCCCCAACACCCGAGCTAGGGGGATGTTGACCTCCCACAGGAATTATCCCCCTGAACCCCCTAGAAGTCCCCCTACTAAACACCTCAGTACTGCTGGCCTCTGGCGTATCCATCACCTGAGCTCACCACAGCCTGATAGAGGGCAACCGCAAACACATACTTCAGGCCCTATTTATTACTATCTCCCTGGGAATTTATTTCACCCTGCTTCAAGCCTCAGAGTACTACGAAACATCCTTTACAATCTCCGACGGAGTGTACGGATCCACATTCTTCATAGCCACAGGGTTCCACGGACTGCATGTTATCATCGGATCTACTTTCCTCATTGTTTGTTTCCTTCGTCAACTAAAATTTCATTTCACATCCAACCACCACTTTGGATTTGAAGCCGCTGCCTGATACTGACACTTTGTAGACGTAGTCTGACTATTCCTATACGTTTCTATTTATTGATGAGGATCCTATTTCTTTAGTATTAATTAGTACGATTGACTTCCAATCAATTAGATTCGGCCCAACCCGAAAAGAAATAATAAACATAATAATAGCCCTACTCATCAACACAACACTATCCGCGCTATTAGTACTAATTGCATTCTGACTACCCCAGCTAAACGTATATGCAGAAAAAGCAAGTCCGTATGAATGTGGCTTCGATCCAATAGGCTCAGCCCGCCTACCCTTCTCAATAAAATTCTTCCTAGTCGCTATTACATTTCTATTGTTCGACTTAGAAATCGCACTATTACTCCCCCTCCCATGAGCCTCCCAAACAGACAGCCCATTAACCATGCTCACTATGGCCCTCCTATTAATTTCCCTTCTAGCTGCGAGCCTAGCTTATGAATGAACCCAAAAAGGACTAGAGTGGACTGAATATGATAATTAGTTTAAGCAAAACAAATGATTTCGACTCATTAGATTATAGGCGTTCTATAATTATCAAATGTCTATTGTATATGTTAACATCTTCTTAGCCTTCACCATGTCCCTTCTGGGCCTACTAATCTACCGCTCACACCTAATATCCTCCCTGCTGTGCTTAGAGGGCATGATATTATCCCTATTTGTCATAATGACCGTAGTCATCCTAAATAACCACTTCACACTAGCTAGCATAACCCCCATTATTCTTCTAGTATTCGCTGCCTGCGAAGCGGCCCTGGGCCTATCCTTACTAGTAATAGTCTCTAACACCTATGGCACCGATTACGTACAAAACCTGAACCTCCTACAATGCTAAAAATTATCATCCCAACTATAATACTCATCCCCCTTGCTTGACTATCCAAACCCAGCACAATCTGAATTAACACCACGGCCCACGGTCTGCTGATTAGTCTTATCAGTCTATCCTACCTCAACCAATTCAACGACAACAGCCTTAATTTCTCACTACTGTTCTTCTCGGACTCACTATCCGCACCCCTACTGGCACTAACAACCTGACTCCTGCCCCTAATATTAACAGCCAGCCAACACCACCTGTCAAAAGAACCAGCCGCTCGAAAAAAACTATATATTATCATACTCACCCTCCTCCAACTATTCTTAATCATAACATTTACCTCCACAGAACTAATTATATTTTATATCATATTCGAAGCTACACTCGTACCCACCTTGGTAATTATCACACGATGGGGCAACCAAACAGAACGACTCAACGCAGGCCTATACTTCCTATTCTATACCCTGGTGGGCTCACTACCCCTATTAATTGCGCTGCTATATATCCAAAACACAACAGGATCCCTAAATTTCCTAATCGCACAATACTGAGCTAAACCCATCTCAACTACCTGGTCCAACATCTTTCTATGACTAGCATGCATGATGGCCTTTATAGTAAAAATACCCCTATATGGACTACACCTATGACTCCCCAAAGCACATGTAGAGGCCCCCATTGCAGGGTCAATAGTACTGGCGGCTGTGCTTTTAAAACTCGGGGGTTACGGAATAATACGCATTACAGTGCTATTAAACCCCCTAACCGGCCAAATAGCATACCCGTTCTTGATACTATCCTTGTGGGGCATAATTATAACAAGCTCCATCTGCTTACGCCAAACAGACTTAAAATCCTTAATTGCTTACTCATCAGTAAGCCACATAGCCCTAGTAATTGCAGCGGTACTCATTCAAACCCCGTGAAGCTACATAGGAGCAACAGCCCTTATAATCGCCCACGGACTCACATCATCCATATTATTCTGCTTAGCAAACTCAAACTATGAGCGCGTACATAGTCGAACCATAATTCTAGCACGAGGACTACAAACACTACTACCACTGATAGCCGCCTGATGACTATTAGCCAGCCTGGCAAATCTAGCCCTCCCACCAACCATCAACTTGTTAGGCGAACTATTCGTAGTAATAGCATCCTTTTCATGATCCAATATCACCATCGCCCTCATAGGGACAAACATTATTATTACAGCCCTATACTCCCTTTACATGCTAATCACAACCCAACGGGGAAAGCAAACGAATCACATTAAAAACATTAAACCGTCATTTACACGAGAAAACGCCCTAATGGCCCTACACCTCCTTCCACTGCTACTCCTCTCACTTAATCCCAAAATCGTCCTAGGACCTATCTACTGTAAACATAGTTTAACACAAAACACCAGATTGTGAATCTGGTAATAGAAGCTTGAACCTTCTTGTTTACCGAAAAAGTATGCAAGAACTGCTAATTCATGCCCCCATGTTTAAAAACATGGCTTTTTCAACTTTTATAGGATAGAAGTGATCCGTTGGTCTTAGGAATCAAAAAATTGGTGCAACTCCAAATAAAAGTAATAAATCTATTCAACTCTCTTGTCATAACAGCAATATTCATTCTACTTTTGCCGATCATTATAGCCAGCACCCAAATATATAAAAATAATTCGTATCCTGACTACGTAAAAACTGCAACTTCCTATGCTTTCGCCATTATCACAATTCCAGCCTTAATATTCATCCACTCTGGACAAGAAGCAGTTATTTCAAACTGACACTGAATAACAATTCAAACACTAAAATTCTCCATAAGCTTCAAGCTCGACTACTTCTCAATTATCTTCGTACCAGTAGCGCTTTTCGTTACATGATCCATTATAGAATTCTCAATATGGTACATACACACCGATCCACATATTAACCGATTCTTCAAATATCTTCTTATATTTCTTATTACAATAATTATCCTAGTAACCGCCAACAACCTATTTCAACTATTCATTGGTTGGGAGGGGGTGGGAATCATATCCTTCCTGCTCATCGGATGGTGGTACGGCCGAACAGATGCTAATACCGCAGCCCTACAAGCAATCCTCTATAACCGCATCGGGGACGTTGGATTTATTTTAGCTATAGCATGATTCCTCACTAACTCAAACACATGGGAATTTCAACAAATCTTTGTCACAGAGTACGAAAACCTAAACACACCCCTAATAGGACTTCTCCTAGCAGCCACAGGCAAATCAGCCCAATTCGGCCTACACCCGTGACTACCATCAGCCATAGAAGGACCCACACCCGTGTCAGCCCTACTACACTCAAGCACAATAGTGGTGGCCGGCGTATTCTTATTAATCCGCTTTCACCCCCTAATAGAACAAAACAAAACCGTACAGACCTTCACACTATGCCTGGGGGCCATCACCACCCTATTCACAGCAATTTGCGCATTGACACAAAATGATATCAAAAAAATTGTCGCCTTCTCCACCTCCAGTCAACTGGGCCTCATAATCGTAACAATCGGAATTAACCAACCCCATCTTGCGTTCCTACACATTTGCACACACGCATTCTTTAAAGCCATGCTATTCATATGTTCAGGATCAATTATCCACAGCCTAAATGACGAACAAGACATTCGAAAAATAGGGGGACTATTTAAACCCATACCATTTACCACAACTTCCTTAATTGTGGGGAGCCTTGCACTCACAGGAGTCCCATTCCTGACAGGATTCTACTCCAAAGACCTAATCATCGAAACTGCCAACACGTCGTACACCAACGCCTGAGCCCTGCTAATGACACTCATCGCCACATCCCTAACAGCCGTTTACAGCACACGAATCATATTCTTTGCACTCATAGAACAACCCCGCTTCAACCCCCTAAGCCCAATTAATGAAAACAACCCCCTCTTAATCAACTCTATCAAACGTCTCCTAATTGGAAGTATTTTCGCAGGCTATCTAATTTCCTACAACATCCCCCCCATAACCACCCCACAAATAACTATACCCTATTACCTCAAACTAACTGCCCTTGCAGCCACTGCCATAGGCTTTGCTCTAGCATTGGAACTAAATCTTGTAGCCAAAAACCTAAAACTTAACCCCCCATCAAACACACTTAAATTTTCTAGCCTCCTAGGATACTTCCCAACCATTATCCACCGCTCCCTGCCACTAGCCAACCTAACAATAAGCCAAAAATCCGCATCAACACTACTAGACCTCATTTGACTAGAAAGCGCCCTACCCAAATCCATCTCATACTTCCAAATGAAGTCGTCAACCATCGTATCCAACCAAAAAGGACTAATCAAACTCTACTTCCTGTCGTTCATAATTACCCCGATAATCAGCCTACTCCTACTTAATTACCACGAGTAATTTCCATGATTACCAAAACACCAGTGAGTAACGACCAACCCGTTACAATAACCAACCAAGTTCCATAACTATACAAAGCCGCAATTCCCATGGCCTCCTCGCTAAAAAAACCTGAATCACCAGTATCATAGATCACCCAATCACCAGCCCCGTTAAATTTAAAAATAATTTCAACCTCATTCTCCTCAAGAACATAACAAGCCATCAACAATTCTGCCAGCACCCCCGTAATAAATATAGCTAGCACAGCCTTATTAGAGGCCCAAGCCTCAGGATAAGGCTCCGTCGCCATAGCAGTAGTATAACCAAACACCACAAGCATCCCACCCAAATAAATTAAAAAGACTATTGGACCTAAAAAAGACCCGCCAAAACTTAACACAATCCCACACCCAATACCACCAGCCACAATTAAACCAAAACCCCCATAGATCGGCGAAGGCTTTGAAGAAAAACTAACAAAGCTCACCACAAAAATAGTACTCAAGATAAATACAACGTATGTTATCATTATTCCCACATGGAATCTAACCATGACTAATGGTATGAAAAACCACCGTTGTATTTCAACTACAAGAATTTAATGACCAACATTCGAAAATCTCACCCACTTATTAAAATTGTCAACAAATCATTCATCGACCTCCCCACCCCACCCAACATCTCGGCATGATGAAATTTCGGATCCTTACTAGGAATCTGCTTAATCCTACAAGTCCTAACAGGCCTATTCCTAGCCATACACTACACATCAGACACAATGACCGCCTTCTCATCAGTAACCCACATCTGCCGAGACGTAAACTACGGCTGAGTCATCCGATACATACACGCCAACGGAGCCTCCATGTTCTTCATCTGCCTATTCATACACATCGGCCGAGGAATATACTATGGGTCCTACGCATTCCCAGAAACATGAAACATCGGGATCCTACTGCTATTCGCAGTAATAGCCACTGCATTTATAGGCTACGTCCTACCATGAGGCCAAATATCATTCTGAGGCGCCACAGTCATCACCAACCTCCTATCAGCCATCCCATACATTGGGACCAGTTTAGTAGAATGAATCTGGGGGGGATTCTCAGTAGACAAGGCCACACTAACACGATTCTTCGCCTTCCACTTTATCCTCCCATTTATCATCCTGGCCCTAGCAACCATCCACCTATTATTTCTCCACGAAACAGGCTCAAACAACCCCTCAGGAATAACATCAGATGCAGACAAAATCCCGTTTCATCCCTACTACACAATCAAAGACATCCTGGGCCTTCTACTCCTGGTACTAGCACTATCAACCCTCGTACTATTTTCACCAGACCTACTAGGAGACCCCGACAACTACACACCAGCAAATCCCCTAAATACACCACCACACATTAAACCCGAATGATACTTCCTATTCGCGTATGCAATCCTTCGATCCATCCCCAACAAACTGGGAGGCGTACTAGCCCTAATTATATCAATCCTAATCCTAGCAATTGTACCACTTCTCCACACCTCAAAACAACGAGGAATAGCATTTCGACCAATCAGCCAATGCTTATTCTGACTCCTAGTAGCAGACCTGCTGACCCTAACATGAATCGGGGGTCAACCAGTAGAATACCCATTCATCACCATCGGCCAATTAGCCTCCATTGCATACTTTTCCATCATCCTAATCCTAATGCCCGTCTCTGGCATTATTGAAAACTATCTTTTAAAATGAAGAGCCTTTGTAGTACATAAAATACCTTGGTCTTGTAAACCAAAAAAGGAGAATATATATACCCTCCCTAAGGCTTCAAGGAAGAAGCAACAGCCCCACCATCAGCACCCAAAGCTGAAGTTCTATTTAAACTATTCCCTGTAACACACAAGCCCCTAGCCCACAACACTATAAGCACTAAAACAAGCGCCACCAAAACATAATACGCACATTCCATGCCAATTACGTGATATTCATAGATACCAGAACATTAAAAACATCAATCAAGCACCGCCCTATTAAAAACACCACACCAACCACCCCCACAAACACAACGTGCTTCTACAGATACAGCATACTAATGCACACTGCACAAACAACACACAACCAACAGCCCCGCGAAACAGCTAGCACTTGTATAAAGTATAGTTCACTAAACATATCATGTATACACGCATTAATTGATAGTCTTCATAAACACTAAGTACCTGTGTAAATATAATGTATTAAGACATATTATGTATATCGTGCATTAATTGATAGTCCCCATGAATATTAAGTACCAATGTAAATGTAATGTATTGAGACATACTATGTATATCGTGCATTAATTGATAGTCCCCATGAATATTAAGTACCAATGTAAATGTAATGTATTGAGACATACTATGTATATCGTGCATTAATTGATAGTCCCCATGAATATTAAGTACCAATGTAAATGTAATGTATTAAGACATACTATGTATATCGTGCATTAATTGATAGTCCCCATGAATATTAAGTACCAATGTAAATGTAATGTATTGAGACATACTATGTATATCGTGCATTAATTGATAGTCCCCATGAATATTAAGTACCAATGTAAATGTAATGTATTAAGACATACTATGTATATCGTGCATTAATTGATAGTCCCCATGAATATTAAGTACCAATGTAAATGTAATGTATTGAGACATACTATGTATATCGTGCATTAATTGATAGTCCTCATGAATATTAAGCATGTACATTATATTCATAATATTACATAATACATATAGTGTATAACGTGCATAAGGCTGATCCTACCAACCTAACTCTATGGACCTCAATTATCCAAGAGCTTGATAACCATGCCTCGAGAAACCAGCAATCCTTGTTTGACGTGTACCTCTTCTCGCTCCGGGCCCATTTCAATGTGGGGGTTTCTACACTGAAACTATACCTGGCATCTGGTTCTTACTTCAGGGTCATTACGAACCTCAATCCAATCCTTCATTTACTTCAAATAGGACATCTCGATGGACTAATGGCTAATCAGCCCATGATCACACATAACTGTGGTGTCATGCATTTGGTATCTTTTAATTTTTAGGGGGGGAACTTGCTATGACTCAGCTATGACCGTAAACGGTCTCGACCCGCCAAGCAGTATTGTAGCTGGGCTTATTCACTATGCTAGGATTCAACATCTCACCATACAAGGTGTTATTCAGTCAATGGTTACAGGACATATACCTCAACCCCAACGATTAACCGGGACAGACAAGGCGCACCCACGTATACGCGCACACGCACACGCGTACACACGTACACACACGCACACGCACACACGTACGCATGCACACCCACGCACACGCACACACGTACGCATGCACACCCACGCACACGCACACACGTACGCATGCACACCCACGCACACGCACACACGTACGCATGCACACCCACGCACACGCACACACGTACGCATGCACACCCACGCACACGCACACACGTACGCATGCACACACACGCACACACGCATGTACGCGCGTATATCCAACAGATAAACAACTAGCTTAAACAAACCCCCCTTACCCCCCGTAACCCCATAATATAAAAATGCATTTATTATTGTCTTGCCAAACCCCAAAAACAAGACTAAACACATATTCAATTATAGAGCCCGAATACAGACCTGAGATCACCACAACCCAATAAACACTAAATCTAATCATCTGTATTATTCTAGTTGTTCGCGGATATCTATAGATATATGTTGCTCGCTCTAACTCGTCCCTATCTAACCTTTTTATAGCCGTAACATAAACCACCGCGACCCAAACATGCAAAAATTAATGTTAATGTAGCTTAAGCACGTAAAGCAAGGCACTGAAAATGCCTAGATGAATCATCAGATTCCATAAACACAAAGGTTTGGTCCTGGCCTTTCCATTAGTTATTAACAGGGTTACACATGCAAGCCTCCACATCCCGGTGAAAATGCCCTCTAAATCGCCAGACGACCTAAAGGAGCGGGTATCAAGCACACATACGTAGCTTACGACGCCTTGCTTAGCCACACCCCCACGGGATACAGCAGTGGTAAAAATTAAGCCATGAACGAAAGTTCGACTAAGCCATGTTAAAGAGGGTTGGTAAATCTCGTGCCAGCCACCGCGGTCATACGATTAACCCCAACTAATAGACATGCGGCGTAAAGCGTGTTACAGAACAAATTCCAACAATAAAGTTAAATCTTAACTAGGCCGTAAAGAGCTACAGTTAATGTGAAAATAAGATACGAAAGTAACTTTAACATATCCGACTACACGATAGCTAAGACCCAAACTGGGATTAGATACCCCACTATGCTTAGCCCTAAACCCAGACAGATAGCTAAACAAATCTGTCCGCCAGAGAACTACTAGCAACAGCTTAAAACTCAAAGGACTTGGCGGTGCTTTACATCCCTCTAGAGGAGCCTGTTCTATAATCGATAAACCCCGATACACCTCACCGCCCCTTGCTAATTCAGCCTATATACCGCCATCCTCAGCAAACCCCAAAAGGGAAGAATAGTAAGCACAAGTATCTTAACATAAAAAAGTTAGGTCAAGGTGTAGCCTATGGGGCGGGAAGTAATGGGCTACATTTTCTACATCAGAACACCCCACACGAAAATTCTTATGCAACTGAGAATTAAAGGAGGATTTAGCAGTAAATTAAGAATAGAGAGCTTAATTGAATAGGGCCATAAAGCACGCACACACCGCCCGTCACCCTCCTCGAGTAACATACAACCTAAAATCCTATTTAACTTGTAACAAGCACAAGAGGAGACAAGTCGTAACAAGGTAAGCATACTGGAAAGTGTGCTTGGATAACAAGATGTAGCTTAAGCAAAGCATCTGGCCTACGCCCAGAAGATTTCACATCAAACTGACCATCTTGAGCTAAATCTAGCCCAAACACCCACAAACTCAACTAGCACAAGCACATAAACCAAAACATTTAACAACCCCTAAAAGTATAGGAGATAGAAATTTGATTCGGCGCTATAGAGACAGTACCGCAAGGGAAAGATGAAAGAATACACTAAAAGCATCACACAGCAAAGCTTACACCTTGTACCTTTTGCATAATGAGTTAGCTAGACACAATCTAACAAAGAGAACTTAAGCTAGACCCCCCGAAACCAGACGAGCTACCTACGAACAATCTTTACAGGATGAACTCGTCTATGTAGCAAAATAGTGAGAAGATTTGTAGGTAGAGGTGAAAAGCCTATCGAGCCTGGTGATAGCTGGTTGCCCAGAACAGAATTTTAGTTCGACTTTAAACTTACCTAAAAAACCCAAAATTTTAATGTAAGTTTAAAATATAGTCTAAAAAGGTACAGCTTTTTAGACACAGGATACAGCCTTTATTAGAGAGTAAGCACAAATACAACCATAGTTGGCTTAAAAGCAGCCATCAATTAAGAAAGCGTTAAAGCTCAACAACTAGCACATCTTAATACCAAAATCGCGCAACAAACTCCTAATTCAATACTGGGCTAATCTATTTAACAATAGAAGCAATAATGCTAATATGAGTAACAAGAAATATTTCTCCTCGCATAAGCCTATATCAGAACGGATGCCCACTGATAGTTAACAACAAAATATGTACAACCCAACCATAAACCAAACATCTTAAATCAATTGTTGACCCAACACAGGTATGCGCCCAAGGAAAGATTAAAAAAAGTAAAAGGAACTCGGCAAACATAAACCCCGCCTGTTTACCAAAAACATCACCTCTAGCATTTCCAGTATTAGAGGCACTGCCTGCCCAGTGACATAAGTTAAACGGCCGCGGTATCCTGACCGTGCAAAGGTAGCATAATCACTTGTTCTCTAAATAAGGACTAGTATGAACGGCCACACGAGGGTTTAACTGTCTCTTACTTTCAATCAGTGAAATTGACCTTCCCGTGAAGAGGCGGGAATGCAACAATAAGACGAGAAGACCCTATGGAGCTTCAATTAATTGACCCAAGGAGATACCATCAAAACCAATAGGGACAACAACCCTCCACATGGGTCAACAATTTGGGTTGGGGTGACCTCGGAGCACAAAACAACCTCCGAGTGATTCTAATCTAGACTAACCAGTCAAAAGTATTACATCACTTATTGATCCAATACACTTGATCAACGGAACAAGTTACCCTAGGGATAACAGCGCAATCCTATTTTAGAGTCCATATCGACAATAGGGTTTACGACCTCGATGTTGGATCAGGACACCCCGATGGTGCAGCAGCTATCAAAGGTTCGTTTGTTCAACGATTAAAGTCCTACGTGATCTGAGTTCAGACCGGAGCAATCCAGGTCGGTTTCTATCTATT
>JAESUZ010001292.1:0-12165 GCA_017311185.1 Proteles cristata cristata | reverse complement strand
CTCAACAAGAACCTTGCAAATCGAATCCAGCAGCATATCAAAAGAATCATCCACCAAGATCAAGTGGGATTCATTCCTGGGTTACAGGGCTGGTTCAACATTCGCAAATCAATCCATGTGATACATCATATTAATAAAAGAAAAGATAAAAACCATATGATCCTGTCAATAGATGCAGAAAAAGCATTTGACAAAATACAGCATCCCTTCTAATAAAGACTCTCGAGAAAGTTGGGATAGAAGGAACCTACTTAAACATCATCAAAGCCATCTATGAGAAGCCTTCAGCTAACATCATCCTCAATGGGGAAAAACTCAGAGCTTTCCCCCAGAGATCAGGAACACCACAGGGATGCCCACTCTCACCACTGCTGTTTAACATAGTGCTGGAAGTCCTAGCATCAGCCATCAGACACCAAAAGGAAATCAAAGGCATCAGAATGGGCAAAGAGGAAGTCAAACTTTCACTCTTCGCAGATGACATGATACTCTACATAGAAAACCCGACAGACTCCACCAGAAGCCTACTAGAACTGATCCAAGAATTCAGCCAAGTTGCAGGGTACAAAATCAACGTACAGAAATCGGTTGCATTTTATACACCAACAATGAAGCAACAGAAAGAGAAATCAAGTAACTGATCCCATTCACAATTGCACAAAAAACCATAAAATACCTTGGAATAAACCTAACCAAGGATACAAGAGATCTGTATGATGAAAACTATAGAAAACTTATGAAGGAAATTGAAGAAGACACAAAGAAATGGAAAAACCTTCCATGCTCATGGATAGGAAGAGTGAATATAGTTAAGATGTCATTACTACCCAAAGCTATCTACACATTCAATGCAATCCCAATCAAAATTGTACCAGCATACTTCTCAAAACTAGAACAACTATCCAAAAATTTGTATGGAACCACAAAAGACCTCGAATAGCCAAAGTAATCCTGAAAAATAAAACCAAAACGGGAGGGATCACCATCCCAGACTTTAGCCTCTACTACAAAGCTGTCATCATCAAGACAGTATGGTATTGGCACAAAAACAGACACATAGACCAATGGAACAGAATGGAGAACTCAGAAGTGGACCTAAAAGTATACAGCCAACTAATCTTTGACAACGCAGGAAAGAATATCCAATGGAAAAAAAGACAGCCTTTTTTAACAGATGGTGTTGGGAGAACTGGACAGCAACATGCAGAAGAATGAAACTAGATCATTTTCTCACACCATGCACAAAAATAACTCAAAATGGATAAAGGACCTGAACGTGAGACAGGAAACTATCAACACCCTAGAGGAGAAAGCAGGAAACAACCTCCTTGACCTCCACCGCAGGAACTTTACTTGACACATCCCCAAAAGCAAGGGAATCAAGAGCAAAAATAAACTGTTGGGACCTCATCAAGATTAAAAGCTTCTGCAGAGCCAAGGAAACAACCCAGAAAATTAATAGGCAACCAACTGAATGGGAAAAGATAGTTGCAAATGACATATCAGATAAAGGGTTGATATCCAGAATCTACAAGGAACTCACCAAACTACATGCCCGAAAAACAAACAACCCAGTGAAGAAATGGGCAGAAGATATGAACAGACACTTCTCCAAAGAGGACATCCAGATGGCCAACAGACATGAAACGATGCTCAGCATCCCTCCTCGTCAGGGAAATACAAATCAAAACCACACTGAGATACCACCTCACACCAGTCAGAGTGGCTAAAATGAGCCAATCAGAGAACTCTAGATGCTGGCGAGGATGTGGAGAAACGGGCACCCTCCTACACTGGTGGTGGGAATGTAAACTGGTACAGCCCCTCTGGAAAACAGTGTGGAGGTTCCTAAGGAAACTAACAATAGAACTCCCTATGACCCAGCAATAGCACTGCTAGGAATTTACCCAAGGGATACAGAAATGTTGAGGCATAGGAGCACATGGACCCCAATGTTCATAGCAGCACTCTCCACAATAGCTAAAACCTGAAAGAGCCTAAGTGTCCATCAACAGATGAGAATGGATCGAAGATGTGGTTTATCTATACCATGGAATACTACATGGCAATGAGAGAAACAATGAAATCTGGCCATGTGTAGCAACATGGATGGACCTTGAGGGTGTTATGCTGAGCGAAATAAGTCAGGCAGAGAAAGACAAATATCATATGTGTGCACGTAGGGGAGGATTAGAGGAGCTTAACAGAGGACCAAGGGAAGAAGGGCAGAAATGGTGGGGGAAAGGGGAGAGGCAAACCATGAGAGAACACTCCTTGATCGCTGACAAAACTGAGGACTGGTGGATGTGGGGAGGAGGTGGGCATGGAGGAGGGCACTTGTGGGGATGAGCACTGGGTGTTATGTGGAAACTAATTTGACAATAAACTATTTGCAAAAAAAATAAAATAAAATAAAATAAAATAAAATAAAAGAGGGGTTGAAGTAATAAAAAAAAAAATAAATAAATAAAATGATTCTTTTGTAGGCAACATATAGCAAAGCAATTTTTTTCTGGACTCTATCTTAGCCAAGCCCACTGACCGTTGTAAGTAGGCTTTAAGCTTCACTGATTGTAAGAACTCATGAAATTGAGTCCCTTTCATTTTGCAAGCCAATGGCTTTGGGGAAAAGTTTTCCCTACGTATTCCCCTGTGTGCTCTCTCTCTGGCCCTTCTCTTGAGCCCACAGCTCCCTATGGGCCACAGCACCTGTGATTCGTTCTCCCTAAACCTTGTCTCTGCACTTCCCACTTTCTTTGAGGTGGCCTCTTCATTCCATTTAGTTGTGGAGTTTGTTCCGTCAGTGTCCAGGCCTGTTTCTCAAGTATTTAGAATAGTTTGATAGTTATCTGGTTGTTTTCATGGACAAGAGGAGCCTAGAATCCTCCTACTTTGCTCCCGTCTTTCATAAATATGAACATAGAGTAAGAAAGGTAAAAAGTAAACTAAAACTTAGTTTCCTAAATTGAATTTAATAGTAGGTAAAGATATAATTAATATGGCAAGCTTGAGCTTCTTTTTTAACCTGATTCTTTTGTTGAAGTAGCTCAATCTGTACAAGGAGAAAAGTTACATAAGGTGTTTTTATTTTTTCCATAGACCTATTTAATTTTAATTGTGCACTAATGTGCTAAATAGCAAGACTGGAACTTATAAAAACTAAATTTGAAGTTATCTTGAAAGAAGCTTTTAACACATGAAATAGATACTATAGTAAATACATAGAATGTTTGAAGTAGTCACTTAGGAAATCATCAATTTACACATGTGATACATGGCTGTATTATGAAATATGGCTATCTTCCCTAGCATGACTATTATTCTTTGAACAACCATGAAATGATATGTTCAAAAGACCAGATGCTTTGGTGATATATTTAAGCTGATATCCTAATTTTTAATGAAATGAGCCCTATACACTGTGAGAGTTTGTGTTTTATTTTTCCTTCCAAGAAAGTATTAAGGAAGATGAAAACTAATGGATCATTTCAGCATTAACTCTTTTGTGAAATACATAAAAAACAGGCAAAGAATGAATGAAAACTCATTATTTTGTCAGATTTTTCTGACTTCCCTAGACTAGAGTTTTCATGATTGGATGTTGTTTAATAGCCAGATAAATAAGGGAATGTACTCTCCTCCTGAATCAATATAAACATAATACATAATGTGAAGTTTAAGGACTTATTTCTGGATTTTAGGTAAGCTTAGTGGCTTATTGTGTGCTACTTAGTAAAATAGTTAATCTCATTAATTTTCATGACCACATCCTCAAATGTGAATAACTTAGTAAACATTTTTTGACCATTGATGAAAAAGTGAGTAAGAAGTGTGCTCTACTGTCAGTTTTCCCTAGGAAAAATAAATTACTACCAAAAAAAAAAAAAAGGCAGTAATATTTTCAAAGAATATATTGAAACTATAGGGGAGGAAAACCTTTGCCTTCTTCCCTCTTAGTTCTTCGGGCCTGCCTAATAATTACATTGATATAAGACAGATTAACAGGAGAAAGATAAATTTAATTTGTAAAACAAAGAGGTTTGGACTTGGGTAAGTAATTAGTGAAGAAGTAGCAAGGTTTGTTTATAAAGTTCTCTCAGTCTTGAACTTCTATCTCAGGTAATAAGGATGCCTTCTACTCTCCAGGTGACAGAAGGATGCCCTTTTCATGGAAATTTCATGGAAATTTCCTGTTTTCAGGGGCACAATGTGGTTCAGAGTGTTTTCCTTGCACCGGCTGTTTCTTAAGTAACTTTAACTCAAAATAATCAATATGCCAATAAATATGCATATTTTGGAGTGGTGTATTATGACTCACCTCAGAACCATACAGACCTGAAAGATGAAGGATATCTAAAATCAATTTTATGTATAGCATGGAAATTTGGATAATGGGGAAAAAATAACTTTTATAAATTTTAATCTAGATGTTTTAGTAAGGCAGTGACTCAGAACCTATGGATAGTGGCACCTGAGAGAACTGTTGATTCATTCATTGTTTCATTTAATTTATATGATAAATGGCACAATTGTGTTGATAAAGTCTTGACATTGAGCTGCTCATCTGGTTTTATAGGAAACACATAGAAACACAGTTTGCTATGACATTGCCTAGGGGAAGTGCAACGTCCAGTCATGGAGAGACAAATTCCTGTAGAAACTGAAAGACTGAAGGAAACTTTTCTGAGGCTGAGACTTGAAGTGCTGGTGAAAATGGTCAAGCAAAGGCATGAGTATGGATGTGTGTGTGTGTGTGTGTGTGTGTGTGTGTGTGTGTGTGTGTGTGAGAGAGAGAGAGAGAGAGACAGAGAGAGACAGAGAGAGAGAGAGAGAGAGAGAGAGAGAGAGAGAGAGAGAGAGAGAAGAGTTAATCTGAGTTCCAAGTTTTCAAAAGTAAGCTATTTTCTTTATTGCTGAGGCACAGAATCATAGAGTAGGATGAAAGCTATTGTAAGAGTCCATGAATATATATATGCACTAACTACCCATAGAACAAATCATATGACTTTGGATCTTTTCTATTTTTCAAGTGTACATAATGAAATGTAAATTTTATTGCTGAAAGCAGAATTTCAGGTGGACATTAAAAAGCTCAATGACAATGAGGAACAGGAACACATAATTTTGAAGTTAAGAATCTTTCTCTGTGTTGAAAATGTGGAGAAGCTCTGATGAATAGCATCAGTCTCCAATCTGATAAATTTGAAAATATACTGAAGTGTCATTAGCCATTTTCCTAGGTTGTCTAAAAACCCCAACAACATCTAAGAGCATAGTAAAACACACTTTCACACAAGTTTGGACAATTTCCTACACTTTAAGTAGTCTAAATATGTTAGATGGATATGTATATATCATATAGATATTATATACATACATATTAAATATGTTAATATGCATATATTAAAAACTGTATGATATTAACATAATTAGCAGTACACTTTGAAATTCATTTTTATTTTCTCAATTATACACAAAATTGTATTTATAGGATCAATTACAGCAAAGATAACATGAATAGAGCATGGTGGTAGATAAGATGTCTAAAGAAGTGGAATTCGATATTTGTTTAGAAAAAATAAAATAGCATAACCATCTCTGGTGACTACAGAAGGCAGAAGACAAATATGTTTCAGATTATTACAGGTTTTCTAACCTGAGAAACTTGGACCATCAGGGTGGGCTGATTTTAAAGAAAGATCCTTGCCTGAATTCCTACAGATAACAAAAAGGAAAAGAAAACTTCAAATGTGCACCAAATGCATGAATATGAGGGAAACTGCAGGAGGCAGTTCCAGGACAGCCGTCTGTATCATGACCGTTGGGAGGTGAATTTCAGCATTTGGTGCATAAAGTAAGAAGATACTGAAATAGGAATGGCAGTGAAAAGTACTAGTATAGATAAACTTCAACAGTCGTCTTCCCTCACATTTTATTATTATTATTTTCAGTAGATACCCTGGACTGATTCACCATACTACCAGCTTGGCCTGCTCTTTCTCTGGGCTACTTGCTGCATGTTTCAGGACAACTTCAAAATAGTAAGCTTCAAACAATGTAGATGGTGGAGATGGTCTTCTAAGGGTTTTGTTGACACATATTGTAATCAATTAAACAATGTTAAGCCACACTTGGGGAAAAAAGTCACTGAATAACCTGAAAACACCTTCCTACATGGATCCTGCAGGGATCATAATAAGGAAGGGCATAGTGTTTTTTGTCTTAAGTTTTTGTTTTTCTTGAATAAAGTTTAGGTGAGCAGTTGTCAAAAACTTAAAGTTAAGAACCGAGAATGTTGGAGTGCACTGAAAGACTCCTTCTTGGTCAAGAAGCAAGGACTAATCTGAAAACCTTATATATATATATATATATATATATGTATATTATACATGTATATGTATACATATGTATGTATATATATGTCCACTCGTTATCTACACATTCTCTTGTAGAACATCTTGGGAGCCCTTGCTCACTATCCAATGTAATAAAGACAAAGATTATATAACATGCAATAGTGACTGTCATGTGAAAACATTTGCTGACCTTATTTTTTACATAAATGACCCTATTTCATGGTGTCTTCCTGACATATGTGGGGTCCCAGCTTTGCTCAGCATGGAGCACATCTCTTGTGATTACTGAAGCTAGAAATAAGCAAAATATCCCCAGATGGAACCGGAGATGCAGATCTAATCATTTGAGAAGTATATTCCTCTCTTTGGTATGATTTTAATCACTACCTTCTAGGCAAAATCAGATTTATTTCAGGAAATAATAAGGATGTGGATTGCTCTGTGATTTGCAGTTTTCAAATTTAGGGAACACAGTGATACTTCCATAGCCAAAGACAAACAATTTAGTCCTTCATATCCAATATTATAAATTAACATTTTTTAAGATTAATTATAACCCCTAGACTTTTTTAAATGATCTTTCCAGTTATTGCAAGAATTGAAGGTTATTTTTTCCATTAGAAAGGCAATATGTTTTAAACAGGACTATAGAAGAGCTGGATGAAAAGCTTTGTCAATCATTGCCAGGTAATTAAAGGACTAGTAGCACCATGCTGTAACAATTAAATGAGTTTATTTTTATTTTTTAATTTTATTTTAGAGACAGAGTGAGCACAGCAGGGGCAAAGAGAAACGGGAACAGAAGATCTGAAGCGGGCTCCACAGAAACAGCAGCAAGCTTGATGCTGGGCTTGAACTTCTGAGCCTAAACCGGACACTTAATTGACTGAGCCACCCAGGCACCCCTCAATTAGATGGATTCTAACATAATTTCAGAACATAAACATTGATAACTGGACACATTGCATTTAAGTGTTATATTTTACTAAGTGAAAAGAAAATAAATACCGTTGAAGTTTGGTTACGAATATCCTTATAAAATTTGTTATTGCTGTTGTCTTTCAGAAAACCAAAACATATTTTTAATATCCAAGAGGTTAAGTATTTTCCAAATTGTCTTGGGTTTTTTGAGGTCATTTTAATGGTCTTTATCCATCAACCAATGGCAAATCTACAACTCTCCGTCTACATTTTCATCAGCTTGCAGGATGAAGTCACAACAGCCCTTGCATTTAAGAGGCTGGAGCATCAGTGACATCAATTCCATTTTTCATTCCACCTATTTTCATTATTACAAAAATAGTTTAGGGTTAAAAGGTGGCCATACGGTCTCTGAAGATCTCCATGTTAACAGCAGAGCAGAATGGCAAGCCATTTATAAACTGTGTGCCATGCAAGCATCAATGCACAAGGGTGTTGATGTTAACAGGGCTAAAGAGAGCCAGATATTGCGGTGCTATAACATTGTCAAGTCAGTCAAGAATTGAGAAGTCAAGGGTGCCTGGGTGGCTCAGTTAGTTAAGCATCTGACTTTGGCTCAGGTCATGATATCACAGTATGTGAGTTTTAGCCCTGCATCAGGCCCTGTGCTGACAGCTCAGGTACTACAGCATAATTCAGACTCTGTGTCTCCCTCTCTTTCTGCCCCTTTCCTCCTCCTGCTCTCTTTCTCTCTCTCAAAAAATCAATAAGCATAAAAAAAATACTGAGAAGTCAAATATAAAACAATTAAAGTAAAAACTGTATTCAATTTTGCTCTCCCATCACTACTGCAGCCACTACTTCGCATTTAAATAGAACTTTTTACAGTATTTATGATGATTTCATCATCATTAAGCAACACTATGAGACCTTTGTAACATTAGTCCACCATTCTCATTTAACTTCTGAACAGAATGCTTTTTAAAAAAAATTTAATGTTTTGATTTACTTCTAAGGAGGAGGGGAAGGCAGTGTGAGCAGGGAAGGGTCAGAGAGAGAGGAAGATACAGAATCCGAAGCAGGCTCCAGGCTCTGAGCTAGCTGTTAGCACAGAGCCCGTTGCGGGGCAGGAACTCACAAACCGTGAGATCATGACCTGAGCCGAAGTCGGACGTTTAACCCACTGAGCCAACCAGGTGCTCTGAACAGAATACTTTTCAAAACATCTTCACTCTTTTTAGTTTGCTTCTCTATAGAAGGTTTTAGAAGGATATATTAAGCAAACACAAATAATGACAGGTGATTATAAATTAAAATAGCATACATACATCAAATTATTCCCTTCACTTCAGCGTAAGAGCTAGGAAACTTTATTTTTGATGTTATAAAATTCTTAAACAACCTAGGAATTTTCCATTCCACGTATGATATAATATGGAATGAATAATCCAGTTTTATTTCACTCTGAAGACTCAGCATAATGTATCAATTTGCTATAATAGAAAAATGTGATATCATTGCAAATGAGTTGCTCTGAGTTTGCAATAAGAAAATTAAGAGTAACAGGAGACACTTTAACCAGAGTGATGGTTAGCGATGTTTACTTCTGCAAGACAGGGTGAAATTACTTCCTTTGGATTGGCTAGTATGTACCAAAGTTTGATGGTTCTAATTTTTTCTGAGATGATTACTCATTTGATCGCTAAGGACAGTTTGAAATGTCTCACTTTGATTTGGATAGTCCCATATAAAACAGAGTTCTAAATAGAAACATCTCAACATTACAGTCAGAACTTCAATCAAAAATTGTAGAAAGATTACTTTAAACCACCTTTATTTCTCAAATCGTTTATTCTTATCAATGTTTTCCACATAAAAATCCATCCATATCAAGGCTATTTTTTGAGGCATATAAATGGATGTAGAAAAATTTTTATATATTTTATGCCATATTACTAAAATTCTAAGAGACTGAAAAACTTTTGGATATTTCTGAAAATTCAACATATATTTTTTGAAACCCAACATGAAAACTGTATAGATCATCACATTTTCTAGCTTTCATACTCCAAAAGGTATTTATGTCAGTGTGGAAGTCAAAATTAAAAAGAAAATGATAGAAAAAATCTCATCTATTAAGTACTTGTATATTCTTAATATTGCATTGATATATTGCATATATTTTAACATATATGTTCAAATACAAATTATATATGCACATTTTAAATTATAATTATATATGCATAATTTCAAATTTGATTCCCAGAAATATATACTGAACTTAGTAAAATCTTTTTATCTTAGGCATAAAGAAATTGCAATTGAGAATGGTAAAATTACACAGCTGAGATCCTAAAGTTTGAGTATTACTTCTTCCTTTAATGTGAGAAAATAAAGACTTAGAGAAGTTAAGTGAGTTCCACACAAGGCTATACAGGCTTAGAACTGAAATTAGAAGTCTGTCTACCATGCCACTCTGCTTACAAGAAATAAGAAGATAAGACTTTTATTTATTGAAAGCCAATTCTGAGTCAATCCATGTGTTAGGATTCTTACATTATTGCTCATAATCACAAAACTGCGAACTAAGTGTCCTTTACCCTGTGTTTTGCTTTATTTGTTCTTTTCAAAGATTGACAGTGATATCTAGAAAAATTAAGTTACTTTACCTCAGGTCAAACAACCAAAAATTCAGACTGGTCTTCAATCCCTATTCTATACACTTCTCAACTCACTTGATGCCTACTTCAGCAAATAGTGGCAACATCATTTATTTAGCTTTCGCTATTGAAGAATTATTGGCAATATGTTCCAATATCGATTATCAAAACCTTAACATTTTAGAGTCACAAAGTACAGGGCAGTGATTCACCCTTGCTGACTCTATACAGGAGCTCAAGTAGAAGTGGATTGGGGAATTTTCTTATAGCTTTAATACTTTTTCAGAGCAAATGAGTCCTTTGGGTGTTTTGTTTTGTTTTTCTACTCCACAAAATAAACTGGTCAATATGTTTCAACTGATAATGGAAAACCGTCAACAACTATATCTTTGGGTAGACAACTAACATATTTTTCTCTATATAAGAAATTTCCATTTATATCATATTCCAGTAATTATAAATCTATAAGCAAAACTTATGAGCAAAAGAAATCAGCAATAAAACCTATTATTAATTCCTTCTCTGAATATGTAATAGAATCAGTGCTTAATCATCCTATTCATACTCTATTACATTCTAGGAGCATTACTTACTCGGGGAGAGCAAAGACTCATAACAATGATGTGACGCATTGCAGCACCCTGATCTTTTACTCACCCCAAGTATAATTATGTTCATCATTACTTTCCCACTATGGAGGTTTTGTTGTATGATAATATTTGAAATTATATTTACACATACTTTTGTAGGCCAAACTATGTTGATCAAAATACTATACTTTCCAAATAGTCATGATAAATCAGTTTATATAGGTTACAAGAAATTGCCTCCATGTCAAAGTCATTTTTCAAGCATAAGTAAAAATGCTTTTTAGTTAACTTATTGCTGATCAGGAGGTTGGAGGGTTATTCTCTACTTCTCTTTGATATGATCTTTTTGCTTAACAGTGTATTATGTTTTAGGTGTTTTATATGTTGTTTATTATTCTGCCACAAACTTTTTGATGCCCACGCAGCATTCCATCATAGGAATCAATTACTTCTCCTGCATAAATATTATGTAGGTGATTACTTTAAAAATATAGGTTTTTGGGGCATCTGAATGGCTCAGTTGGCTAAGCATCTGACTCTTGATTTCGGCTCAGGTCATGATCTCACGGTTTCTTGGTTTGAGCCCGATGTCACACTCCAAGCTGACAGCGTTGAGACTGCATGGGATCCTCTCTCTCTCTCTGACTCTCCCAACCATGCTCTCTCTCACTCTCTCAAAAAATAAATTCAAAAATTAAAAATATAAGTTTCCAAACTTTACACATTGACAGTATCATAGCCGACGAGGTGTATCCAATGCATAATTAATTGCTAATCAAAAGTATAGATTTTCGAGTTTCACCTCCAGAAATGCCGATTTCTTTAGTATGAGTGAAGAAAAATCTATACTTTTATCAGCTTCTCAATTGATTTTAATGGGGAGAATCTTGGGAGAACTACTAGTAGACTTGTACTGATGTGTTTTTAAATAAATCTTTTATTTTCAGACACTTAGGCTGTCCAGTTTTCCAAAACAGGAAATTATAATATTTTGTTACATATGACTGGCTTTTTTCTTGAGTTAATTTCTCCAAGCGGAATTGTTACACTGTTTACTAGGTATTGCTAAATATTACTTATTTTTTCTATTACATTATCTCTACCATGTACACTCATAGTGACCAAAATAAATGTAAGTGTATGTTAGTTACCCTTAAATAATATTGCAGAGAATTTTTACTGATGTCATGTTTATATTTTTACTTTTCCTCAGTTGACAAAATTTCAGTTCACTCAACAAAAATGACCACTTTAAGATGATTTACACATTTATGTGTTGTTTTTCTACCATATACAATCGCTATGATTAGCCAGGAATTTCTGACTTTGTTGTTTACTGTTATATCTTCAACAACATAAACAGTGTTTGGTACATGGTAGATATTCAAAAACAATTTGCTAAACAAATTATAAATTATTTTTCCATACATCCTATGAGTCAATTTAAAATTTTTAAGGGGCGCCTGGGTAGCTTAGTCGGTTAAGCGTCTGACTTTCGCTTGGGTCATGATCTCGCGGTTCGTGGGTTTGAGCCCCGCGTTAGGCTCTGTGCTGACTGCCAGCTCAGAGCCTGGAGCCTGTTTCAGTCTGTGACTCCCTCTCTCTCTGACCCTCCCCTGCTCATGCTGTCTCTCTCTC
>JAESUZ010001291.1:600000-940276 GCA_017311185.1 Proteles cristata cristata | reverse complement strand
GAGCAAGCATGGGCAACTTTGAGTGTGAGCACAAGCAAGTGTGCATGAGGCTAAGCGAACATGAGTGTGAGCAAGCGTGTGTGTGTGAGCACAAGTGAGTGTGGGAGTGAGTAGAGCAAGCATGGGCAACTTTGAGTGTGAGCACAAGCAAGTGTGCACGAGGCTAAGTGAACATGAGTGTGAGCAAGTGTGCGTGAGAGCACAAGTGAGTGTGGGTGTGAGTACGAGCAAGCGTGCATTCGTGTGTATGAACACACACATGTGTGAATGTGAGCACGAGCATGTGTGAGAGTGTGTGTGAATGTGAGCATGAGTGTCTGTGTGAGTGTGTGTGTGTGTGTGTGTGTGTGTGGTGGGCGGGGTGGGGGCAGTGAGGGGAGAGAGTGAGAGCCATCCGGTGTGTCGGGAAGCAGGTCTGTGTAACATCGTGGAGTTAACCATTCTTCTTGGACACATGCTTGTCCAGACCCAAAGGCCTGTTTACCCGAGGTACTTCTGTCAGCCCTCTTGCAATAGTAACTTTATTTTTATAACTTTTTTTTTTCTTTTTGGCGATTACCAATTCTTTTCTGCAGCTCCTACAGCAGAAGGTAAGCGTCTCCAGGCCCTCACCCCACTGTGACACCCTCTGCTACATTCCGTGTCATTAAGAAATGACTTTACATGCATCAGCTGCCTTCACGGGGCACATGCCTTCAACGCTGTGTTAAGCTAGTAATTTCGAGTGGCATCTTTTTTCTGGGTAAGAGGTAGAGGACAGAAACTTCATGCATCTTCTTTCCATTTTCACTTGCATTGTCTCCCCTCATTTGTAAAGCTTTATAAACAAATTAAAAATGTTGTGTTCAGGGAATCACATACACACTTGTGAAACATGCGTGTTCTTCTTATGTGCGGACTCTGTAAGGCGTTTGGAGCACTTGCGATGCCCTCTGTTTTGAGGACTAAGAAATGGGGGTTCTTCCCAAGTTAGTAGTGAGGACTCTGGTCTATACTGCCAGTCTGCACGACTGCGGCCTCTTTCCGCAAGATTATAACTTAGATAAACAGACAGAGGAAAGACCTAGTTCAGTGTTTATATTTGAATTTAAGAATCTGTATCGTGTCCTAGGAAATTTATTTGTTTAGCGCCAGTGATTTGAAGGCAAATAGTGGTAGAGTCGCTGGTGGTGGTTATAGAGACTGTAAACTATGGGGAAGCCTCAAGTTCCGGCAAGTCCAGGTCTCTCCCAGACGTCTTCTCCGACAATCGCTCCTTGTCAGCACCGCTCCACGTTTGCCAAACTGTTGCCATGGAAATAGATGATCAGCTGGGTGAGGATGTTAGATATCTTAATAGTGTGTGGGCTTTGGTATAGATCTCAAGTTTGGGGTGTTGGAATCCATTTGTGAATCCATCTCATAAACAGCCCGTTTATTCACAGGCATACCCTACTTTTAACCTTCAGCCTGATGTTATGTGATCTTGAAACATTGATCCAAGATCAGCTTTGAGAGGTTCCCTTTTTAAGGGACTGCCACCGGTGTGGCTGGGACTCAGACCAGAGACACACACCATCTAGCGCACGTCAGCTCCGTCGGAATGAGCGGTGTGGAGTGGAAACAGTCAGCTCAGTGATCCCTCGGTGGACGTGGATGTGGTCCAGCCTGGGGGAACCAGCTGGGAACTGAGGGCAGAGAAGGGCTTGCCTAGGAAAATCTGAAGCCCAGAGGACAATTTACGGTCACAAAACCTGTGTGCGCTTTTAGCTTGTAGACTGTGATGCTGCCGCCGATGGCATTGTGACCGTGGGGGGTGACTGAGCAGGAGAACGGGCATCCCGCAGTCCTCTCTCCAGGGCCAGCTTCCCTCAGCTGTGTTATACCAAACGTTAGGGTTTCTCACGGTGCCCAGACTTTTCCAAGATCAAGGAAGTGTGACAAACACTCCATAGAATGTTCTCATTATGAAATTCACAATGCCTATTGGCATACCAAAGATTCTAGCCAAAATTAGGAGAGTAGAAACCTAGTTACTTTGTTTAAGTGACCACTGGCTACACTTACCTGACCATGAAAATGCCCCTAGCTCTTAGGTGGCTTGTACAGCAAGGAGACCTACAGATGTTCAATGAGTGAGCCTGCCCTTCCTCGTTCAGGTTTTTAATCCTGTGGTTTTCCTCTGGTTGTTTCTAGATGATTCTGGGGAGCACAAGACTGAGGGCTAATTTCCATTTTTAAAAGAGCCAAAATACCTAGAACATATATTAACAGTGACAGTCACTACTCTCCCTTTACCCTCCCACGCTTATAATGACTTAAATTCTTATGAATCTCTTTAAGCTCCCTCAATTCAGAAGATGAATAGATATTTCAAAATCCTGGAAACCTGGATCTTTGCTATAAAATGCTAGTCTAAGGCACTTGGGGAGCTCAGTTGGTTAGGTGTCCAACTATTGATTTTGGCTCAGGTCATGATCTTGTGTTTCATGAGACTGAGTCCTCGTGTAAGGCTCTGCACTGAGAGCCCAGAGCCTGCTTGGGATTCTCTCATTCCCTCTCTCTCTGCCCTTCCTTGATCACACTCTTTCTCTTTATCAAAATTAAAAAAAAATGCTATTCTAAGATACTGAAAAAGAGCATCAGGAAGAAATTCTAAAGACCTATTGTATGCATCAAGGAAGAACATTTTAGGGGCACCTGGGTGGCTTAGTCGGTTAAGCGTCCGACTTTCGCTTGGGTCATGATCTCACGGTTCGTGGGTTCGAGCCCCGCCGGGCTCTGTGCTGACTGCCAGCTCAGGGCCTGGAGCCTGTTTCAGCCTGTGACTCCCTCTCTCTGACCCTCCCTGCTCATGCTGTCTCTCTCTCTTCCTAAAAATAAATAAAACATTTAAAAAAAAAAAAAAAAAAGGAAGAACATTTTAGTTGGAGAAGAAAGCAATTTCTCTAAACCATTACATAAAATACAGTCTAAATATTCCTTATCTGTAATAGGGTTGTCTAATGCTCACTCAGGTCCAGTTCTCTTCTTTTAGGGCAAACAGATGGATATTTCCCTCCCTATAGTTAGGTGGACCCCTATGACTAACTCTGGCTAATGCACTGTGAGTAGAAGTGACTCATGTAATTTTCCAACCAAAGCACTTAGTTGCTGGTGTGAAAACCTCCAGCTCTCTCTTCCTTTTCTGCTATGCTTTTTGAGGCTTTATGTTCCAGATGATGATGCCTGGATCTCTGAGTCTTTGTGTGGAGGGCAGTGGCCTTGGGGAGCCACCTGGATCCGCAGCCGAATGATATATATATTTTTTCATTTTCGCCAATTCGAAAGGGGAAAAGGGTATCTTGCTGTTGTTTTAATCTACTTTTATTCAATTAGTAAAGGTCTTCTTTCAGTTTCAGTATCTGTTTCTCCAGAATAATGACTGCTGGGTTTTAAAAAATTAGTTGGAGAGTTTCAAATTCACGATATTGCTATACTTCCCCTACCTGATAGATAATTCGACTTCTGTCACTAAATATTTAGTCGTGTAGCGGGGTGTATTAGTCTGAGTTCTGATGAGAAGCAAAGGTCAAGACAGGATTAAAAGCAGAGTGACTTACTAGGGGAAGTGTGTGTGTGAGAAGGCAGGAGAGGAGCTGGTTGAAGGTGAGAGAGCCATCAGACCACAGGGAAAGTCTGATCCTGTGGATACAAATGCCCTAGACCACCTCGCAGTCTAAGGAAGGTTTAGCTCGGCTGTGTGGGTGCCCTTGAGCCAAAGCTTTCTTTAGGGGGTCCCTGAATCTCCTAGGAGAGGCCTGCCTGGGGAGAGCTGCTGTGCTAAGTTGTTGGCTGGAGCACCAAAGGGAAGCATGGCCTTGGCAAACACCGTGATGGGTTTCAGAGCACAGCATCTGCGTCTTTGGGTCCATATGCTCCCATAGTGGAAGATTTGGGAGCCTAAGCTCTTAGGTGCCTAAGTTCTCTTCTCCAATGGGGTTTTTCCTCTAGTGGAGCAGGCTTCCTAGAACACTGTTAATAGGAGGCACCAGCAAACCTTCTGGAAGGGATGAAACTTCCCCTGTGATGGGGGAGCAGATGTGAGTTGGTCTCCTGCTCTTGACATTGACTTCTGGCCCAGTCCCACGAAGGGCAAGGAGGGTGGAAAGCTACAAATAACAACCACAAGAGAGGCGCCTGGGGGGCTCAACTGGTTAAGCGTCACTCTATTTCGGCTCAAGTCACGATTTCACAGTCTGAGAGATCAAGCCCTACACTGGGCTCTGGGTTGATAGCATGGAGCCTGCGTGGGATTCTCTCTCTCTTCTCTCTCTACCCCTTTCCCCGCTTGCTCTTTCTCTCAAAATAAATAAACATTCAAAAAAATAGCAACTACAAGAGCGGGACACAGGTAGCACTGTTCTCAGATTCTTCTAACAGAGTAACACACAAAGAAGAGAGGTAGCCTTCTCACCAGGGTCTCAAAATCCTAAACAATAGCCAATATGCAGACCTTGGTGGGAAGTGGTGGTGGAAATAGGGAACTACGGTGGTCCTCAGGTAGGGATGACATCCCTGTGACAGAGGGGGCCTTGAATAACAGAGGGAGCCTTGAACGGAGTTGGGGAGAGGGAGAGAGGGAGAGAGAAAGGAAACTAATTCATGACAGGCTCCTCCATGAACCACATGTAGTAGCCTCTGAGAATTCTCAGAGATATTGTGGCTGGGTAGTGGGGGGTATACTGGGAGGCCACTTGGATAACTACTTTTAAAAAAAATGCTTATTTATTTTTGAGAGAGAGAGACTAGGGGAGGGGCAGAGAGAGAGGAAGAGAGAGAATCCCAAGCAGGCTCTGGGCTGTCAGCATGGATCCCAACACAGGGCTCAAACCCACGAACCGTCAGATCATGACCTGAGTTGAAATCAATAGTCAGATGCTTAGCCAACTGAGTCACCCAGGGGCCCCCGGATAACTGCTTTCATTTAGAACTGGAGGAGTTTTAGGATATTTCTAGAATTCTGTATCAGGCTGGGCAAAATTTTGCTGTAGTAACATAACCCCCCGATACAGTGGTTCAAACCACAGAGGTTCACTTCTTGGTCACATTACTGCCATAGTGGGTTGGCCAAGAGCTTGGCTTCGCATCATTGCCTCTCTTATTCCAGGACCGGGTCTAGGGGAGCTGTCATTTTCTGGGACACTGTTGGTGCCCTGGAGGGGGAAAGAGGAAGGACTCGATGAAGTGTAATTTGGCTCTAAAAGCTTTTGCCTGGAAGCGACACACTTCACATATCATTGGCCCCAACTAGCCATGTGACCCCCACCTGAGTCCAATGGGGTGAGTAGGGTAGTCTCTCTACAGCGCGGGGAAGAGAATGATGGTCTGCAGGTCTACTGAAGCCCCCCTTTCCTCAGACTCCACCAAAGCCATGTTCAGGCTTCAGGACATTGATTGAAAGGAGGAGGTAATAGGCAGCTGTTCTACAAATTAGTTCCCGGCATCCCTCTCGGCCTCTGCTGCACCAGAACATTCATGCCAAGCTTATTTTCACTTTAGGGGTGTTGCTCTAGCCATTGTCTCTTCTGGGAAGACATTTTTCTCAGATGTTTGCAAGACCAGCTTTCTCTTGTTGCCTAGACCACACCTTCTCGGAAACTTCTTTCCTGGCTTCCTAATCCACGTGACCCTGTCCCTCCACCCAAGCTCTCCTTTTCACATAACCATCTCCTTTCTTTGTGACACTATGTTAGTCAGGAAACACACCTGATCTGAGAGTTTTTATTTCCTACTCATTTATTTATTGTCTGTATATCCTCACTACAGTGTAAGCGTGTCATATTTGTTGCCCTTTGCTGTTTTTTTGGTTTTTGTTTTTGTTTTTTGATTTGTTTTTGGCCAGCCAGCTTCACAGGCTTCTGTGATGGGGGAAAGAGATCAGACTGGGGGCGGAAGGGAAGGGGAAGGAGCCAAAGCCAAAGCCCGCGTGCATGGGGGCAGGTCACAAGAAGACCTTGGAGTTGAGACAAGGAGGTGCATGGTGTGAGGCGCTTTCAAAGGGCATAGGATGTGTGGAGATAAGAGGGGAAAAGAACAGGACTTTTAAAGAAGTGATATTGGGTGTTAATCTTCCTTGAGAGACTCAACAGGAGGTTAAATTACTCTTTAGTATCTCGATTGCTGTAATGTGCGTATTTGATCATGACATCCTACAGCCTGGATTGCCCAACCAAGAGCTAGGCATTGGCAGACCATCACCCTCTGCTGAAATTCTGATTGTGTGTATCACCATCCATACAGGAAGTGCCTAGAATAACCCAGAGAACTTTTGGGTCTCTGTAAATGAGCCAGGGTTTGAGGATTCTGAACAACCCCTCGCTCATGCTGCTAATGGGGCCAGAACAGCGCTCAGCACACGACGGGCATTGAAGAAATGTCAGCTCCTAGAGAAGCTGTGATGTCCAGGAGCCAGGTGGGGAGAGGGCGGTGTCAGAGGTGGGCTGACGCTCTCCTCCATCCCCTTGATGTTAAGCTAATGGGGAAATACTAGAGAGAGAAAATGGGGCAGGAGAAGGGGGAGGGAAAGAGAACCCTCTTGTTTGATTAATTTAAAGCAATATTATTAGACTTGTCCTTTTGGGAGAGTACACTGTGAAGAGAACATTCTAGAAAGTGACTGTTGAGATAGGAACAGAAGACCTGATCTGCTCTTTCCCTGCCATTTTAACTTGTAAAGTTATAGGCTAATATGCTGTCCTATGAACTGTGAGTCTACTCAGGGCATTTCAGTAGTTAAATGAGATGCCGTGGAGTCCTGAAAATGGGATATTTAAGAGAGAGCTTGACTGCATAGATAGATCTCAGCCTGACAGCTCGATGATGAGGGAGCCCCTGCTTTCGCAGATGGCCAGGAGAAAGGTATTCCAAGCCTGAGTGTCCTTGATAACAGCGTCTCATTAGTTGAGATTAAAACTCTAAGGATCAGAACTTCTTGGTATCTTGCATTGGTGACCCTGGTTGGGACAGGCCTAAAGAAGAGAGGCTTTGTCTAACCTCATTCAAGCCCCGTCCCACTTTTCCCAGTGATCTTGACCGTGGGAAGTACGTACGCACCCTACACAGATATTGTAGGCCACTTTTGAGTAAAGAACTCAGGGTGTGTGTATGGGAGGGGGGCAAACTCTGATCTAGTTTTCATGACCAGACATAAGAATAAGAGCAACCTGTTGAACAGTGCAAGGAAAATGTAATTCTAGATTCTTTTTGAAGAACAGCAAATCCTTGAGACATCCCTAGAATTAAGTATTTTTTGTCAATTATTTAGTAAGTGCCTAATTTGCTCTTGCTAGGGAAGAAAATTACATGTTGTTCCTAAATTATTAAACAATATTTTGATGGCATTGACAGAGCAAGTAGCAAGGTATTGACCAGTTGCCCTGCTATAGGAAAACTCCAGCACAGCTCTGTTTTATCTTTCGAGGTGAAATTGGAGAGAAAAAAAAGCCATTAACTTCTGTGAACGACATCTGCAAAGTCTGATGGAAAGTCACACATAAAGTTCATTGTCCTTTATCAGACAAAGTAGAAGAGCCCACAAACTAAATCTTTTAAGAAATGCCTAAATGAGCTTCAAAACTGAAATCCAATCATTGTTCAAAGTTTTGCCGTCCTGACTTCTTCCGGGAGATTTGGTTTGGTGGGAAGATCTTGACTCAAGGTTTTCTTTATGAGATTTCATAACCCAGGCTTCTTTGCCTTTTTCATTAATCTTGATATCTTTCTCAACACCTAGCATTGATGGATAGATGAATGATCTTTATGGAAAGTTTTTCCTTCCTTGTTGCATCCTCTAAAGAGGAGGAGTCTGGGGAGAAAAGAAAGTGAAAAGTGGAGATTAATGCTAAATCCTGAAATTAACTGTTTCTTGACTCAATGAATTGCTCTAGCAGTTTGGTTTGGACTGCCGCCTGCATTGTCAAGGTGCTCTCTTCTGAGAGCCAGACCAGAAAATGTGACTCAAATAAATCAGTGACTTTTTCATGGGACGTATTGGGATGTTACTTAAGAGTGGGCCAGGACTTTCTTCAGACACATCTTTTCAGCTTGCTCATCCTAAAACTTTCACATTCTCACTACACAATTTGGAAAGAATTCATTCCTCTTAGACTGATTAAGGAGACCCTTTTGAATTAGTTGCAGGTTTATTTTGAATAGATTCTTTCCCTTTCGACATGTTTTCAAGACGGGCTCGGTTTGATAGAAACAAAGGATATGCACAAGCAGTGTCATCTGGGCTGCCCGCAAACATTGTCAGTTGAGAATTTTGGCATCAAGTTACCTTAGAGCTGACAAAGTCAGAGGGAATCTAATCATTGTTTTAAGTAACTATTTACTTTTAAAGACTGATCACATTTGGAGACCCCTTGGGACTTATTTCAAACACCTCTCCCTCAGTGTGTATACAAATACCACGTCTTCATTGTGTTTGTGTATGGAAATACGCGTTCTTCGGTGTGTTTGCAGAAGGGGATTCCAGGAGTTCTGAGAACATGATCTAAAAATCTTCCCAATCACCTCTTGTTCAGAGAAGCCTTGTCCTGTACGTTGTAGAAGACTTTCTAATTCTGGAGCCAGTGGATGACCTGGCCAAAGAATTTAAGTTTTCAGCTTCTTTATTCAGTCCTTAAATTTTGCTGTGAAAGGGCTAGCTATGTTTCTAGAATGTGGGAAGGGGATGTTCTGAAGTAGAAATAAAAGACTTTTTAAAAAGTTAATTTATTTTGAGAGAGAGAGAGAGAGCAAGCAGGGTAGTGGCAGAGAGAGAGAGAGAGAGAGAGAGAGAGAGAGAGAGAGAATCCCAAGCTGGCCCCTCACTGTCAACATGGAGCCTGATGTGGGGCTCAAACTCACGAACTGCAAGATCATGACCTGAGCCTAAAGCAAGAGTCAGACACTTAACTGACTGAGCCATCCAGGCACCCCTAAAAGAAAGACTTTCTGAGCCCTGGTATTTAGGATCCTGTATGAAAACAAAAATATTTTGGTATAATCAGTTACAGTGTCAACTTCCTCAATCTTCATTTGCTTGGGGAAAGATTTCAGAAACCATGGTCTTCTTTTTCATTGAAACTGTTCTCTCACATTCAGAGGGGCTAGATATTCAGGGTTCTCTTTTCATTTGTTCAGAAGTCTTACATTTATCTTGTGTTAGTCCTACCGTATGTGCAACTGCGCACAAGAATAAACGCAATTACTATATACTATTAGAACACGTTGGCGTTTAAGGTGACTTCCCTCTTCCCAGTTGTAAGGCAGGGGGAGGAAACTTTCTCACATAGCTTTGCTTAGTCATCTAGTTTAGTTACTCAGCTTTAGAATAATCCACACCTTTTTAAAGAGTGAAGATTCGTGCCATCGTAATTGTACACAAGGGGTCACTAATTTGGGGGCCCAGAGGGCTCCAGCTGGTCTAGCAAATTGAAATATGGAAATTAGATGCCTTACGTGGGCCTGCGGGTCTGCATGGCATTCGTTGGGCGCCAGCATCTGTTGGATTCTCAGAGGTCCTTTCTTTCTCTGAACAGTGAGTACTGTCAACAAGGGCTGTAGTCTGGAGAACAAGCTGTTAGGCTGGGCTAACACGGCACTCGCAGGGGCATCTGGTGGACCGGAGCCAGCACAGCAGTTCTGAAGCTTTTCTTTTTTGTAAAATGCAGGTTTCAAGACAGTCTCCCGCCATCTATACTTACTCCCGAGTAAGAAGGTTCTAATGAAGTCACCATGGGTGATGAGGCTGCGCCCCGAGGTCCTCTCCTGCAGGGACCGTTTCTGCTGCCTAGTTGTTAGCTATGTGACTGCTGTCTTCGTCTTTGGTTTCTGCAGGGAAAGGCGCTCAAAGAAAGGAGGTGAGCTTCACCTTGGAGATTCCTCTTCCAGCAAAATGAATACAAATATCTCATGTCATGACCCCCCTCCTGTTCCACACATTCAGCATGTTTGACACCGTTAACAGCCACAGTGCGGGCCCAGGGTACTTCAGCAAGTAGATGGAAATGTCCTTTTGCACTGGGAGATGAGCTGTGTCTGGCACAGGGACAGGGTCATGGAGCTTTGGTGGAGATGCTCCAGAAGCACTCAGTCCTTCAGGGTATCTGTGAACGTGGGCATTACTGACATCCTCAACGGGTTTTGTCTTCCTTTCATCTTTCCATCCCGTTCGAAAATACTAGCCAAGCTGAATGGAAAGCTTGGTTGCTTGAAAACAACCCCTTGTCTTTCTGTTGATTTTTGCAATGATGAGCTTATCGAGGACACTCAAGGGAGAGGAGAGAGGTGGGTGTCTTGTAGGGAAGATGGGAAGATTGGGAATCCTGACCGTTAGCCCTGGAACTCTGAGATTGGCAAGATTTTCTGTCTCTGAGCAAAATAGAACCACCCACGTTCAAAGACTCTGAGGCTCTCAGTGGTGACCAGTATATGGACAGAAGAACGGAAGGGTGTCCCTACACCTTTGCTCTGTCAAAGCTCCTGGAGCCTTTTCATTACTCGGGGTGTGGAGAAACATTTCTTTTCTTTCTTTCTTTTTTTTTTTTTTTATAATTTTTAAAAATGTTTTATTTATTTCTGAGAGAGAGAGAGACATCGCAAGCAGGGGAGGGTCAGAGAGTGAGGGAGACACAGAATCCGAAACAGCTGTCAGCACAGAGCCTGACATGGGGCTTGAACCCACGAACCATGAGATCATGACCTGAACCGAAGTCAGACACTTAACTGACTGAGCCACCCAGGCGCCCCATGGAGAAACATTTCTTTTTTTTTTTTTTTGGAGAAACATTTCTAATGATGACTAATGGCCTCAGAATCAGACTTAATTTTATGGGAAGGAAACAAAGTGAGTGATATTTACATGCACTTGAGTCTATGGAATGAAATCCACTCTAACCGCACAAGTCAAGAAAGGCCCTGAAGACCAAAGACATTAGCGCATTGAAGAGTTGGAACTTGCTTGTTGCAAAAGTTTTTAGCTGAAGAAACCTGACAGACAGGAGAGGGAAGAGTGTTACTTTATATGTGACAAAGACATTACATTGTCATTAATATTCCAGGTCACTGCTTTTGGGGGAAAATCTTTGTTTTATTTTAAGATTCTTCATAGGGTTTATTCTGAGGCTCACAAAACTCAGGAGAGTCGGGCCTTCCAGACAAATGCATTTGCCTTGACGAAACACATTTGCAATAGCTCTCCAACAATGGCCTGGAGACTACTCCCAATTCACACTGGACTTTTAAAAAAATGTATTTTTTTTGCCCTGTTTTGAAAATGGACCAGGTTTGGGGCACTAATTCACATAGCTACCACACCCACTCTTTCTGCCCAGAGAGTGAGGAGAGTGAACGGGTCAATCAGCTGACATATTTCCATCCAATTTCAAGGATAGAATGTGTTCATTTTCTGACTAATGGCATGTCATTTTGCAGAAGCCTTTGGTTGTGAATTAATCCTGGAATCAAAACAGATTTTCTGGGGAGCAATCTTCCATCAAGTATTGATTTTTTTACACTCATGGAGTCTGTACTCCCTAATTTAACCTGACAATGATTCTGCACAATGGCCTGGGAGCACCTTGGCAGCTCACTGAAGGAAGTTTTACTGTCTTTTCTTTCTGCAAAGTAGAAGGGAAAAAACCCACACCAGCTAGCCCACTCAGTCACTGGGGGGCATTTATGACTTGATACTTTACTTCTGGCGATTTGGAACGGGCGGAAAGCTGCCTTCTAACTTTTAAAGAAGTGTGGGGAGAGAGAGCTTTGCCTTGCCGAGACTGTTCAAAGGAGTATTTTTTTTAAGCTGCCAATATAAAAGAAATCTTTAATATATCATTCAGTCATGGCCAATGTTTTCAAATGATGCCATCATGCTGTGCCCACGAAACATGAGGAAATGAGGAAGGATTTTCTGAAGAGGGGCTTTGCTTCTGAATTTCAGTAAACTTTTCGGTTCCTTTTTCTCCCCCTCTGTTTCCTCAAAGGTGCTTTTGGATTTCTATGCTGCTCAATCCCTATTTGATTCTTGTGAACTCAGCAAAGACTCGTGAGCTGTGCAGGGCTTATAAAAGGGGTCCTAAAGAGCTGAATATGACACATCTCCCTACTTCAATGAGGAGCTTGGGGTTTGGAAAGTGTGGAAAAACAAGCACACTCCACCAATGGCGGAGAGACTATAAACCGTGAAAGGCATGGATGTGGGCCCATGGGATGTTGGGAATTTGAGGAAGATCAGAAAGAGTTTTGTGGGAGAGAAAATGTT
Organism: Proteles cristata cristata; assembly: GCA_017311185.1. Classification (NCBI taxonomy): domain Eukaryota; kingdom Metazoa; phylum Chordata; class Mammalia; order Carnivora; family Hyaenidae; genus Proteles; species Proteles cristata. The sequence continues at coordinate 928,008 of JAESUZ010001291.1, read as the reverse complement.
TAAGTTGGGCCTTGAAGGATGATATGACATAGACTGAATAAATGCTTACTAGATGTCTAGGTACTTCCCATCATTTCCCATATTACTTTGCAAGTGGGTTGGGACCATGTGACCAGTTCCAACGAATGGATTATGGGCAGAAGAGACATGAGTCACTCTTACGTGGGGGCAATTGTCCCTCCTCCATCTGCTCTCTTCCCCCGCTATGGTGACTGGAAAGAAGAGAACTTTGCTCCCCTAAACAAGGACTTGTGTAAGCAAAACTTAAATTTCCATTGCAAACCACCAAGGAGTCAGGGTTGATTTGATATTACAGCATAGGTTAGCCAAATGAATCCAGTTGAGTAGGAAGGATTACTTAGTGAGACATGTCAAAATCCAGAAGGATGCCATTAAGAAGTTTCATTCATAGATAAGAATTTTGATGGACTCCTGCTCTGAGATCATAATAAAAAGGAAGTGCTTAAGTAGCTCATAGAAACCCATGGTGGGTTTTAAGCGAAGTTGAGTTATCTTAGTCTTACTGAGATATTCTTTTGGAAGAGGACACATGTATTACAGACGGAAAATATAATCAATATACTGAATAATACATTAAGCAGTATAGTGAGCCCCTGAGTCATTGGTATCCTAATAGATTAGTGTGGCTTGGAAGTCAGAGCCTCTGCACTCCACATCTTCACCTTAAATGAGAATAAAATTCTCATAGGTCCATTAATTAGCAGGTACCTGGAGTGATGGGGAAAGTCCTTGAGGAACTTAGTTCTGGTTGGGAAAGCAAGATTCCAAGCACTGACATGAAAGAGGGAAGTAAAGAAGGCTCAGCATGGGAAATAGCAGATCAGAGCAGGCTTTTTGGAAGCTGAGAGCTGGGTCTTGGAGGAAGTGGTTGATAGACTGGTGGAAAGGAGGTGAACAGATAGTTCCCCTGGAGTGAGTGAAGACTGAATGGCCTAGACTGCATGGAGAGTTTGTGGGAAAGCAATCCCAAGTGCCCTAATCAACAAAGGAGGGAGTGTAAATAAGGGAACTGTGGGAAATTCTCACTGCCCAGCGTTTCCCCAGTATCAGTTGTTTCTTGTTGACCTGGAGATATGAAATGTGACACACGGTTGGCCATGACCATGCTCTTTGAAGAGTGGCCATCCTGCCTAGTAGATTTGAACCTTCTTTCTCTTTCCCCATTGGTTGGTATTGCCTGTGTCAGCCATAAAATTACTCCACTAGGCTGAGTACACATCTTCTTTTAATTAATTTATTTTTTTACATTTATTCATTTTTGAGAGACAGAGACAGAGCACAAGTGAGGGAGGGGCAGAGAGAGAATGAGACACAGAATCCGAAGCAGGCTCCAGGCTCTGAGCTGTCAGCACAGAGCCCGACGCAGAGCTCGAACTCACAAACTGCCAGGTCATGACCTGAGCCAAAGTCAGAGGCCCAGGCGACTGAGCCACCCAGAAGCCCCGAGGTTCACATCTTAGAGAAACCAAAAAGATGTCCTTACCAGCACATTGTGTTGCTTCTGCTGCTTTGTTTCTCACAAGCATTAGTTTCTTCAAATGTAAAGAGAGAATTAAATTGAATGGGATTATTAATATAAAGTATTTAGTAAAGTATTCGCTTAGGGTAGATTTTTACTAACTGGTAGCATTGTTATTGTTAATCCATTGTTTTCATCATTAAATCAGAATGCACTTGTGATCCTAGAGAAAACTCTTTTGGTTGATGATAAGAAATGAAAATGGACTTTTTTTTTTAATGTTTATTTATTTATTTTTGAGAGAGAAAGAGCATGAGTTGGGGAGGGGCAGAGAGAGAGGGAGAGAGAGAATCCTAAGTAGGCTCTGCACTGTCAGCCAATAACCTAATGTGGGACTTGATCTCATGAACCATGAAATCGCCACCTGAGCTGAAACCAAAAGTCAGACATTTAACCAATGGAGCTACCCAGACACTCCAAAAATGGGCTTTGTCTTAAAACTGTGTGAGGTCGTGTTTATTTACCTTATTGGAAATCCAAATTTTCAAACTGGTGAAAAAAAGCTATCACTAATATTTAGGACTTTAAGCAACTTATTATTTTTTTTTGCTTTTTTCCTTGCTTTCCTTCCAAAGAAGCTGTTCCCATGTGTTCTACAAATGAGAAATAAATATATGAATTCATGTTTAATAATTTTTTGAAAATTCCCAACCTTCAAAAATGGGCAAGATATATCAATGACTATTTTGGAGATTCTCAGACATTCTATCTTCCTGTCTTAGTGCCTTCAGCATGGGAAATTGTCCAGCTCTCTCACCTCTGCCTTGTCTTATAATGAAAGTTATAATTACCATGCCTGATACTCTTGTCTTTTTTCTTTGTTTCAGTTTAGCAACACAACGTTCAATTAAAAAAACAGATCCAACCTTATTTGAACAGTGAACAGTATAGAACGAGTTTTGAGATGGTTAAACTACAGATTGCAACAAACGGTCAGATAAAATCCCTTGTGTTTGAAACAGTGATTGAAATGGTGCACTTCAACAGTTTTACACAGATGTTTTAAGGGAGAACTCTTTTTCTTTCTTACAAATTAAAGAGGAGTTCTGCTCAGTTGAAAGAGTGGCACTTTTTCATCCCTTTAACTTTCCTTTTTTTTTTTTTAAATCAAAGCGGGTCTGTACATTAGTGAAACGCTTTAATACCCTTCACTGCGCACAATCACAGAGTGCTCTATCATACGCAAGTGCCATACGGAGAGAAACAGCACTTTCCATGACTATAAATTTCAAACTTTCTCCCTTAAAAATACGAATGATTCTACTGCAATAAAGATATTTAGATTTGAGTGAAACCACTTTTTGATTCTCAAAAGATGGTAAACTTTTATTATATTTGTGGTTTGAGCGGTGTTTGGAATCAGTCGCCAAAGCAGCGAGAACAGCTTATTATTATTCCTCTGAGCCTATAACGTGGTAGTAGTGTTTTGCAGGGCTGTGAGCTCTGGTTATTATCATTTTATTTCTTTTTCCCTGACTCGCAGGTATGAGTGATCGTCAGAGAACACGTATGATGTGTCATCTTCATTGCCCAGGTAGACCTCCATGGTGAGAAACTCTAGAAGCCTCTGAAACTCGGAAGTTGAAGTTTTGCTCTGTGTTTCCAACAGAATGGATGAAGACCTTACACACATGATTCTGGGACTGGAGGCCCATGTTCGCAGATGAGAAGCAGGTTAAAGATAAGTTTAAAGGGGCGCCTGGGTGTTTCAGTTGGCTAAGTAGCTGACTTCACCTTAGTGAGTTCGAGCCCCGAGCTGGGCTCTGTGCTGACAGCTCGGAGCCTGGGGCCTGCTTCAGATTCTGTGTCTCCCTCTCTCTCTGCCTGTCCCCCCGCTCATGTTCTGTCTCTCTCCTTCTCAAAAATAAATAAATATTTGAAAAATTAAAAAGGAGTTTACAACAAATATGATGTGGATGTTTTTTGGGGAGAGGTTCTGGGCATGGACTATTAGACAGGCATGGGTTTAATTTCTACCACTGACATTTTCTTGGGTAAGCTACTTAAACTTCCTAAGCTTTATTTTTCTCATCTTTATAATGGAGGTAATAAATCTTTCATTGTTGTGAACATTAAATTATACCCTTCCCACCCCCGACACACACAATTTTTTGGTGAAGTACTTAGTTCAGTTCCTGGCAGGAACTTAATACATAACAGATTATTTTTTATTATAGCTTATTGGTTTTGCCAAAACTTCTAGTGTAACACAGAGGAGGGGACATTATAGTCAGATAAAATACAAAAATCCAAACAGAGAGCTATGATTGCGTAAGATCTAGTCACCTCTTGAAGTAAGAGGAAGAAAAACTATTTCAGTTCCAGTTGGCCAGATTCCTTCTGTGGGCACGGTGGGCATTTAGGGCAGAGAAAAGTTTAATTAAAGACCTCACTCTGAACACTTGCATGAAGTACTCCTCATTGGTCATTGGTAGAACCCTGTTGCATTTAGACTCCTAAATAAAATCAAGTAGTGGGTGGTGCCTAGGTGGCTCAGTCCATTTAGCGCCCGACTCTTGGTTGCAGCTCAGGTCATGATTCCACGGTCGTGAAATCCAGCCCTGTGCTGGGCTCTGTGCTCAGCATGGAGCCTGCTTGAGAATGTCCCTCTCTCCTCCCCGCTCACACATGTGTGCTGTCTCTCTCTCTAAAACAAAACAAAACACTAAAAAAAAAAAAAAACCAAAACAACAAACCCTCTTTAAAATCAAGTAGGAAAACCATGACATTCTGTATTAAAGTTTGGGATCAATTGGATTGTGTGTGTTTTCAAGGAGTGTAATCTCATTGTCAGAGGAATGAGTTTGAGTTTGGGTTTTAAGATCTTAAAAGCCATTTAAAGTACATTGAGTTGATTTACATAGCTTAGAAAAAGTGAAAAAAGGAAGAGTCAAAGCTGTCTATTTTATTCTGATTTGGCGATTTATTTTTATGGTTCGAAAAGAACTTTAAAATGCATTTTTTTCTAAATAGCCTCCGGGTCTGTTTTGTTCACTTTAAAAGATCACCGATGCTAAGTGGTAGTTAATGATCACTTGAAACAATGAAATTTAAAATCCCATGCAAAAAATATGTAGTCACACAATGGCACCACACATTAAAAAAATTTTGTGGAGGTTTACATGGGAACAAAGAGAGACATGAGCTCAGAAAATACACTTTAAGAAAACAAAACAGAGGGACGCTTGTGTGACTCAGTTGGTTAAGCATCTGACTTTGGCTGAGGTCATGATCTCACAGCTCGTGAGTTCGAGCCTTGCATCAGGCTCTGTGCTGACAGATCAGAGCCTGGAGCCCGCTTCAGATTCTGTGTCCCCCTCCTCTCTCTGCCCCACCCCTGCTTGTGCTTTGTCTTTCAAAAATGAATAAACATTAAAAAAAATCTTCTTAAGAAAACAAAAGAGAACAGACCAAAAGATCTGGTTTTCAGCTTTTCAATATGTATAAAGCTCGGTAATAGTAATCACACAATAAAACACCTTGTCTTTGGCAAGCCCTAAGATGTTTGCATTTTAATTTAGGGATTTTGGATCCTGTCTTGTCAAATAAAATTTTCCTAACAAAATTCGGTTGACTTGAGCAAAATTTCTGATGCACAATGGAAAAACAAGAACCTCAAGTGGTTAGAAAGCAAATCATCTTTGTGGATTTAATTGCCATTGACAGAAAAAGGCCACTGGGCTGGAAAGACAATCATCGTTCAGCCAAAAGGCATGATACAGTCTGAAATTAAAGAAAAAAATTCTATTAAGTTAAAACAGCTGGAAAATGAAATCTAATAAAGAAAATATTTAATTTGCATGATTTCCTTTATCTCTTATTTCATTTTATTTTATTTTGGTCAGTGAACGTTCTCACTGCAAATGTGACATGTATGGTTACAGATCACGTGTCTAGGCCAGGTATAAGCTGATATTTATTGATACATGTCAGTCTTAAGAGAAAAAGTACTGGACCCACTGCTTTTAGGTTTATTGCATTTCCATACCAAGCCTTTTTTCTCCCTGCCATGATGTAAGAATAACACTAGTTCGTTTTACATTGAGGCCCAGGAAAACCACGCCATCCTACAGTTCACGTCTAAAGGGATTCAGACAAGATCACAGCAAGTGAAACGCCCTCTCCTTTCCTGAGTTGGACCTCAACTCAGATCGAGCCATCTGTCCCTTTCAAACTGAAGCGGCCACCGTGTTTGTGGAGCCTGCTGCTGCTTCTGTTTTCCTTGCTTCCTCTCCCCTTCAGCCCTCAGCCCTCACGCTGGAGGGCCGTGGCAGGTATGGTTTTCCAGCTGGGCCATGTGATTAAACTCCGGTAAAGTACTGACGTGGCCATGGCTTGAATTTGAGTGAGCTTTCCTCCCCGGAGTTCTGAGCCTCTGTTCTGAAGACAGGCAGCATCTCCTGTATCCACGTTCATAGATCCACATGAAGTTCATGGGCCAATATCAGTTTAAGTGTGAGGTCTAGCTTTCTCAAATCTCTTTTCTCCGGGTGACATCAAGTCTCCGCAGCTAGGGGAGTCATTAATTTATCTACTTGTTCGTTCATTTATTCATCTTGCTTTTATTAGAGGTTGGGCACTTGCACCTGTCACTGGAAATACAAAGATTATTATTTATACTTTTTTAAATGTTTTATTTATTTATTTTGAGAGAGAGAGAGAGAGAGGAGGCAGAGAGAGAATCCTAAGCAGCACGATCGGTGCCAAGCCCAATGAGGGGCTCGACCTCATGGAACCGTGAGATCATGACCCGAGTTGAAACTAAGAGTTGGACGCTTCACCGACTGAGCCACCCAGGCGCCCCCAGTGGTACCTATTTTAAATATTTACTATGGTGGCGCCTCACTTCTAGGCACCATCAGAGCCGCCAGAAACACTCCTGTAGTCAAACAAAATTCACTGCATTCCGTTGCTGCAGCAGCAAGGGCAATCGCACAGTGCGAGCGGCGCAGGTGGGTGTCCTGGGAAGAGGGGTCAGGGGAGACTTGCTATTGGACTTGGGTTTGTGCGGAGCGATGCTGGGGAGGGATGAAGGAAGTGAAGGCTCCTTCCACACTGGGTGCTTTGGGGACCTGGGGCCAGTGCAGTGATTGAGAGTCTCACGAATTTTTATCTAGGAGATGAGAAAACAAAGTGGGCCTTGGGTGGTCACTGGCGGAGGAGCAGTGACCGCTTGCGTGGGCGAGTCCCGAGGCCCGTCCCTGAGGACGTCCCGGACATCCGAGAAGGACAACGGGACCCAAGCAAGAAAGAGCTGGTGATGAGCAGCTGCTACCCAGGGCTGAGAAAACTTTTTCCTTTTGACCTCTGAGCAAACCTTGTTGGGATGACCTTCAGCACGGAGCATAGAGTCTACTTTTTAATGTGCATTTAACAGCAGCAGCAACAACAACAACCTCTTCAAGTGGCAAGAGGAGAAGCCTTTGGGACGGAGAACATCTACCTCTTTGTGTTGCTTAATGTGACTGTCATGGAGGTGCCCCGAGACCTTGGCAGTGAGTGCATTTCTATAAATCTTAAACATCAATCAACTGATCAATATGGAGAGAGGGCTGGTGGATGTGCCCACTTAAAGCACTAAATGCCTGGTCCAGCTTGGCCTTGCACATTATTGAAGAGACATTGATAAACTGGGGCATGCGAAGGATCGTAAAGACGACCATGCTTCTCCCTCTCCTTCCTACTCTTTTCAAAATCGTGCATTTTGCAGTCAGCTGGGATCGAGGGAATTGAATATGCACATTTTGACGGAAAGAAACCACTGACGCATCTATAAATACTGAGGAATATAATAACGGAAGGAAAAGGGGCAAGTTATTGACCGTCGTTAAAAGTACAGCGAGGAATAATGGGCCTCCTCGGAAAGAGGGAACCTCTTCAGTTATGATGCATCCAACTTCTAACACAAGGGAGTGGGCTGTGGGGAGAGGCCCGTGACTGAGGCCCCTCTCCGGGTGGTCAGAGCCCAGCAGATGAAAACCAAGGGTTTAGTGCAGCAAACAAGGCCGTCTCCAGCAAGGACTTCCTGTGGCCTTGGTGGTTTGTGTTGGCAGCCCTAACATCTAGAATTCGGTTTTAAAAAATTTTATCTTGTGCGTCCTGTTTGCTTTTTTCCTCTTTATGTTGATCCTTTTGTTCCATTGAATGCGTACCCATGTTACTGATTCTGATGCCTTTCCTGGCAGCGGAAGGCATCGCTTTCTCTCGCTTGTGTGGATGTTAGGTGATTTGAGCCCAGTGATGCTCCTTGAAGGAAATGCTTCGTTTACTCCCTTTCCTGGCCCATGTTGCTTACCATTGTTCTTTGCAAAGCTCATGACCGAGAACAGTTGATCAGTCAGATTTTCTTTGCGCAGAAAGGATTTGGAAAAGAAATATGGCTACATTTATCCTGGGACCTTGAGGTAAAAAAACCAGCATTTACATACAAAACAAAACAAAAAAAAACCCTAGCAAAAATTATTGTAAGCAGCAAAAAAAAAAAAAAAAAATCCTTCGCCATAGCCTCCTTATTCTCCTGCTGTTGCCAGAGATCAAAAACGTCTGGACGCCTCCTCTGGAATTGCCCTTGGAGCTTATTTATAAACCAGAAAAGCGGTCTCATTACTTATTAATCGCGTCTTTCTATTTGGCCTAAAATTGTATCACCTAACATTGTCACCCATCTTCTTTAGTTCAATCTGCTTCATAGGGCTTTCTGCACAGGATGACATCAGGGTGATTTTCAAAGCATTTGACAATGTAGGCCACTCAGGACAGACGGTGATTATGATCAACAGTTTTAGCTGCAGTGGTATATCGCCTCTGAATATCAATTCTGCTCTGTGTTATTCCAAAATATGTGTGGAAATAAAAACGCCCTATTTGTGGTCAACTTTGATATTTATTTGACTTTCCAGTGTCCAATCCTAACTGCTCAACTGAGGGAATTCCCCATTGTGTGTTTGTCTTCATGATGTGGTATGTGGGGCCTGGCTCCTCACTCTTGATAGTAAAAGGCCTAAGGCTTTTTCTCTCCCCACCCCGTGGCTTTCAGGCACGAGGCAGAGTTCTGACCCATTAGGTACTCTCTTGAGCAAATCCAAACACGATAAATGTACTTTAGCATTCCTTCAAGATGGAAGCAACATCAGACTCTGGGTGATGACACCCAAGGACAGTGGAGGAAGTATGTCAGAGAGGCCAGTGCTACCAAAAGATAATTGTGCTTTCCATTTCTCAGTCCTCAACAGACAGTTGTTGGACTGTACATTCTCCTCTCCAGATCACCCAGGCATATGTTCATTCTCTGAGGTCCTAACTCCCTCTCCTCCAGTCCCCTCTTCTTACCCAAGAAAGCAGCAATGATTTCTGTAACTTGTGGCTGAAGGGATCCATTTAGAATCTCTAAAAAGCTGGCCTCCGACTTCGAGAGCAAGCAAATATTTTTGTTAAATGACAGAATCATGGTGAGAAATACCTTGGTGGGCTGGGATGTGGGCCCAAGCCAATGAGACGAAATTAAGCAGGTATGCTGGCAAAATGCTGCATTTGGACTGAAGACATAAATATTTTCACATGGTGGAAATATTTAATTCAGCAGTACATTACGTGACAGCGTGCTGTGGTTTTATTGTAACCTGAAGTTCAGTGTGACGTGACTATCATCCCCAGGGACAAGAAGCTGCCTTAGGAACCTTGTGTTTGGTTCTCTGCATTTTTACCTTGCGAACCCAAATTGGTTTTTAGAAAATTCATTCAGCTATCTTTCCTTCTGTTATGATTTTTCTAGCTCTAATAATCTGTATAAAATTTTTAAAAACATTTTGAAAGAATCATTTAAATTCCTTAAGATTATTTAACACTATTGTATACATCTTCCCTTTTGAAATGAAAGAGATATTACAAAGAGCATCACAAATAAGGAAGAAAACTCCTCATTTGTACATCAGACTTCTCTTCAGAAATGATGCAAGCAAGACACAAGTGGAGTGAAATATTTAAAGTGATGGGGACCACCCACCTAGATTATCTTTCAAAAGCAAAGAAAAAACACAGGGTTTCTCAGACAAACAAAAATAGAGGGAGTTTGTTGTCAGTAGACCAGTGCTGAAGGAAATGTGGAAATAATTCTTCCGAGAGAAGGAATTTAATATAGGTCAGAGACACAGGTCTACATAAAGCAAGAGCATTAGAGAAGGAACAAATGATGGTAAGATGAAACCTTTTGTTTTTCTTATTCTTTTGTAATTTTAGAAAGAGAGAGAGAGCACACACACAAGCAGGGGAGAGGGAAAGAGAGAGAGAGGAAGAATCTTAAGAAGGCTCCATCTCAACACAGAGCCTGATGTTGAGCTTTACCTCATGACCATGAGATTGTGACCTGAGCCAAAATCAAGTGCCAGGCACTCAACTGACTGAGCCACCCAGGCACCCCTATTTTGCTTACTCTTTTTTCAAAAATAAGTATTTCTTTTGTTTTTTAAGAAAATGTTTACTTTTGAGAGAGAGAGAGTGAGCAAAAGAGAGGCAGAGAGGGAGGGGGACAGAGGATCCAAAGAGGGCTCTGTGCTGATAGCAGACAGCCTGATTCGAGGCTCGAACTCATGAACCGTGAGATCGTGACCTGAGCTGAAGTCAGATGCCTAACTGATTGAGCCACCCAGGCGTCCCTGTATTTCTCATTCTTAGTTGATATTACAGATTAAATAGTTTGTTCAAAATAATACTGACAATGTATTTGGTCATTACAGCTTACATGTTAGTGAACGACAGCAGTGTTATAAGGAACAGCAGGGAAGCATAGGGAATATTCTGTTTGCGAATGCTTGGACCGCCCCGGGGGCAGGAGGCCATCATTTGAAAGTGGACTTGGTTCATTGTAAATGTGTACCGCAAGCTCTAGGGCAACAGCTAAAAACCAACCAATCAACCAAACAAGTATAACTGATGTGCTGAGACAGGGGAGAAAGGGAATCATATAAGATGCTCGATGAAAACCAGAGAAGGCAGAAAAAAAGGGGTGGGGGTTAGGACAGGAAAAAACAAGGAACAAGGGCAATGAATAGAACCCGTTACAAATACGGTAAATATTAATCTAACTACATCAATAATTCCGTTAAATATGAATGGTCTAAATACACCAACAAGTGTATTAGTGTTTTCAGTCTGTCAATAGTAAAATGTCCAGATCCTCCCTTCTCCTTTCCTTGATCAAGACTTTATTATAAACGCTGACGGTACTGGTGTTATACAGTTGGGGAAGGAGTCTGAACTGGAAGAGAATTAGGGAAGATATTGAGCTGGGCGTGAGATGTCAGGGACATCAGGTCAATAGATTTCCCATATACCTGCAGGCCAGTTCATTTTGTTTTCCCTGTGTAACTTGGGCGTCCCCAAGGACCGTAGGCACTAAAGGATCAGCCTGGTGGTGATATTGTACTTGAAGTCCGTCAATGTTTGCTGAGCACTTAGTGTATATTCAGTGTAGGTACTTGATACTCAAAAACTAACGGGACCCTGTTTCCCGTGGGAAACACAGTGGTGGGCAGGTGGGCATCTCATCATATTACTTAAATAATGAGCAGCAGGTTCCCGGATTTCACAATTTATGAGTTATCTAGTTTGTTTTTTTTTTAATTTTTGAGAGAGAGAGAGAGAGAGAGAGAGAGAGAGGCAGATGCTAGTGGGAGAGGGGCAAAGAGAGACAGAGATAGACTCTGAAGCAAGATTCAGGATCCCAGCTGTCAGCACTCAAACTTACAAGCAGCGAGATCATGACCTGAGCCGACGTTGGATGCTCAACCTACTGAGTCACCCAGGCGCCCCTGGGTGTTGTCTAGTTTTTATACTCAAAGGCCAAAACCCAATAGTGTTTAGGTTTTTTGGTCCCTGTATATTTACATTTTAAAAAGTGTTGCCAATATTGATAAGTTAGGATAATTCACATAAAAATAAGGGCTTTCAGCTTTTCTGGAAAAACTTGGAAAGACTAATGACACTGGCCCTGCTTCCCCACACAGTGATGAGAGGCCAGAGCTGAGGCAAGGTTATGTCCTTCAGACAAGGCACGTGTTCTCCAGCCCACCACACTCTTTACCACACCCTATCCTCCCTGACATTGAGGCCAAGTGTCAGTTCCTTTTTATCCTTCTTCTTATACTGGTCTCCTGGGTTCATTTTACTCATACACTTTGTCTCCCAGCGCTATAAGCATTTGAGTTTATGACCTGTTTTATAACTATAATTCTCATGAAAAGCATTATATAAATGAGAACCAAATGAGCAGTATTTTGTTTAATCACCAATATTAAAGGGAAGTTTATTTACGCCTGTTGTCCTTAACAGCATTCCCTCCAAAGTGCCCCCTTGACCAAAGTCGACATTTATCATCAGCAGGCCTCCAAATCACAGACAGGGGAGCATCCTTTCCATCTCTCTCTGCTCAGATCTGGAGAGGAAGGCTGAGCCATTTTGGTGGGATTTATCACAGTTTGGCTGAAAAAGCTCAACATCTCTTGGTATTTAGGGCATTCATCGTCTCTCAAGCTGGCCGTGTGCCTCCTCTCTCTGAGAGGTCTGGGGTGGAGCCTGGTGGTGAGCGTCAGAGGCTGAAGGAAGCTCCATGTCAGTCCCAGGGTTTGAGCCTGCAGGGTGGGTGATCCTGCTACGTTCTGTCACAATTAGAGCAGAAGGGCAAAAAGACATGGTGGCAGGCACTGGGAGGGAAAATCATGCTGCGAAGGAACAGAAGTGTCACAAAACGTGCGCCCACGTGTTCCATGGGCATCTAGGTTAGGGAGAGCCTGCGTTTTGTTGGTGGGCTTGGAGGATGTGTCAGTATGGCCTTGACAAGTAGGCCTTGAAGTCTAGACAGACCTGGTCTCTCATCTTCATTGTTCCAGTGACTGACTATCTGTGAGACCCAGGGCTCGAGACAGCCTCTCTCTGCTTTAGAGTTTTCTTTTCTGCGAAAGGAAGAAACTTGTAGTGTCTTACATTTGACATGTGTGTGTGGGGGGGGTGTTGTCAAATTAGATGTCAGGGAATGGGTTTGATGGGTTTAAGTTCTCTTTCTGTGCTGTCACAGCCTAGACTAGCTCCCCGTTGGGTGTGTGTGTATAATGTTTGATGAGAACGTGATACGATCATCCAAAGTATTGATATGGTTTGGACTTATATGGAGATGAACCTTTTTTTTTTTTTTTAAATGTAAGGCAGAAGTTCTCACCTTAAGAAGGACTTCATGATGTTAGGCACTATGTTCCTGCCAATACTTGAGGATGCATGTCTTCATGACTGGAGCATACTTTTCTTCGCTACTACCTCTTGATTGGCCAGTAAAGCCTGCGTGGAAATAGTCTCAGGCATCACATCTCCTGGACAACCAGGGGGCTGTTGTGTTTTCCTCCAAGGTGAGCTGCATGATGGGTCTAATTAAAATTTTGGGAGAATAATTCCTCTGAGTTTGGGCAACTCAGGCCACTGTGGTGTTCCACAGAGATAGGACTTCAAGATATGTGCGTTCCATTTTTTTTTAGACATTATGATTTTCCCTCCGTCTCTGTAGTTCAAGATAATCACATTAGGCAGGTCAGAAGTGTTAAAGTAGACCAATATAAAGATAAACAGATGAACTATACTATAATATGCTGACAATGGAAAATCTTTGTTTCTTGGGATTTTCTAATGTTTCGTCAACAAACACAGATTACTTATCAAACACAAGGTATAGCAAGAAAAGCTGGAAGCAAAACGAAGCAAAAATGTTTTCCAATTGATCTCTTTTCCTCCATCTGTAGTCATGGTGTGGTCTAAGTGACCAGAACCACAGCATCCAAAGTAGACTCGTCTGAGACTCAGTGATCCACTTCGATGATGCATTAGTCAGACAGTTTAGTCAGTCTAGATGTAAGTAAGTCTTGATGGATCTTCCTCTATGAGAACATTTGTTAGTAGCCTAAGTAAGTGTAGGCAAGGCCGCAAATCTCAGACACGGGGGCACAATTTGGAAATGAGGATGTAATACTTATATATAGGGGGAATCTAAGACATGCCTGTCTCCTTTCTGCTTTTATCTAGCATCATAATAAGAACATTTGGAAGGGGCATCAATAATACAGCGTACCACTAATGTTGTTATTGCATACGGGTCTCCTACTCTTCCAGTGAGGTTCAGGTTTTAGAGCTACTTTCCTTCTGGATCTTTGTAATTGTATTGGTTTTCCTACCATCACATACATGCAAATAGCCAAATATTAAACAGGAACATCAAACAGGAACAAGAACAGAGATAATGCCCTAATGACCTTGATAATGAAGCCCTGGACACATACAAGGACTGCCAAGCAGGTGCCAGGCTGTAGTGGTACAACTAAAGCAGTGAAGAGAGGGTGTCTCGTTCCTAAATGACAACTCAGCAGGTCTCATGAAGCTAGAAGCACTTGACGGTCAGGAGCACAGCCAAAATTCCTAAGGGCGACATGGAGAGTATCAGAGAAAATTCTGGAGTGGGCTTGCTGGTCTAGATCCCAGCTTTCTGTTTCTACACTTATTGCATGTTTTGCACTTGCTGATGAGATTAGTCAAGCAACCTGTAGGATTTAGTAACTTTCTCTTTTTTGCTTTTCAGTTGGTTTCGACCCATTTGCCTTCGGAACGAGTGGAAGTTTATGAGAAGCCCCTGAGTCTCAGTGATGATGAACGGCATGACCTACACGGGCATTTCAAACTTCCCTTTATGTATCTTTTACTGTTTCTGCCACGCAGGAATCATTCAGGCTATGTTCACCTAAATCATGGTGGACTTGGTAATTACATAATTGGAACTTATCTTCAACAACAGCCTTTCCTGAACTATATGTCAAATACTATGCTTTACACAGCTGGATTGAGAGACATGATGGTGTCAGACATCATTTCACAGGGGTTCAATGTGTATCCACCTTGGGGAATACTCTAATTCCTAATATATTTAAATGCTAGCTCTACTCATGAGCTCTGGGGTCTTGGTCAAGCCCATTAATTTTATGATACTTAGTTCTAATCTCTAAGATAGAAATTATTACACTTCCAAGGGCTTATGTTAGGAGCAAATAAAAAAAAAAAAAAGAAAAATACAGCAGTTCCCTCTTCTTCTTGTAGTGTCTCTGTTCGTGGTTTCCACTACCCATAGTCAATCAGCCTGGAAGCAGATGACCTTCCTTCTGATGTATCTTCAGAAAGTCAGTAGAAGCTCAATGCTATGTCACAATGCCTATGTCATTCACCTCACAGCATCTCATCACATAGGTTTTTTATCATCTCTCATCATCACAAGAAGAAGGATGAATACTATACAGTAAGATATTTTGAAAGAGAGAAAGAGATCACATTCATATAACTTTTATTACAGTATATTGCTATAATTGTTCCTTTTTGTTATTAGTAATTGTTACTAACCTCTTACTGTGCCTAGTTTGTACGTTGAACTTTACCATGACTATGTATTATAGGAAAAGATAGTATATATAGGGTTCAGTACTGTCCACGGCTTCAGGTATCTACTGGGGTCTTGGACCATCTCTCCCGTGCATAACGGGGGGGGGGACTGCTGTACATGAAAGAAATTTGAAAATCATAAAATATAAAATCATTGTTACAGGAACATCTGTCACATACAAATGACAACAGGCTAAAAGAATATATTGCCAAACTTCAAGTCCACAGGTAAGCCAAATCCATAGGTCGTTCAGAGGTCTCTGGCAGTGACTTTGTAACATGTAAATGGTGACTGATAAACATGCAAGCTCAGTACATGTACGGTGAAGGCAGCAGAGTGCCTGGCACGTGGTGGAAGTTCAATAACTATTTGTGGAACTGAACAGCATTGAGCCTTAAAGAATGGGTAGAAGTTGGATAAGTTAACAGTGCAGTGGATGGATGTCCCAAGCAGCAACACAAAGTGTTCCTTGGGTAGCGGAGAAATTTTAGGAAGTTTGATTTGAGAATTGATGAACGATGAGGCTGAAGAAGTAAATAAGGGCCAGGCCATGAACAGGATTATATGCTGTGCTGGAGTTTCGTGTTCACTCGGAAGGCAATGGTTAGCATTGGGAAGATTTTAAATAAGAGAGAAATGGATTCATGTTGGCCTTTTAGAATGATTTCTTTGGTGGCACGTATAGGATGGGTAGAGAGACCAAGAGGAGCATGTCACGGTGGTCCAGGCAAGAGGCGGGCAGGTTTGAAGTAAGTAGTAGCAGCAGGGGATGGAGACCAGGAGACAGAGTGTGAAAAACTGACATGACCGGAGCCATTTTGAAATAGACCAGGAGTGGCCACCGCAGAGAAACGGGAAAAATGGCAATTGTTTAAACAATTGCTTGAGAAGTCAGTGGGAGTATGGACCTCCTGATCACAAGACTGACGGGTGTGGACTTTCTGAAGGTAGAATGTTTAACCCAGAGCGGCTTAGCCTGTTAATGCTTATAGAAAAGCCTTTTCCCTGGGCACCCTCCTCCACTGTTGGTGGGAATGTAAGCTGGTGCAGCCCCTCTGGAAAACAGTGTGGAGGTTCCTCAAAAAATTAACAATAGAATTGACCCAGCAGTAGCACTGCTAGGAATTTACCCAAGGGACACAGGAGTGCTGATGCATAGGGGCACACGTACCCCAATGTTCACAGCAGCACTCTCCACAATAGCCAAAACATGGAAAGAGCCTAAGTGTCTATCAATGGACAAATGGATCACGAAGATGTGGTTTATCTATACCATGGAATACTACATGGCAATGAGAAACAATGAAATCTGGCCTGTGTAGCAACATGGGTGGACCTTGAGGGTGTTATGCTGAGAGAAATAAGTCACACAGAGAAGGACAAATATCATATGTTTGCACGTATAGGAGGATTAGGAGGAACTTAATGGAGGACCATGGGGGAGAAGAAGGGGAAAAATAGTGGGGGAGAGGGAGGGAGGAAAACCATGAGGGACTCTTGAATGCTGAGAACAAACTGAGGGCTGATGGGGGTGGGGGGGAGGGGAAGGGGGGTGATGGGCATGGGGGAGGGCATTTGTTGGGATGAGCACTGGGTGTTATATGGAAACCAACTTGACAATAAACTATTTCAAAAAATAATAAAATGGTGCATTGTAAAAAAAACAGAAAGCCTTTTCTCCCCTCAACTCACATAATTGCCCCTCTTCCTTTTCCTCATAATCCCTTGCTTCCATCCTACAAGCAGGACACTATTTGGGTGTCTTTCTGAATCTTTTCTCCCTGAATCGCAATTCTTTGATGCCAAATAAGTGCTCATTTGCCTCTTACTATGACCCTTCACTTTTGGGTTAACAGAGTCAAGAGGAATTCATGAGGCACAATTGCCAAGATTTCTGATGACTTGGGTATGTGTATGTGGGTGGGTACAGGGGCCAAGGATGACTTCCAGACCTCTGCTTTGGATGGCTGATGGGTGGAGCCATTAACAGGATAAAGGGGTGCCCGAGTTGAGTCTCAACTGTTGGTTGAGAGTCTGACTCTTGATTTTAGCTCAGAACATGATCTCCCAAACTTTGAAATGAAGCCCCATGTTGGGCTCTGTGCTAACAGTGAGGAATCTGCTTGGGATTCTCTCCCTCTCTCTCTGCCCTTCCCCTGCTCATGTGTGAGCACGTATGCTCTTTCTCTCTCAAAATACATAAACATTAAAAAAGAAAAGAAAAACCAAAGATAAAGCAGATAGATGGAGAAAAGTCCATAAAGAAGAGTGTAAATTATGTCCACAGTCTGCTTTACGAAAACACAGCGATGTTTCATATGTTCTAGATAGCAGGTGTCTTCTTCTTCTTCCCTTGACTGTGGATTTCCTCTTGGTACTGCAGTTAACACGGTTAAGCAGACAAGAAAGGTTCTCAAGGGCTGTTTGCTTAGACTCCTTTCAAAGGAAGGAACAGCGGAGAAGGAGCGCAGATCTGAGGAGCTGCTTTCATCTGCTTTGGGACAGGCTGCTTCTGAACTCTTCCCAACTACGGATTTTTGATTAAATTCATCAACCACTGTACTGTTACACTTGCCACTGAATAGATTATGCGTACATGGTTGGCTTAGTGGAAAATTGTATTGGAACAGCTTTTGGAACCTTTTAAAACAGATACTGGTGATTGTCTCGGAGCTTGGGCTATTTCTACCCATTCATTTACTATTTCAAAATCAGCCTCCGAACTGTGTTTCATCATTTGAATTCTGAAATTTATTTGTGAAGTGTTACAATACAAGAAACAGGGGGTGACTCTAAGTTTCTTAAAGACAAGGGTTCATTTTGTTTATTTCTGCGTGTCCACAACAAAAGTTTCTGGCACGTATGAAGTGTTTAGCAGATGTTTGTGGAGCATGGAATGACAGAATTTAAGTGATGGGCATCTCCTTTTATTTTTTGTTTTCGATTTTATTATCCTGTACTAGATAATAGGTAAAGCATATTAACAAAGTGATTCAGATATATAGTTACAAAGTAATTATATTTCTATCAGTGTTTGTTGCCCATATATTTTTCTTTTATTGGTGCTGGAGTATCTTTATTAAGAGTAGAGACAATTATGACTTTTGAAGTTGATATTATTCTGGTGTTTCTCTCCGGCCACCACGACAGTAGAACCCAACTCGCTGAAGGTGCTGATGTTGGTAGGTGGAAACTAGTAGATTTTTATTGTGACAGTTGGAATAACTGTGCACCTTCAGTATATTCAGCATTTGTATAATGAACAAAAGACAACACCATTTATTTTTATATATTGTCTACTGTGAATAATGCTGTAATGAAGATGAAAGTCCAGATATCTCTTTGACATGCTTAATTTTTAATTTCAGTATAGTTGAGATGGCTGTCTTTTTAAAGATGTGTTATCAAACATATTTTATAGTAATAGGCTTAATTATAGGCATGACCTTTGCCCAGAGTATTTTTAGAGTATTTTAAATGGAAAGAAAGCTTGACAATGATTGTATTTTGTCTTTCTCTGCCCAGGAAGGCAGAAGCATCAGCATTTTTTTGCTCCTCTTAACAGTTCATCTCGGGGCTTCCTGGCCAATCTCCTTGCCTATTTATAATGTATGGTCACTCCGATTTTTGGTTCTTTTACTTGCCCTAAAGCACTTCTTATCAATCACAAGACGAAGTCAATATATGGACCTCCATGTAGCATAAGAAATGTTTGCTGAAGGTCACTAACGCATGCAGATTGCGATTATAATTAAAAAAAATTTTTTTACTGGTATTTTAGCAAGATATTCCCATCTTCTTTTTGATTTAGTAAACTACAGAACAACCTTAACTCACACGAAACTGAATCGGGAGCATATTCTAAATGCCAGAATATTCCAGAACATGCAGAGACAGGCATTGCCGGAGAGCAGGAAAAGCTCTTTCCCAACAGAATCCCCTACAAAACGTGATACACAGCTGGGTGTTAGTAGGAGACCGGGGTGGCTGTGGGTTCTGTCTGCCTACTATATGGTTTCCATCTTCCATCTTCACGTTCTTGTGGAGGCTTCCTCCTTCATCCTTGGGGTCCCTCGGGGTTGTTACTATGTGGATCTCCTCCCCCCACCCCCCGACAGGATGGGTCTGTGACACTGAGTGACCGATTCAAGTACATCCCCCCCAGCACAGCTCCTCGCTTCGAGACAGGCACAAGACTCAACTTCTGGGGGCTCCATCCGAGAAGGAAGCCGAGCAGGGCAGGCTGATGACATCCTTGGATCACTGTATCCAGCTGTGCTCCTGATCAGGTCCAAACAGCATTGTTTCTTTCTGTTTCTGCAAGTTTAAGTTGGATTTCGGTAACCTGCAACCAACGAAGTCCTAATTTATCTAGCACTTTATTGGAAGCGTTGAAATAATCACGATATTAACCAGTCTGTCTGGAACCCCTTCCTCTTCTTAACACCTGCGGTTAAGACACACGTTCATTTACATGCGTGCAACCTAAATGACATATCTGAGTTCAAGACACGCTTAGCCTAGAAGCTCATGTCAAACAATTCTTTATTTTTTATGGTACAAATTAAAAGTGACAGATCTGAAGCTGTTAAGAAATACACAAAGTGCAGCTTTACTGACCATACAGATATTGCTCTAGATTAAGTACAGTTTTGTCAGGGTTTTTTTTTTTTTTTTTAAACATTAAGCAACCTGTGCAGATAAATCAGCTTTGGTTTCAATGTCAGAGCAAGTAAGGAGCTTTTAAACATCCAGTTTGGCTTCTTGGTCACAAGTCCATCTCATGTCAACTTCTCATCGTGATGATTTTTTTTCAAAACACCCCAGCTGGCTTTCCCGCCTACTTTTCTGCTACCTGCCCCACACACGGAGAGGCAGCTCTCTGCGGTGCCTCAGCAGTGACCTTGGTGACCAGTCTAGATCACAGCACGTAGGACGAAAACAACAACAAAAAAATCACTTTCTTAACAACAAAGAAACAAATGTGCCTCACATAATTTCAAGTTGAAGACAAGCAAACCACGTGACGAAAAGCTCATTACAAAATGTTATCCAAAGAGATCTTACAGTCAAACATTGAAAAGAAAATCAATTTCCTTTTTCTCCATTTTTTTTTAAGCTTGGTCATTAACTGGGTACAAGTAGAGTGCTGAGGTAAAACATTGATGAAGAGTTTGTATTTCTTTGTTTTTTCTTAAAATAGGAACAGTTTAGTATTGCAAGATTGTCAGCAACATTTAAGCCGTATCTATACAATGTGCATATACCTACAAATATTGAGCTTTGGTCCAGCGTAGAGAAGATGGGCAAAGGCATTTTACAATTTCTTTTTGGTTATAGCTTGAGTTCTTTGATACGCCTCTACTTGGTTTTCTTTTTTCCTAGCTCCTTTTGCTGTTTTGTTCTCTCTTTTGTGGTGTGTGTGTGTGTGTGTGTGTGTGTGTGTGTGTGTGTGTGGTGTGATTATAACCTATAGAAACCAAAACCTTGCAATGCAATTAAAACTCTCAGCGGTTCAAAGTGGTTCTTTTCTGGTTGAAAAAGAAAAAAGAAAGCCCACAAACAAGCGTGAAATATAACATTGGTCATTTTGCGCTCTCATCAAACAATGAAGGAAATGGAGATGACCATAATTTAAGCCTATGTAAGAAAAATATTGAGGCTTGAAATACAATCACATATGCCCCACGTGGCTTTTATTTTTTGTTAGTCACAACCTTAACCTTCAGTTCATGGAAACATAAAAGACGCCTAAGTGCTGTTGGCGTATGAAGTTGTTTACAAGTGGAAATAAGAAATGTCATAATAAAATTAAGCAGTAGGTGAGGTCCCGAAGACTTACAAGTCACGCAGTATAATTTATATTCTTAAGAATTTGTTCAGGCACCTTTTTATGCCTTGTAGCAAAAAATTCATCTGTAAAAAATTAATATAAGAAGCATTACAACACCTTATAAATAATTTATAAAACAATACAAAATTATAAAACTATAAAAAAAAGCACTGCACATGAATGGTTTTACGACTGTGGGATGAATATATTTCTGTTTTATTCCACTCTGGAAGATCACTTTTATTTTCCGTTTTCACCTTCCTAGTTCTCCTCTTCCAATTATGGATCTTCGAGCAGAGCAAGACTTACACAGCTGCTCCTGGTGTGTTTATCCATTTAGCATTAACTTCTCTTCCTGGGGAGCTTTCCTTGATGGAATTTGGAGCAGGTCCTAGGAGAATACAAAATCGGTTTCATCGATACGGTTTTGGATTTCTGGGCTGTTGGTATTTGTGCAGTGGATTTGGCGGTGGTGACATGGGTGCCGTGATGTCGCTGGCATTGAGGGTCAGGTTGGCCGCGGTCCGTGAGCCGTGGTCGGTTAGCATCAGACTGGCCGAATGGAAACAGCTTCACAAGTGGATGATTCCACTTGCGGGATCTCTGTCTGAGTTTCCTTGCTGGTGGCCTTCTGACTCCTGACTCGTGAACCGTCTGGAAGGGGGGTAGGGTGGGGACACTCATATCATTGCACCGACATGGCCAGCACAGGGGCGGACAGAAGAAACTCAAACTCCCACAGGGGAGGGAGTATGTTAGGGAAGAAGATGACATTTCCATTCAGTCGCGCAACTTGAGGTTTGTTTGTTTTTTCTTTTCACGATACAGAAGTGTCTCGAGAGCACATGAGTGTGACTAGTAAGGGATTCATCGGGAGTATTCGCATCTAGATGGCGCGCACATTGGTGGGTCCCTGTGCCCGCTCCTTCGACTGACCGACCGCATTTGGCCTCCACCTGCAGGATCCGGTGTCTGCCTACCCAGCCATGGTCTGGCCCATTAGGTTACTTCGGTGCACCGATCTTTTGAGTAAGTTATTCTGAAAAATGAAATAAGCCCCTAGTTCTAATGGTGAAGACTATTCTGCTGTGTTAGACAAGCCGCTACTAGATTTGTGTCCTTCTAGTGGAGGCACTTGGTTGCTACGACTTCTTTTCCCCTCAGGAACCCAGCCCCCAACTCCAGTTGTTTAAACGTGACTTCCAACTTCCTGCCGCATTTGTATACCCTAGGAACAACTGCTCCCCCTGGAAAGAGTCTGCCATCCCAACTGGAATGAAAACAGTAGCAGAGAAGATGGGTTTAGAGGGTACATGATGGCCTTTAATGATCCAGTCACGAACCCTTTCTTTTTGGCCTATTTCCTTCGTGTGTGTGCATATGGGTGTGTGCATGCCGTGTGTGTGTTTTGACTGAAATCTTGAGGCATTTCTTTGGCTATCAGACCTCTGAGAGAAATTGCTTTGCACAGAAGCATAACATAGATGTGAGTATTGAACCAAATGTGCAGTTTATGTTTATATTACAAAATTAGTTTTGGTCAGCTCTCCATGTACGTGGCCAACAGACTGAGAAAAATCCCAAGCTCTGGTGTGGACAGTGAGGACAATGACAGCTTATGCCAGTGTTGACAGTTCATCGAGCAAAGCCCTAGTTATTTTGGAGTCTTTCCTGCATTTCACTGGGATCTGAGTGGAAAGGACACGGTTCCCACTCTGTGGCCCCTCAGCAGACCCTGGAAGCCACACGCAAGGGAGATGGAGAAATGGAGGAAAAGTGAGAAATGCCGGCTCCTTCTTTTCTCAAACCCACAAGTCATAGTGAGAAGAAAGCAATGAATGCTTTGGCACACGATCTAGGATGTCCCGCCACCCCCCACCCCCCCAAAAAAAACAAAAACGAAGAGAGAAAAGAACCCCCCATCCCAAATGAAAACCAATACTGAGCCTCACAGAATGGCTTCAACAATGGCACCCACCCCACAGGTGGGGACAGAGATGGGTCAGATGGGAGAAATCAGGCTTCTTATTTTTCCTCTAAGTACAAATGTAAAAATTCGTAACGCAACTTTACACGCAGAGAAGAGTAGACCAACGATCGCGTTTGCAATGCCGTGTTTCTGACTTTGGTTAATAGGTTTCAGAGTGAAATCAGCACTTAGAACCTGAAAGAATGCAGTTCCCAGTCCCTCCTCCAGGTGGCAGGCTTGTATTCGCTTTGAACAGATAAAAGTTTTTGTTGGGTTTTTTTGTTTTGCGGTTTTTTTTTTTTTGGTTTAGTTGTTTTTCTTTTTTCCTTAAAATGTGTTCACATTTTCATAATATACAGAAAAAAGTATGTGGTTATTTGGTTTGCTTTAAGTCCATTAAAAAATTGGCTTTGGGGGCGTCGGGTGGGGGAGGGGACGATCCTACCACACACACCTGCCACGCAGGGTGTGTCTTGTTTAAAAATTTTCAAAAATTGTTTTTTGTTTTTTTTCTTTTTGGAAAGCCAACGGACACGTATAAACCGTTCCGTCCACTTGGTAGTTTTCTTAGTCCTTTACTTACAGGGGCGATGAGTGGGGCTCTTTTATTTTCAATTTATGATCATTATTAATTATCATTATCGGTGATGACTTGCGGAGTCCAAGGGGCTGAGTTCCGTTGTGTGGGGTTTGCTTCTGCTTCCGGGCGGGCGTCCCTTTAGGAGTTTTCTTCCAGAGAGTCTGTTAAGGGCTCCAGAGGCCCGGCCGGGGCCGGCTCGTGCTGTTTTAAGCGTTTAATTGTGTTCTTCAGGGCTTGCCTCTTATTGCAGAACCAAACTCTAACTACCTCCCGGTCATAGTTCAGCTTCTCGGCAATTTCGGTCATTTCCTGCCCAGAGGGGTGTGTGTTCTTCTCAAAGTGGGCATTGAGGATCTCAAGGGCCTGGGGTGTGAAGGAGGTGCGCCGCTTGCGCTTTTTGGACGGCTCACTCCCGATAAACTCGGTCAGGTTCTGCACACCTGCTCGATGGCGGGCCTCAGCCTCAGCCATCCACCGCTCAAGCACCGGCTTGATCTTCTGGGCACTTTTAGGGGTGATGTCCAGCTTTTCAAACCTGGCAGGATACAAAAGGCCAGGGTTCAGTTTGGCTGTCAGACTGCTAGCTATAGTGTTCTCTTGGGCTTCCTGTGGTAGGAAAAAGTGGCTTCTCAGGATGGTGTGTCTGGGGGGAGAATTGAGAAAGAACAGTCTTACACTGAGTCCTCTGCCAGGGTGGGCCTCCTGCCTGCCTGCCTGCCTGACTGCCTGGCAGAGCGAGCTCACTCCAGATGAGCAGCCAGCTGCAAGGTGGCCGACCCGCCCAGGCCCGCGCCCCCATCCCGCATGCTTCATGCCCCATGCAGCCCGCACAGCCACGCGGAAGGGTGAGCCCTCAGCACACATGAGCCACCATGACCGCTCGGACACCGCTTGCAGATATCTGCCCCCCCGCCCCCCGCCGGCCCCCTCCCCGTGCATCCTGGGCAGCCGAGCTTTCATGTGGACCGTTCGGGGCCACATCTCCCCGTCTTCAGAATCCCCAAGGCAAAAATGAACACCAGGCAGTGGCACTGGAGACAACAGCCTTTCATTTAAAATGATTCCTTTTATGTTTCACGTCTCGTTTCCCTTAAACTCCTCCCACTGACTTGGTTATGAAAATGTGATCGGTGTTGCCACGGTGGGTGATGGCAACGAAACGCGTTTCTTTTATGGCTTTCTTTTCCTCTCTGTGTAGCGTCTTATTTTAATCGCTCCCTGTCTCTCCCTTTTCCTCTTCCTCCCCCCTCCTCCTCCCCACCCCTCCTCTCTCTCAAGTAACAAACTGCACCATATGTAAGTTAACAACGGGGCCCCTTTTCAGGCGAAACACAGCCCGTTGCTACTTTGCGTGGGACTCAAACAGCTGGACACCTTGTAATTGCTATGAACACCCCCCTCCCCGGATGGGCTAAGGCCACCTCGTGCCTTGCAAACGCTGTCCGGTGTAATGGTGTACTTTTGCGCCTGGGCATCAAGCTGTGGTTAATGTGGGATATCTGCACAGTGTACTCGAATGATATAATTTTGTGTAAATGAGGTCTTCTATGCACCAGTTGCCATCAGCAGGTCTTTGCTACACTGATTTTTTAAAAAAAAAATATGAAGCATCTGGGACGAAATTATATCCCGTGTTTTAAGAAGCCATCCTGGTATCGAATCAGACTCCCTCTCAGTGGAATATACCAAAGGACCACTTGCTTTTATTTGCTTGTGTGTTTGTTCTAAATCCAAGTCCTCAGCCCTCCAGGATGACAACTTGGGATACGCAGACCCTCTCTTGGATCCTCTTTTTAAGCGGCCAGTGTGTTGAAAGACCACCATCCGGCCACAGAGTACATCTTATTACGATGGTCTGTTCTCATAGAGCTAAAGTGAACCTGCGTTATCCAGGGAGAGTATGTTTTATAAGGACGCCTGCAGAAGAAGACAAAAGGAGAGGCTTCTTTTATGGGCGATAATCTTACCTTTGACACTGCGATTTAGATGTTGTGATAAGCAGTGCAAATCTATCAAGGTTTAATAGGAATTCCATAGCTTCGCCCTCCACGTATGGTTCAAGGAGTTATCTGTTTATTTTTCAAAAACCCAACTTCCAGTACTGATCAAGGGGGGAAGGGGGACGTTTTGCTTTTAATATAAAACGAACTAATCATCGAATGTCATTTAATGAGCTTGCCCCCGGAGGCACGCTCCCCCGGAGCTCCCACTGTCGTGGTCATTTGCCACATACGGCATTTTACCGTCATTCATCATCAAAGCTCCAGACCTTAAACTCTTGATGCCGTGACAACAGGCTTTAGGGACAAAGCCGGCCACCGGCTTGCCCAATGCTTTGGTGGTGTTTCCTCCTCTGTGTCTCGGATCAGGGGCGGCTCATCAGAGCCAGGCCTGGGAGTCACTGCAGCTCGTGAGCGACACCTGGGTGTGCAGGCTCAGATGCAGATTCCTTCCCACCTCTTAAAAGGAACCTGAATTTTTCCAATGTCAGATCACGGTCTCTTTCAAGACTTTCACTTTTTTCCCCCCGCTCTTGGCAGTCGGCTCCTAAAACTAGTTCGCCAAAACCCTGGGAGCTAGAGAAAGGCTGTGAAGTCAAGGCATCTGACTGACATATTCCGTTATCCAGTGAATTCCCAGGGTCTCTCCCTTTGTCATCAGCCGTGGCTTTCTCAGCTTCCCCGGGGGAAGACTTTAGGAATCAACATAGTTGATTGGGAATGCCCTGGACCCACTATGTGCCCTGGTGGAAAACGTCAGATAGCACTCGAAGAAACAAAAGGAAATTACGTTTTAGGACTAAAAATAAGCCAAAGAGGACCTTAGCAAAAATAACAAATTGGCAACAACTTAAAAACCTGTGGCCGCCTTTATCACCAGGCCGTCAAGATGAAACAAAATTAATGCTTCCCAACAGGGAGCCACAGTATTCATATCATTGACGCTGCTTGTTAGTGTCGATGTTCCTGTGCGTGTTGTTTGGAATAACATACACAAGCCTGGAAACAAATTTCCCAGCAGCAGTAGTACCCTTGCATAGACTGAATAAAGGTTATTTTCTACAGGGAGGTATCTTATAAGAAAAAACGGTAGGGGAGACCATAGAAGTGAGAGGATCCTATGGCGCTTTTTGTATTTAACAACAATCAATGGGTTTTATGGAAAATCATTGAGCAAAATGTGAGCTGCAAGCTACTACCCCATACTGATGTTATTTATAACCTTAGTCTTAAACTGCAGGAAAACTACACTTCCGTCCTTTGGGGAATACATTAAAAGTATAAAGAGCAGATAAAAAGACAGCATTTCATGGATCACCAAGAACAAAATCCACTTAAATGAGTTTAGAGTTGGTTTCTTGGCTTTTCCTGACGGAGGAGGACTCATAAGGCTTTGCCCAAGAGGAAAAAGCTCTTAGAGAAGTGCCTTTGTTACCTCATGCATAAACATGGGATTAGCGCGACTCACACAAGCATGCACGGGGTCGGCTTCTGGCGGCTTGACCCAGATCAACTTGAACACAACCAAGGCCGGGTTCTTGTCATTTACGTATGTGTGTATTTTGGAGGCGTGGGGACAAGTGAGGCGGGGTTCTCACTGCCCCAGCCTGCGCTGCGGGCCGCAGCGGCGTCTTCGAGAAACGTGCGTTTGGAGTCGCGTCTGGGAAGGCAGTGAATGTTACCGCGTTCCTTTGCGACCACGAGACGGTTAATGTTCGTTTTAAGGTGTATTTTCTTGGGAGGATCCTGAGAGCCATCCCTGGGCAGATAAGGTGGGAATGGCAGCTTTATGATACTTGCTCAGGATGCCCGTCTGCCGACAGGAGGCGGTGGCTCTCAGCTGCCCAGAAGGAAGCTTCTGGCCCGAGGTGAGGAATTTCCAATGAGACTGCCTTCTTTGTGAGTTGACAGGAGTTATCAAGCCAGGACCCCAAATCTGCTTTAGCACTTCATTTCCACCAGTGTCACCCGTTCCAACGTGGAAGCGCCCCGAACTCAGTCCCCAAACTCCACCCCTCCAGCTCTGGTCCCCCGAAGAAGAAAAGCTGAGCCATTAGGACAAACGCGGCCCAGGCCGGCCAGGAGAGGTGACAGCACATGGGCACAGGTTACCTGCAGATGGCCGACTGGCTGTACGCGGGGCCCTCTGTAGCACTGAGGGCCTGGCCCACCTGAGTCTGCGTCAGGCCAAGGGACAGGCGCCGGATTTTAAAAGCTTTGGCAAATTCTCGGATCTCCTCCAGATTAACCCCATCCACCTCACCCGCTGCCGTTTGAGGATCTGTGGAGATGTTTTTAAAAATAGGATCAATATGTCAACACGCATCCGAGTCATCTGTCTATCACGGCTTCTAGGAAAGCGGCTTGCTTTAAGAGCAGAGTAGGAACCACCTAGGTTCAATGTTCCCTTTGTCTCCCCGGCACCCAACACCCCGCCTTTGAGTCATCGCGCCTCCACAACTCACCCTTCGGGATGTTTCTCTCCTGCATAAAGCCCCAGGTAGCTCACCCTGGCCGCGTCCGCAATACAAGAGCATGTCCCCTTGGGCTTCCCAAGCAACCGCCCGGGCGGGAAGGCCCTGGCTATGTGATACGACTCCACTGTGCCCACAAATCTGTTCAAACGTTGTGCGAAGATACAAACACGGAAAGGCTTCCATGGGAAACATCTTAATTGGGTTCTTTAGGGCTGAAGATTGCCCTTGGAAGAAAAAGTAGTATTTTGTGTTTTTCCTTCACCGGATCACCATGGCGCTCAGGCTAACAGATGGTAATGCGGTCTAATTTCTTATGTTCACATTGGCCCCTCAGAAGACCGTGCTTATGAAGCTGTGAGACTAATATTATCTTCCCCCCACCCCCATAGCAGTTTACTGACACGTCTTTGTCCCCTAAAAGGGCACGTAATAAAAAATGCCCACTGCAGGAAGGCTCCTTTGGTGGCGGAGAACGCGGTCAATTTAGGACTTATCAAGGGAAATGACACAGCAGCTGGAGAATGAGCCCCTCTCCCCACTTCCCGCCACTGATCCCCGGATAAATGATAAATGAAAGCCTACACCGGGCTGGAGACAGCATGGGTTGGGGCTGGGGGAAGATTTCAAAGTGCTGCTCGCTCCTGCCTGGAGCGAAGCCCTTTTCCCCCCGCGAGCTGACTCTATTGTTCTTCACCTCATCCCTCGGACTTGGGTGAAAAGTTTTCCTCTTCCTCTTTCTGCACAATAATCCATCAATTTCAGTAAATTCAAGCCCTTGTCTGGGGACTCCGGTGGACTAGATTCGTCTTCTGGGCTCAGGGCTACAGAACCTCCAGGTATCAGGAAGAAAAATAAACATTTGCATTTCAAGGGCCAATTTTCCAAAGACTTTTAAATGAATATGTTAATATCTGGGGGGGGGCTTGGAGCTTGGGTAACAGATTGTCTCCTTATGGGAGAAATGGACTCTGTCGATAGACTCAGCAATAGACGTAGGCACCGTACCTTCTTCAGCTTCACATTTAAAAAAGTCCCGTAGAAGTTCTACATGTCATTCATCGGAATTTTGTTCGAGAAAAGATTGGAAAGTGGTACAAGGTACAAGCATGGCGGACGGTCTCTAAGTATTTCGCGACGGACTTCGGGGAATCCTCATGAATGTTAAGAGGGAGCAAGAGAAACAGGAGGGGCACTTCCAGCCTCTGTGCAGTTTACAGTCTGCAGGGGTTGGGACTCAATATTATGAGTGAGAAACAACTGGAGAAAAATACCAGGCTGAGCAAAATCAAGAACTCATGGTGTGACCCCTGCAGCAGAACTTACGGAGAAGGGAGAGGTTATAGGAGGGGGGATTCACCTGGGCCATACGCAACGGGCAGCTTTCAGAGAATGGAGGGGCCATACTCTGGCCAGTGGGGGTGGCGTGCAGGTGAGCACAGAATGCGAGGGCAAAGCCCTGTGGGGGTGCCTGCAAGCGTTCGGCAGGGTGGGCGGGGGAGCCCGGGCTGGGGGTGGAGAGTATTTTCGGTGTAGGACACTGGGAATCTATGTCGCCCGGCCGGGGCAGAGGGGGACTACAAAAATGATCAAGATGAATTCACATCTTGCTTTTTCTCCCCAGGTTTCCCCCACAGGGCTGGCAGCCCCGGTTAAAGAAAGGCGTGTTTGGGTTGTCCTTGGGAGAGGCTGCCCTCTGAATCTTAAACCCCACGAGCATGGCAGCCTGGAGTGGCTTTGAGGGCCTGCTAAGGATTCTGGGAAGCCAAGGCCACGCAGCCAGCCGCCTGGAGCCTCTTCGCTCATTTCTCCCTGTAAACATTCCTAGAGCAGCCGTTGCCAATGAGCAGCTTCACATCAAACACAGCTTCCCTAGAGCTTACAGTGTTTTGGAATTGCCAGCATTTAAACACTGGGAGATTTCTAAAGAGAAAAAACCAGCCTCCATGTTGAATGTTCTTTCAAAATCTTAGAGGATTTGGCTGCTCAGGTCTCCGTGTGCACTTGACTTGGGAACAGTCAGCTAGAACTGGTTCTGGCTGCCCTGTGGGCCCCTCCTCCTCCTCCGCAGCCCTTCTTAGACCCGTTGCCTGGCTCAGCCTGTTTCGTGACTCTGCGTTTGGAGTGTGCATTCCCCGTGGGGCGGAAATTGGTTGCGGGGGGTGATAGGGGAACGGAAGAGTCGTAGATCGGGCAATGGCTGTGACTGCCCCAGGGCCGTGGTACCTAAACAGAACAGATGGGCACTCTATCTGTGATAGTACATTTCACGGAGGAAGGGGGGCAAGTAGGACAGAAAAGCATAAAAGCAGGGGGGTGGAGAGGGCACCTGGCTGGCTCAGTTGTTTAGGCATCTGACTTTAATTTCGGCTCAGGTTATGATCTCCCGGTTTGTGAGTTCGAGCCCTGCATTGAGCTCTCTGCTGTCAGTGCAGAGCCCTTCGGATCCTCTGTCCCCATCGCTCTCTGCCCCTTCCCGACTTGCAGGCGCGCGCGCTCTCTCTCCCTCCTTCTCAAAAATAAATATTTATTTTTATGTTTAAATAGGGTGGGCAGTGGAGGTTCAAAACCAAGGGTGGAAATCGGAAGCTGGAGACTTTCCTTATAACAATACATACAGTTTTCAGGATGGTGCCTTTCTTGATTTGGCGGGACTAGGAGTCACCTGATGGGGCCCAGGACATGTACTTTGACCAAGTACCACAGGCGATTCTGATGTAAGGGATCCACTGAGCCCCCAGACAGAGGCCTTCTTTGTTTCTGGCCTGCCAGGGTCTGGGCATCTCACCCTCTGCACACAGCTGTCTTCTCTTGACCCTTTACCATCATTAGTCACCAGATTCTACTACTGTACCACCCATTTCAGAGTGATGAGCCCAAAAGGCCTGGTGAGGGGGGCCCCTGGGTAGGTGCCCCTTCCTCACCTTCTCTTGACCCTCCCCCCATTTAGTGTAGCCTGGAGTTAGGGGGAGAGTTTTCCCCTGAGCAAAGCTAAGTAGTCCTTGTGGGAAGTAAATTTGTTGCCTTCCATTAGCTCCGTCTTCAGATCAACAGAAATCAATTGAATGAAGCAGGATGTGAGGGGCGGGTCTTTCATCTGCAAGAAAACTGTGCTGTGCTTCAGCCGGTGGCCTGAGCCGACACCAGAGTTAGCAGCGTGGTGCCGGGCAGGCTTGAGACTTGGGCTGCAATTTTATGTCAATACGTTCTATCTTATTTCCTCCCTTCCCCTGCTGCCTGTCATGCTTATGTCTCCTTACTGGTTCCTTGAGACCAGCAGCTAAATCTAGGTATGAGCCAGATTATTGACAATAACCGGAGTTAGACAGAAAGCTGAGGGCTCTTACTCTCGGCCCCTTGCAACACTGCGCCGATCCTCAAAACCTTCGCCGTAAAGCTCAGAGACGTGAGCACCTGCCCCACGGAGCCCAGGGTCTTCCATGGGGGCTCCAGACAAACACTCATCACACCAGAAGGCTGAGTCCCTTCTTCCTTCTCTCATACACATGTCCACGCTCGTCTCGCTTCTGGTTCTACTTCTAGATGAGACAGGAACGGTGTAACTGGAAGCACCTGATGGTCTGTCGGGGAAATCAGTATCTCCTTATTTGTACGATTTGTTAAGGGCTGGCGATGAGCTGCCTGGTTTTCTTCATATTATTGTTCTTATCCATAAAATCAGATGGTAAAACGTCTTATTATGCTTTTCTCTATGGGTCCCAAGACTATGAAGATCTCCCCATCCAAAGGAGGGACCCACCCATGGACACAAATCACTTTTACCCTGATTACAACATATGGGACTTGGTTTCACACTTTGGGAGAATTCACTAGATGGTGTCTGTAAGGTGTCTTGAATTAATAAAAAGAAATGGATGCTTTTTTTTTTGATCCTAAAATTTCTAAAACTTTGAGGATCTCCCCAACCCCCAGTCCCCACCACTGTCGCAGTTCACCTTCCTTAAGGGACATATGGTTTTCTGTTTGAGAAGGGGAAACAAAAGGGATGCAGTAAGCGGAAGCTTCCCTAGAATGCCACGTCGGCCGTCAGCCTGGCTTGGAGGTTGACATTCTGTCCTGGGATAGGTCAGTCTGGCTTTCCCTCGTCCAGTCTCCTGGCTCTGGGAGGTTGGGTTAATTTCAAGGATGAATCTGAGGCCACCCTGATGGTCACCCCTTCGGAGGGGCCTCTCAGATCCGCTACCAGGTGGATTCAGCACTAGAGCCACTCAGTCTGGGATTTCTCTGCACTGATGAGGAAGAGGAGGCATTTATAGAAGTTTGCTCGGGTTAAGTCAGCCCAATATATTAAGTACAGGGTCGGAATGCAACAGCAGCGATTGCCGGGGTCTGCCCCGAATCTGACCCTTTGCTATACAGGAGCCAGAAGATCAATCTATATAGAAGGTAACTGGCCTAGAGATTTAGAATAAACCGGCATTGAAAATTGGCAGCGACTCCTAAGGATAATGATGATGTTTCCTGATTCAAATCTGGAATGCAAGCGCTGAAAAGTACAAGATTTTGTGGGAACTAAATGCAGATTGGGTGAAAACAAACCTGTTCTCCAGAACCTGGTAGTATGGTCACTGGGTCTATACTGAACAGAGTGCTAAGGATGGACCAGCAGAGATGTTTTGTTTTGTTTCATTTTTAAAATTTAGCTCCCACCACCAGTTAACGTGGACCTCAGCGCAAGCGGTTGCTGACTGGGTTGAACAGCCACCGTCCATCAGTATCATCCTTCTACAACCTCTGCTTGTGGGATTTTTATATAAAAGATATGCAACTTTAAAGAAGTGGCCAAATATGAATCAACTGTCTTATGTAAACATCCATCTGCTTTTTAATGTTACTGTCGTGGCAAATAATGGGCATATTTACCGACTATTTCTGAGAAATAAAAAAGCATTTGAGAATGTGCAAGGTAATGTGGGGGAACAGTTTACCTTGCAATATGGTGTGATTTCATTGTGGAAAATGGTGTGAATTGTGATCACAGGAATTGGAGGTGCCTACAAGCCATCACCATACATCTTTATGTCCCCTTTATGGTTTTTTATGGCATTAGCCAGAAGCCCTTTGCTGTCTAAAACTCAAGTTTGTAGGCCAGGGGTTTAAAAAATGTATACTGCAAAACAAAACAAATCTAAACTCAGTAAAGAATTAAAAAAAAAAAACCCAAATCTACCTATTTTTAAACAGTGCTATGGAAATCTTGAGCCAATTTGGGCCAATTTTATCTAAAACAATGGCAAGTTGCCCAGTCCTCTGGTGACAATCTTTGACCATGATGTGGGAGGGTTCATCGATCAAGATTTTGACCATAGGTTCAAATCCAGTTTGACCTGTTCATACTATGGCCTTGGTCTCTTAGAGGGATTTGTTGATTAGCCATCCAACTCAATTCCAGGTTTATTAACTCTAGCAAGTCCTTCTGTTCTGTCTCAATCTCTGAAGCTGAGTTAACTATCTATTATATCACCATAGTCCCTATTCATGTGTCGATCATAGCTTTTGTTTCCCTTTATTGTGACTGTATCTCTTTGCTACCAGTTCATGACCTCCCCCAGGGCAGGGAGTACATCTTATTTTTGCTTTCTTGATTTCTATTCCCATGCTTGGTATCTACACAGTGCTCAATGAGTGTTTTTATATTTAAGTTGACAACCTCTGATCAAAACACCCCTTTATTCCCCTGTAATTTAACCTGCATTACAGCTACACCTGTGGCACAGGGTTGGGTCTTCCCAAATTATCCTATCTGCAGATCTGGTGAAGTTTCATTTGAGACAAAAGTAATTTAAAATGGATAGTTCATGCTTGAATATAAATTTCAAAATATGCATGATGTCTAGCCTAGGGAAAAGCCCGTGCTCCAATTGTAAGGTATGGGTCTAGGCTTTCAAAAAGTGATTTGAAGACTGCTTTTAGATGATCTGATATACATTGTCATTCAAATTTCACTGGATAAAATTTATGTGTAAGCATCTTATTTTTTAAGGGAGCTGTACTGTGTAGGGTGTCTATGGCTCACTAAATCAGACTATTTGGGTTATCATCCTGGCCACGCCACCCAATGGACTTGTCACACCGAGTGCCACAATCTTTCAACCAAGACTGAATGTGGTCCCTCTGACAGTAGATGGCCACGATGGGTTGTATGGTCAGGATCTATTTGATGTCAGTTTCAAGACCTGAAAATGAGGATTTCTTTCCTTTTTTTTTTTTTTATGGCAAGCACTTTAATTAGGACTACAGTGTCCCTCTCATTCCATATCTTTCAGGAAAAATAAAAGTACCCAACCAAATAAAAGTGAAGAATATTAACACTGAGAGGATGATTTTTGAGGAAACAATGCTGGCACTTGAAAATGAGGATTTCTATGACCTCGTTGTGAGTATTAAAGTGAGCTCAGTGTTGAAAGTGCTTGGAAAACCCTACTTTATAATGAAGTCTTACACAGAGATTTCTTGGGGGGTAATCAGCACCAGAGAAATGCTCCATGTATCATTCATTGTGTAGTTTGTTGGGTTTGAGGTGGAAGGAAATTAATTAATTAAACAATGGGTTCGAAACCTGTAGCAACTGTAAACGCAGTAACGGGTTTGTGTGAAGTCGGATCCCCAGTGGTAGTGCTAGAGCCTCTCCTATATCTGCCAGAGAAGTCTCCTCATTTAGGCTCTGCATATGACTTTGGAGTTTCCTGCCTCAACTGCATATGGCAAAGGAGTCTCTATGTCCATTCCTTATATTTCATATCAAGACATGTAATATGGTCCACTCATTATACACCTAGAACTTACATGTCCCATTGGCAACTGTACAATTGAAATTCCATCTGTCCCATTAAGTAGCTCTGGTGCTGATTTCTGAAAAAGGCTACTCCTTTCCTGCCCAGTTTGAGACAAGTGACTAGAGAGAATCAGGGTCATCTATCCGTCTGTCTCTGTGTCCATCCATTCACTCATCTCTCTAGTCCTCTAACGTGTACTGAGTGTTTACATTGTGTAAAATCCTGTATCTGTGGGGTGGTTTGTACTTTAATATACCCTATTTAATGTATTTCTTCTCTAGAAGATGTTTGGTCTCAGTTCCTTTTCCTTCAGGACCAAAGCTTAATAGCCTATCCTAGAGTTATGACCTTGCTGCTATTTACAGATAGAGTGTTTTGCAGAAACTTATGGAGATTATTGACTTTGAATGATGCTGAAATCTATTCTCACAACACTGCAATGAGGAGAGTCTTTATTGGGGAAAAAAATCTGGCTATAATTAGATCAACTGTATCAATGATTTTATTCAAGTAAGACTGGACTTTCTGTCCCAGACGAGAGGGTCTGTATATCGAAACCACCCACAATAACTGGTTGATGGCAAACTCTGCATGTGACCCATCTTTGGGTACCCCAAAACTCTGATGTTGACCCATCTTTGAGACCAAGAGTCTCCAGGCTAGTCCCCTGAAGTACCTGGCCATTTGCATATCTCCCCATAATTCCTTATTCTCTTCTCCAGAGTATCATTCTTGCCTGAATTATCCACATAATTGAATAGATATGCATGTATGCACACACATACATATATTCTTTTTGGGGGGGAAGGATTGTTTGTACGGCAAGGGCATGGGAACCCTCGATTTTGCTTCGCATTACAGATGATATGTGAGGATTCCCATGTTCCTAATATGACAAGTCATTCACGACACTCGACCAAACACAGATACTCACACATGGCCTTATTTTATGCACAAGTATCTATGCGGTGCTTTAGCTCTTTCAGCCCACAGTCACTGGATTTTCGGTTCCTGGAGAATTATAATCTAAGTGATTTTACGCATGAGTAAAAATTGCACTAAAGGTGAACAACTAACACCACATCAGCCATTGTCCCATTCATCTTAATATGTTTTGATTTGCATGTGATACATACACACTCTTCACCTGGGGCCAGATACCATTTCTAAAAATTACACATATATGTGTGCATGGCCTACTCAGGGCTCATTTTATTTTATGAATGGTTGTTCCGAGATTTGCTGTCCGATTCCAGTCCACGCAGCTTCCCCAACATGCCACGAGGGGCAGCTCACTGTGTGCACACACCCGCCCGCCCACAGGCATGCTCTCTTTTATTTCCTCTGACACCTACAAATAGGATGGCAGGGGACTTCAAACTCAGAAACGCGGCTTGACCTGCCGGCTGAGCGCCTGTTGTTGGTTATTTCAGTTCCGAGCCCTGTGGCTCACGCCCTGCAAGCTGATCGGTTTCTCCCTTCTGAAGAGGCAGGACTGACTCAGCACATCAGAAGGCACTTGAGATAGAAATTGGCCCCTATGTGCACGCACGGAGCGGGGCGCGCTTTGGGGGAGCCATCTGGCCCCGGGCATGGACCTCATTCCAGTATTGGCCTAGGAGGGCCAGGAAATTCCTCTTTGATGGTGA
This sequence comes from Proteles cristata cristata, assembly GCA_017311185.1. Classification (NCBI taxonomy): domain Eukaryota; kingdom Metazoa; phylum Chordata; class Mammalia; order Carnivora; family Hyaenidae; genus Proteles; species Proteles cristata. The sequence goes on along the minus strand of JAESUZ010001291.1, from coordinate 891,707 downwards.
AAGAATAGGGAAGGAGGGAAGGACGGAGGGATGGAAGGGGAGAGCGGGGAGAGAGAAAGAGGAAAGCAGGGGAGAGAGACAGAGAGAGAGAACGGAAGGCATTGCAGACAGGCAACGAGAAGGCCACCATGATTCAACCGAGCCAGAAAGGATACTTACTGCTGACTAACTGGCCCACGCTCAAAGCTGAAGAAGAGGAGGATGAGGAGGAAGAAGAGGAAGCCTGCCGGACGGGGCTTTGAGACATGGATGCTTGGCTGTGAGCCAGGTGCAGAAGGCTGCTTTGGGAGGCTGCTTGACCCACTGACGTCTGGGAGGGTTGGTGGAGCTACACGGGAGGCGGGATGTAAAAAAAATACACACACGAGTGAAAAATCAAGGGGGGTGGAAATGCCAGAGAATAAAAGTTTCATCTGGGGCCGAATCATTGTTATTTCCAAGAACATATACTTCTCAGGAACAGTGGAAACGCCACACGACAGGCAGGATTTTTTTCTTTCTTTTTTTTTTTTTTGGAGTATATAATACGTTGCTGCCTGCTTGACAGGCATTTTATTAGTAATTCTAAATATATTATTAATTCCCTACTTGGCTTGCTGGAGCACCCAATTTTCTACATTTCTCAACAAGGCATGTGGCTGGACTCTCTGCCTGCTCACGCAATTACACTTGACAGGCTTCTCAAGTATGTAGGGATGAACTACAATGCTCACAATCAACTCGGAGTGTGAGACTGGGTCTTAAAGGTGCGGCTGCGCTCAACCATTTTGTCTTATGTAACTGGTGTTTTTAGGAAAGTTCCCGTTTAGGCTGAGTGCGAACTGACTACGAGAACTTTCTGCTCCCCTGGATCAAAGAGCCTGGCTGGGAGAAACGTGCTCTGATGTCCTCTAGGAAACAGAGAGAGAAGTTAGGGTGGCCAGGACAAAAATATCCAGTAATATTTGTAGCTTTCAGTTGTCACTTTCTTACTCCGTGCCACCCTGTGTTAAGGACTTTCATGCCCTTGCTCGCGTCAGCCTGTGAAGTGGGTGTTATTTTGACCTCTCTTTTGCAGACAAAGAAGCCGGAGCTCTGACAGGTTAAAAGGTTTTTGTACATTCATCTGGTAGGTGTGGAGGAGCTGGTACCTGGACACATGAAGTCTGACCCCGGGGCTCGAGCTCTTAGTCACAAGGCCACAAGCGAGAATTAACCTAATTTTCAGAATCTAGTGCGCCTGGAGGAAGGCTGTCTTTATGTCCATTTATTCATGATTCCTTTACAGCTTATCAAAGGCCGGTGGTTCTGAGCAGTGAGAGGAGTCCAGCCGAGAAGAGGAAGGTTAGAGGAAAGGGAAACGATTGCAGGCACCAGGTCCCCTCGGAGACCCGGAGGGACCTCTCTCCATGCAGGTGCTGCCCCCCAGAAAGCAGACACGCAGGGCAGCTCAAGACCCTGGACAGGCGCGCAATCAGCCTCGGGCACTGCCCTTTCTGTGACTGGAGACAGCACATCTTGGTTTACAAACTGCCTCATGGCCATCATCGCACGCGCAGAAGCATAGCAGAGTTTCTATAAAAGGAAGTCAGGCTGGGAGTAGAATCAGGCCACGCCCTAAACTTTGGCGGGAGAGTCAACTACAAGATGGGCATGATCTTCAACCGCCTTCTTGGTATCTGATAGCCAGCCTGAGACATTTCAGCCTGACACTTGTCACAGCTTTCCCTGTGTGTGTGTGTGTGTTCATTTTTTCATTCAATTTTATCGAGATATAATTTACGCATGATGAAATATGCCCATTTCAAACATAAACTTTGATGAGTTTTGTCAAATAGATACATCTGTGAAGCCACCAGCACATCGGGCTATAGAATCTTCCATCCCATTATTCTGTAAAGGGCCCTAATCCCCTTTGCAATCAATTTCCCCCCAGTGCCCAGCCCCAGACAACCACTGCTCTGCTTTCTGTCACAATGGACTCGTTTGGCATGATTCTAAAAATGGGATCATAGGGTACGTACTCTCTTTTTTTTTTAACCTGGCTTTTTTTTTTTTTTTTGCTCAGATACTGTTTTCAAGGTTCATTTTGTTGCATATGTCTGCAACAGCATCCCTTCTTAGTGCCAGTAGCATGTATAGTATATATTGGTAGTGTATGTAGCTATGTTTATATGAATGTCTATGCCGTAGGCTGTTTATCCGTTCGTCTGCAGATGGACATTTGGGTTATTGCCAGTTGGGGGCTATTATGAATAAAGCGGTCATAAACATTTATGTACAAGTCTTTGTGTACACTTGTGTTTTCATTTCTCTTATGTAAATACCTAGGAGTGGAACAGTAGAAGTATGGCCTCATATTGTACACACATGTTGACCATCTTAAAGAAAGCACCAACCTGATTTCCAATGGTTGTAGCACGTCATATTCCCACAAGCAACGTAGGAAAATTCCAGCTGCTCTATATCTTTGCCAACGCTTGGGATTTGTCAGTCTTTCAAATCCCCTAACGTGTTTGCAAACGTTAATTAATGTTTTACCTTCAGAGACTGTTAGTAAGGTGCTACTTTGGAAATGCGCATAAGGAGCTATTTCCCCTTCTGCTCCCTCATGGTAATGCTTTGGCTCCCCAGTTTCACATGACATCCCTATGCAGCAGCTATGCCTAGCATGATGATGAGGAGTAAATGCCTGGCCAAGATCATGTGGTTGGGAACACATTAGAATTCGGGCTATCACCCACAGCTCATGGCTCTTTCCACGATGCCATTTTATCCCCCTTCAGAAGTGCTTGCAGTTACATTTCAAGTGAACATCCTTATTTTTATTGAATTGTGCTAAGTGGAGGCTAGATTGTGAACAAAGCTAGTCATAACTGACACGGAACCCACATTAATATGCATCAAGCATCTGGACAAAGCAATTAGCCAATCTGCTAGGCACAGTATCAACAACTGAACCCAGTAACTTTTATTCTGTAAGGACACACAGTAAAGATGAAATCTATTTTTAATTTGCTTAATAAAATGTGATGGGTATCTGCGTGTCTACCCCTTCCAACTTATTGAATTGTCCTTCTAAATATTGTTACTTGACGAAAGCTTTTCACAGTTTTGAGTCACTGAATCATAAGATAGTTTTCTGTTTTACCATTCCATCAATATTTTATTGGCTCTGGGTGTGGTAAAGTACCATCAAGGAGCTGGGTTAGACAATAATCAATTAAAGTTTTTCTTCCTCAGACACAACTCAGTAGAGAAAAAAATCAGTGGGCTGCAGTCTCACTAAGGAGTCAAAAAGCAAACTAGAAATTCAAGAGGAAAGTAATTTTAAGGGCTTGTTCTATGTCCACATAGAGAATGAGATGAATCTAAGAATCTAAGAAAGATATACTTTTTCCAAAGTAAATAAGCATTTTTCAAGGACATTGGGGTTCTGTTTTCCCTCCAAAGTTTAATCAGACAGGATGGAAAAACCAATAAAACTTCTGAAAAGTTCTTACTTGTCAAGAATCAAGATGACATAAGCAATAGCATCTTTAATGGAGCTATCTCATTCCAGTGGCCAGTGTAAACATGTATCTGTTCATTCTAGAATCACTTGTATGTTTCATTCTAGAATCACTTGTAAGTCCATGAGGTGCCTGGGTGGCTCAGTCGGTTAAGCGTCCAACTTTGGCTCAGGTCATTATCTCACCCTTGTGGGTTCAAGCCCCACGTCAGGCTCTGTGCTGACAGCTCGGAGCCTGGAGCCTGCTTCGGATTCTGTGTCTCCCTCTCTCTGTCTCCCTCTGCTACCCCCTACTCTTACCTCTCTCTCCCCAAAATAAATATACATTAAAAAACTTAGAATCACTTGTACGTCCAGAGAGGATAACTTTTTGTACATACCAAAATGAGCCCAGAGATTGACCCTCTTTTATAACTTCTTCCCTAAGAAAAAGAGGATGGTAGAGGTACCACTTCTGTTACTTCTCATCCCTAAAACTGTAATTCTTTCAGGTAAATGACCAAAAAATAGCCTTACTGTGATATTCTTAGTTTAGTGATTTTGATGCATTAATCTTCAGAAATATTATGCATAAAACTATATGTATCAAGGGAGAAAAGGGAAAGCACAGATTTAAGCCACTTCATGAAACAACTCTGGGATTCAGTATAAATATTTAATAGAATTTAAATAAACAGCATTAGAAAAATGTTATTTAATGAGATTGAATTATGTTCTTTCTCAGATACTGACTTAGATCTGAAAATCATGTATTACTTGTATCACACAGTTACTGGCAAAAGAAATAGGCGTATAAATGCCTCAGACATAACTGGCCATAAAAATGGGAAGAGTTTCCCAAGAGAAAGTGCAGGGAATTAGGGACTAACTAGAAGCCTGAAGGAAAAACTATTCCTTTCCCTTCCTGGAGAGGAAGGGAAACTTAAGAAGCTTCTATGAAGGCTGGTAGTTTATTTACATTGTCTTGATGGTGAGAGCCTGGCTATGGATCTATATGGCTAAAATTTATGGGATACTTCCCACGTGTTTTTGCCTATACTTTTAAATCTTGGCATTAGCCCTCTTTGTTGGGTATTGGTGTTGTCATTACGAAAGAAGAAGCAGACGTAAAAAGACCGCGTGGCTTACCTGGGGTCACGTGGCAGGTATAAGCGAGCTTTGAATCCAAGGAAGTCTAACTCGGGCGCCAGCCCTCCTTCCTGTAGGCACCCAGCCGCTTCACTCCTGGCTACCACCGCAGATGGTTGTGAGTCAGGGAGACAGCAGGAAGCTCTAGCTCGGCGGCGTGGGAGCTCATTGAACAAATGAGATGTGTTCAAATCGGTCATGGCGAGCCACGCGGTAGAGTTGATCAGCGCAAATGTAGATCGTGCTCTATCATTCTGAACATATCTCATCGGTTTTGTTCAATATGACAATTTAAGTCTTTTTTGAGTTTAGGATTATTTTCTATAGGTCCTGGAGTATTTAAAATTCCATATTTTTAAAGGAAACATGGTAGTCCTAGGTGACTAGAGCATTATGATTTTGGTGTAGTTTGGGGCACATCTCAGATGGAGCTGCCTACAGATTGCCCTTTGCTTAATCTAACCAGTCCCAGTTATCTGTGTAGTGCCCTAAAGTGACTTTTCTCAGTATCATGTTCATATGATCATATTTTCTATATATTCACTTTACCTTCCCTTCGCTGCCTAAAGGAGCTGGAATTTATTTCCATCTAAGTTCCAATAATCATTTTCTTGCCTTTTACTGAGCTGTAGGTCAGATGGAAGTAGGCTGTGTTGTGGGCTGAAGTATGTCCTACCCCGACTCATATGTTAAAGTCCTAACCTCCAGTATCTCAGAATGTGACTATAATTGGAGATCAGTTCTTCAAAGGGGTAACTAACTTAAAATGAGGTCAGTAGGGTGGGGCTTCATCCAGTGTGACTGGTGTCCTTAAAAGAGATTAGGACACAGACTGGTATAGAGGAAGCCCATTTGAGGACACAGGAAGATGGCGACCACCTGCAAGCCACAGAGAGAGGCCTCAGGAGGAGGCATCCGTGCTGACGCTATGATCTTGGACTTCTAACTTCCAGAACCCTGAGACGATAAATTTCACCCTGTCCTTTGATACGGGAGCCCAAGCAGTCTCATACTGGTTGAGAGCACAGAGTCAACAAAGAAAGGAGAGGGAAAGGACAGTTCATGTTAACCTGGGGCTTTACATTACCCAGGGAAGGAGAAAGGAATGTCCATCTTGCACAGGAAAAGGCACACAAGAAAGAAGAGGATTCCTGTTGCCTTTCAGAAGCGGGCTTTGTTGATTTGTTTGTGTGGGTTGGAATTGCTGGGTGTTTAATATATTCAGCAAAAGTAAATGCAAGCATAAGCACGCTTTCCAGACTTTCTTGTTTTCTGTGCCACTGGTCCCCGTATGGCTTCCATGTGTGGCATAGCATATCCTTAATAATGTTTTAGTTCCTGGAATAAAGCACCTTCTAATTAAATCCGCAATTGCTGTGAAAAGAAGTGGAGGCGTCAAGTGTCTTGGAAAATGGAATGGAGTGTAGAATGTGTGAGATAAGTTGGAAAAATGAATGCATATAAACAGTAAAATTCAAATGGGATTAAATAAAGAGAGATTAATTGGGGGGGAAAGAAAAATCTCTCCAGTTACTCCAAGGCAAAATGGAGCAGGTCTGGCCTTTTACAAATATGCAAGGGAGCCATAATGAACCACAGGCTAAATCCCCGTGTGGTCCAATGAGAACGTGACCAGAACCCCCAGAGTTCAGACAGAAGGCAGAACATGTAGGAAGACACGGTGATTCTCCCTCCCTGCACTGGCTGGCGTTTTACCGAGTGTGTACTCAGTACCTTATAATAGTCTGAAGAGAAATTAAGTCAGTGGGTCTCAAGGTTTAGTATTTGTCAGAATTAACTGAAAGGGCTGTTAAAACACAGATCATGCCCCTCATCCTCGCCCAGAGTGTCTGATGCATTCAGCCTGGGATGGGGCTCGAGAATTTACATTTGTAACAAGTTCCCAGGTGATGCTGATGGGTGGGGGACCACACGACGTTTTGGAAGGAGCTTCTCTTCGAAGAAGGGTAAAGGAAGTGGATTTGTTACATCCAGACAAGAGAAGCCAGAGCCCAGATTTCGTAGGAGCCTCCAAGAACGAGGAGGACGTAACGACTGCCTGAGTCTCGCTGAGGAGCTCACTCTACTGCGGGTAGGACGGGAGCTCAGGTGCTACACGTGCTAAGATTTAGGGTCTGCATCAGGATAGGCTAACTTGAAACATCTTGGGGACCTGAAACGTGACGTTCAGCGGAGATCTGAATTATCCTTTGGAAAGTTTGAAGGAAGCAAAGAGGGAGCGAGCCTCTCGTAGGGTCCTGGAGACTTCCCGGAGTTTCCTTCTAGTTCTCTCTGTGACCTTGAAACAGCTCTCTAACCTCAGCAGGAAGAAGCAGCCCGGACACCTCCTGTCTGCAGGGGCGTTGAGCGCAGTGGGCTCAAGAAAGAGGGCCGATAGCAGCATGGCTCACGCCAGGCACCGTGAGGCTGGGGGGAAGTGTGAAGGGCAGGGTGGGGGCAGGATTTAGGGGAGACGCTCAGATACAGGCAGGGAAGGTCACCTCGGTCCTCAAACAAGCCTGAGACACACAACCGGGGCTCTGCAGCGACAGAGCAGGGCAGCCAACGAGGGATTAGGCGTAGTCGAGATCATAAGGTGGGAGAATGCTGTGGGGGGAAGGTGCTGACATTCCAGAGAGAGATGAATGGAGAAGACGGAAGCTCCTCCAAGCCTGTCCACAGGCGCTAACGTGGAACATACTGGAAACTGACAGAACACGCAGAATTGGAAAGGCACAGAAAGGCCTGAGGTGGGCCGCTCTGGAAGCATCCCTCTGGGGTGCTGGACAGGGAAACTCCGTAATTGGGCAGCAATGAAACCTAACACAATTGACTGAGCACCCACCACGGGCAGAGTCTGGAATGAGGCCGGGTCATTCTGGTGCCTGCCTTTCGGGTATAGATTCCTAACGACAGCACAGCTGATGAAAATGAGTGGAACGGGGGGAAAGCAGAGCTGAGGGAACAATGCAGGGAAGCTTCCAGGAAGGGCGGTTGATGTTCAAAAACAGGTAAGGGAGTACATGTTGTTTTACTTGGGAAAAAAATAAAAGGATGGATTTGGATAATCAGATGGCATTCTGGGGAAGCCAATTTTCATGAATTACCTTCTTTTGGTTTCCTGTTAACACCAAGGTTACTTTCTGAGGAGAAATCGAGTGTTTTCATAGATAGCAGTCTCCAAGCATTATAGCTCTGGCATTTAATTTCTGGAAAATTTCAATGCTTTGATTTTACAAATTGCAGCATTTTTTTTTTTTCTTTCAAATGTCTCCCACTGCCTTCTGCTGGAGTTTAGTCAAGGGAAGAATAAATATGCACAAAAATGACATCTGTGCTACTTATGGAGAAGTTCACGGTCACAGGGTAGGAAGGGCAACCGGGGGATCTGGGACACTCTCACTGTGGTGGGAGAGTTTACCGTAATTCACCGTCCCCGCAGGGTCCCATGGAGGGAAGAAAAGGTTACTTTCAAGTCCCATTAAATACTTTATATTACGTAGTTCCATTTTTTTTTTCATTCACACATACTCCCACCTTTCTGTCTCCTTTTTTAATCTTTTTCTGACGTTCATTCTCTTACGTTGCTCTCTCAGAACCTCTGATGTGATACTGTGAAGATTACCCATCTAGGGCTAGTGAATCTTGGTATATATTTGAAAAATATATTGTTTGTATTTCAAATGGTCACTTCGCAGCATCTAAATCTTTTATCGTTGGAATAAATCATCATCAAGAGGAGTTGAGGGGCGCCTGGGTGACTCAGTTGGTTAAGCGTCCAACTTCAGCTCAAGTCATGATCTCGCGGTTTGTGAGTTCGAGCCCCGCATCGGGCTGTGCGCTCTGGGCTTTGAGCTGACAGCTTGGAGCCTGCTTCAGATTCTGTGTCTCCCCCTCTCTGCCTCTCTCATGCTCTGTCTCTGTCTCTCAATAATAAATAAACATTTTAAAAAATTAAAAAAAAAGAGCAGTTGATGGACGACTCTTAGAACTTATTCAGGTTCCCTCAGTTAATGGTAGGCAGATGTAAAAATGAAACTGAAGATGTGATTATTTTTATAAGATTAAAACAAATCACCCCAAGTCGTCTGGTCCGAGGGCTGTGTACTTCACTCCATGGAAGTGAACTCCCTTCTGAGTGTTGAGTCAGGGAACTTTCTGTGCCTATAATTTACGGCGTATTTTACTGTTGGAACCATGCTCTTGCGAGATCAAGCATTTGTCATAAATCACATGAAAAAATAAATTGAGAAACTTCTCTACTGTATGATAGAAATCCTTTATTTTTTAGTGGTTGTCTGTATTATATTTCTTCAATGTAAAGGGTTATATTTAAAGAAAAAATTGAAGACCACTATCCTTATACCTCCAGCTCTGAGCTTTTTACTTTTGGACTCTTGGGCATTTTATGATCTGCTATCCTCAGAATCCCAGCTTTTATATCCAGGACTCAAACTAGTGCACTTCCTGTCCATTCACCCAACTTGTTAACTTTACTGTAGGCTCCAAGGTGGTTCAGATTGTTTCAGAGCTGATGCCAAGACAGAGTAGCAGTCCTTTGTTTATTTTCACCATTTCCTGATAAATCCGACCAGGTTCACCATTGGTTCCCTTGATCTTTCTGGGACTAGAAGGTGGGTTTGGCGCCTTCGGTGACTTGGGGAAACTCCGGAAGGTTGGCACGTTGCTCTTTTCCACGTGTTCTCTCAGCATGCACATACACAAGAGACGCCTGTACACGCACTGTTGAGGACAGTCCGGCTCTCTGGGATGTTGGTTGTAACGGACACAAATTGTATTTGCAAGGCCCCCCCGCCCCCCAACCTCTGCCCCTGCGAGGAGCTGGCTGTTTCCTCCCAATGGCTAGGTCTCCAATTCTACAGTGAAGAAGATGGCCGTGGTGGCTAGACCAGCAGAGGACCAGATGCTCCCGCAGCGATAAGGAAGTTTGTTCTAGGGACTAACGGGTGTGGTGTGAGAACGTTTCTCAGGTGCGTCTGTGCTCATGACAGGGACTGTGGCAATGAATCAACGACATTTATTTTGGGCAAGGAGTGGAGGGATGGCTCCATTATTTGCCATTTCTTGGTTAGGTCCTTCTTCTGGATTAAAACTGCGCTGCCTCAAATCTGGGGTTGCAATTTTATGTCAGTGGAATAGTCTATCACCTCAACACTCTCCTCCGAAATCCGAGGTGAGGATGAGAGCTACTTTGTATTGGACGTTAATGATTTCTAATTAATTCATCACCTTTGTGGCAGTTTACAACTTGGCTTTGCTGACAAGAATAGTGTTTAGCAGATTGTATGAAAAAAGGCCAATTTCCTTCCCCCCCACCCTTCCCCCCAGAGATAATTTTAGCATAAGTTTGAACAGATAGAAATAGCTCTTAAAAAGCCAATAAAATGTGGACGCTCTTGCCTTATTTGGGGACCTATGTAGAAGGTAGAGGATCCAACGGAATCTTGTAAATGGTACGTAAAAGAAAAAAACTAGCTGAGAGATGGGGGTAGGGAGAGTGGAAGGAGGTCCCCAGTGATATACGTGGCAGGGACTGCTCCATGGCCTATGAATAAGCTGAGGAAGAAGAGAGGGGGTTGGGAACCTTCGCACCCCAGCCAGTGATTGAGATTTGGAGGGAGAATCAAAGGGCATAAGACCAGAGTCTCTGTCTGTGGGAAGTGTGTTCAGGTCGGACTTGGTTTTTCCCGGCTTTTGCCCCTCAATGCAGGGGGTCTCCTTGCCGGATACGCTCAGAGATCCCCTCGCTACTCTCTCGTGGTGCTTCCCGTGGATCTTAGGCACATATTGGTGCAAGTTTTGGATGAATGTCCATCTTCCTCGCTAGACCATGGACTCCATGATGGAAGGACTCATTTTATCTGTCATGTCTACCAGCCTAACTTCCAGGTACACAGCCTGACAAACAGTAGGTGGTCAATAAATATATATATCAACAGATTTTTAAAATACTTATTGAACAAGCAAATGGATTTTCCAAGCATAGCCTGCGAGTGCCACCAAGAATGGAATGTACCCGTGGTTGAATCAGAAGCCACATGGCTGAGGTCTCTGGAGAGACTTCTGCTTTGTTGCAGGTGAATGATGAAGGATTTATCGGTGTTTTCTTCTTCCTTTTTCCTTTGAATTTTATTTCCTTGCTAGACGCTTTACATCGTACGGTTTTCCAACAACTCCTAAGGCCACGTACTCAGTCTTGCACCCACTGGTAGCGTTTGTCTTCCCCCGCCACCCCCTTTCCTTAGTTAGTGCATCCTCCAGCTGCAAAGCTGGGTCTTAGCCTTGCCCAACTTCTTAACCCCCCCAGCTGCTTGTTTCAAAATGTCTCAAATACAGTGGATTCAGACTCTAAAGTGTTACAACAAAGATGCAGAGGGATGGAGGTTTCTCCGTTGATTTACCTGATTTCACCCCTGTAGCATTTGACACTGCGTCCACTGCCTACTTTTTAAACACTCTTGGATCCTAGATCATTACAGCCTGGATTCCTCTGCTGCTCATTTGGCTACCTCTTCAACCTCTCCCTTCCTCTCCCCTTCCTTTTTTTTTTTTTTTAATATTTTTATTTATTTCTAGGAGAGAGAGAGAGCGTGAGCAGGGGAAGGTCAGAGAGAGAGGGAGTCACAGACTGAAACAGGCTCCAGGCTCTGAGCTGGCAGTCAGCACAGAGCCCGATGCGGGGCTCGAACCCACGAACCGCGAGAGCATGACCTCAGCGAAAGTTGGACGCCCAACTGACTAAGCCACCCAGGCGCCCCTCCTCTCCCCTTCCTTAAAAGGCGGTGTTTCACTAAGTGGCTCCTTCACTCCGTCTTCCTTTCTTCTCTTGCTCCTCAGGTTTTTCTGATCTTCCTTCCTTCTCGTCGTCCTCATGATTTCTCTGGATGCTGGATTTGTTTACCGCTACAACGTGTGCACGCGTGACTCTCAGATCCTGTCCTGAGCGCTACTACGATCCAGGCCTAAGCTTAGTTCAGCTATCCAGCGTGTGCTTTCATAAACTCCTCTTTGTGTTTCGCTATAGCCTCCTAAGTGGCTTGTCTGCAATGACGTTTCACCACTACAGTTCAACCTCCTCCTGCTACCGGAGTTGTCTTCTTGAAAAATACGGCTGAGCATGTCACTCCTCTCTCTAAATACCTCGGACGGATTCCCAGGGCTGCGGAGTAAATGATCATCACCAACATCATGACTATGTCGGTTGCTCATCGTGGGCTGGGCGCTAACCACTATGTTGATTCGTTTAGTCCTCACAAACTGCTCTGTGAGATGGGTCCTGGTTATGCCCATTTTACAGATGAGGAAACTGGGGCACAAAGATGATGCGTGATGTGTTCAAGATCACACAGAGACAAAGCTCATCCTTTCCAGCTTGATCACGGAGCCGTTTCCGCGGCTGCCCTCAGCCTTCCCCTGGGTCCAGTCACAGGAGCCTTTCTTCTGTGTCGCAACACTCTTACCTCCTTCACCTTTCCCTGCCTTTGGGCCGCCGCTCTTCTCACGGCCTGAGGTGCTGTGATCCCGTTATTTACCCAGTTAACTCTTACTCCATCTCCGTCCATCAATAACCAGCCCCCCGCCCATTTCCTCCGTAAGAACTCAAAACTCCTCGGACAAAACCGGTCACCCCCACCTGTGTGTTGTACACACCTGTCCTGCTACAGAACACTCTGCTTTATTGCACAATGCAGTGATCTTTTCTTCATTTACAGTTAGGGGATAAAATGGTCTTGGTTACTTCTTGACCTCTTTTAAAAATTATCCGAAAATTAAGAATCACAGATGTTGAAGAAAGAACATAACCCTATTGAATTTTAGTCCACTATGTCTGTTTATAATTTAACAGATTCATATTTGTAGGTTCGAGAGCTATTTAGTTATTACCCATATCCACTAAGAATGAAAAAAGAGCTCCTTGCCTTTTAAAATCATTGATACGTTAGGATCAGGGATTAAATATGCTGTGATTTAAAAATTATTCTTCATTTGTTGAGACCAAACAGAAGATGAGTGGGGAGGAGAGGGGGGTCCGGGTAGCCACGGCTGCCTGGACAGGGAGCTGTTACCTGCTGGCCGGGCTTGATGGGTGAGAGCGTGATGCCCTGGGTGTTGATCACTGGCAGGATCTGGTTCCCGATGACCGTGGCAATGATCTGGCCCTGGGCGTTGGTCAGGAGCTGGGGGGTGATGGGCTGCACTTGCAGGCCCTGGGTGCCACTCGCTGCTTGGCTTGATGGCCCCGGATTCGGCATCAGAGGTATGGTCCCAATAATCTGCAAGAGACAGGCCCAAAGGTGAGGTGCTAGGCTCTGCCCTGCATCTGCACATGCAGCAGAAAATGGTCCACACCCTGCTGTCTGCAGGACGCAGGAGGGTTCTGAGAACGGATACAGAGACTGTGAACACATCTGGAGATGTGGGTAGGGAAGCCAGTGCAGGCCATGAGCGTCTGCAGGAGAGATAAGCACACGAGTCAAATGCATGGCTAGAAAGAGGGGATGCATCTCACGTAAAAGTAAAATCAAGCCTCAGGGAGGGCATAGACCTGGGATTTCTGCCAGGGGGAGCACGCATGTCTACTTCGTCTAGAACCAGATAGAAGACGGACTTCTTGTGGCAACCAGGGCCCTCGTCTAGTTGGGGAGCCATATCCCTTCCCTACGGGAGCGCCTCAAACACACATCCTTTCCTCTGCCTCGCTCTCCTCTACTCTACCGACACCCTGCTCCTCGCTCGAGGTCCCTGGCGAGCTGGGGCGTCAGCGCCCTGGTGCTCATGGTGGACGAGAGCCCAGTGTCTGGGGTCAGGGAGACTCGCTCTGTCCTAGAGCCTCAGCTTTCTGAGGGCTTGAAAGAACTGGGATCATAAACAAATGTTTGAAAGTCTTAAAATCGAGGGGCGCCTGGGTGGCTTAGTCGGTTAAGCGTCCGACTTTCGCTCAGGTCATGATCTCGCGGTTCGTGGGTTCGAGCCCCGCGTTGGGCTCTGTGCTGACTGCCAGCTCAGAGCCTGGAGCCTGTCTCAGTCTGTGACTCCCTCTCTCTCTGACCCTCCCCTGCTCAAGCTGTCTCTCTCTCTCTACTAGAAATAAATAAAAATATTAACAAAAAAATACATTTATAAAAAGAAAAAAAAAGAAAAAAAGAAAAAAGAAAGTCTTAAAATCGAGTGGACATGACAAGCAAGGGCAGAAATCTTGAAAACCGGCATTTTAAACAACGTGTTTGACACTGGGTCCTCAGGCTGAGAGGGTCAAGGCTTCTGTGGCAGAGAAGGTTTCTTGTTGCATCTGGTAGCTTCTGGCTTCAGTGAAGGGACGGTGTGAGGCGTCCAGGAGGAGGTGCCCGGCTGGCCCCTGTCACTGTGCTAAGGACAAAGGGAAGAGTGGACAGGGCAGCGAACGTGCGGGGCGTCTGTGAGACCCGGAAACGTAGATCGCAGTCATATGTTGCTGGGGACACTTCGATCCTTGCAAAACGAAAATATGATCGATATTTCCCCGGGTTATGGCCTCTCCTGGGTCGCCTCGCAGACGTGAACTGTGGTGACGTTGCCTGGGGGCCACCAAGGCATATTAATAATCCTGTCCTAGGAAATGCTTTCGTGTGTATGGTTTCATTCATTTCACATTCTTACAGCGGCTATGAAGTGGGCTCAGTCCCGCCCCCTTTAAGAGGATAAGACCGTGGGGGCTCAGCTGTCCCCCGATGGAGGGGTCTGTACATGACAGAGCTGGAGTCCAGGTCTGGGCGATACCCAGGCGTCACCTGGCACCCACCGCATGGTGGGAACCGGAGGGTGGGGGCCGGCTGGTAGAGCGGACACTGCGTCCTGTTTGCGGTTTTCCCCCAGACAGTAAGCTGCCCGTGTCCGAGTTTATAAACGATTCTGGTCCCCACCCTCACTGTTACCCCAAGAGGGCTTTGAACCTGGGTTCCCAGTAAACGTCTTCGGAATGAATGGTGCCTAGACTCAGCTACCATCAGAATCCCAGATGCGAGGAGGACCCGGGAAGGGCGGCAAGCCCACCACCTCCCAGTGACAGAGATGCGAGACGCCCCTCCTGGCCCGCGGGTGTCCCACGGCCAAAGCCGCGGGGGCCGCTGGGTGAGCCCTACGTGTCGGGCAGCCTCGGCGCATGCGGGCGAGGGTCAGGCAGGCCCTGCGATGCTGGGCCAGGGCGGTGCTGGGGTCCCGTGGGGTCTGCAGCTCGGGCGCCCGCAGCATCAGCGCTGAACGTCAGGGCCGCGAGGTCGGGGCCGCAAGGTCAGGGCCGCGAGGTCGGGGCCGCGAGGTCGGGGCCGCGAGGTCGGGGCCGCGAGGTCGGGGCCGCAAGGTCGGGGCCGCGCCCATCCGCTGCCGCACGGAAGCGCTTCCTGATGCACTAAGTACTTCCTGCGTTAAGCAGCTGGGGGCCCACAGGCAGGCTCCTGGGGCCGCACCTGCGCCCACCTGTCCGCGCCGGCGTCCCCACGTCTCAGGTGGGCCCGAGAAGCCCCTCCCCGCCAGGTGCGCCTCCGTGGAAGCCTCTGGAAGCTGGATTCATTCTGGAGGCAGGGCTGTGGGTTCTCTTTTAGGCAGGGTGTCACCAGTCTAGGGGCCAGGGTGAGCCTAAGCCGGGAGAAGGCTTCAGACAGAGGCGCGGCCCCGACAGCCGCGGAGCATGCAGGGGGTGGGGGGTGGGAGCGCATGAGCCCCCAGAAGATTGACACGAGTCTGCGCTTGCCTCGCGGTAATGAGAGCTTCGCCTGCTTTCCCGGTGGAAAGAAGAAAGGCGCATGCAAACGACTCCCCCGGCCTTTCCCCACATGCAGCCTCGCTCCCAACCCCGTGCTTGACGTCATGAGACATGGTGCCACTCGCCTCTCCGCCCCAGCATCACTTGCTGAGCGTAGGACAGTGCTAGTGGCAGAGCCAGAGGCATCTGGAGCTTTGCAACTGTGGGGACACCTTAATGAGGAGGGTTCGGCTGCCAGGTGGGGGCGGGGACAGGAAGCTTCTGGGAAGCTGTGTGTTTCTCATTTTTGTTCCCCTTGCAGGGGAGCTAGGGTCACCATCTCAGCATGTCAGAAACGGCAGTGCACTGTGGGAGTTTTTCCCTTAAGTTTATTTATGTATTTTGAAAGAGAGAGAGTATGTGCACATCTGAAGAGGAGGGGGAGAGAGTGGGGAAGAGAGAGGATCCCAAGTAGTCTCCACACTGTCAGCACAGAGCCCTATGACTGATTCCATCCCACTAACTGTGAGATCATGACCTCAACTGAAATTAAGAGTCAGATGCTTGACCGACTGAGCCACCCAGGCGCCCCGTCGTGGGGAGTTTTCTAATATTCTCCAGATTTAAATTTTCTCCCATTCATGGTGGGTAGAGATGATCACACATTCTGTCATCTAAAAATTCCCAGACGTGGCCATTTGGCTTGGGTTGGCTCCGGTTCCTCACAGCATTTCCACAGATCTCCCCAAAATGGCGCCTGGGATCCTGGCTCCAGAGAGATCTCCACAAGGAAGCCAGAGATGCCCAATCAGCCATGGTGTGAGGCTCTTGGCACTTGCCCAGAATTGGCCATTTTACTTGTGGAAATTGTGTTTTAAATCAAAGGCCTTTTGCTAGTGAAGGGGAGCATTTCCATCTGCACGGATTTCAAGCGAATCAGGAAATTAAACCTGATGTTTGATGTTAGGGGAGCTCTGACTCGAGGGCAAAGAGAAAGAGGGTGCTTCTGAGACATGCGAGGCCCCAAGACCAGCCATTGGAGTGTGAGCCTTTGGCTCCCAGAGCTAAGGATTTCTTGATGGAAGGATGTGCCACTGAGCCAACAAGCCAGCAGGGTGCGGATCCTGATCAAGGCATTAGCTACACAAGAGAACTTCTGGCTCTCCTAGAAGATGCTGAGGACTCTGGTGTAGCAAACTAGTGCCTTCAGACTCTTATCTACCTAGACTGTGGTGTCATACACCATGGAGGACACCAAGAAGATGCAGTTGTGGGTAGAGGAGGGAGAAAAAGACAGGTACATCACGTGCAAAGACTCTAACAAGTCAACAGAGAAATGATATGTACCACACAAGTGGCAAGGACTATCCCATAAGAATCTCTATCCAGGGGCTTCCTGGGTGCCTTAAATCGGTTGAACGTCCAACTCTTGATTTCAGCTCAGGTCATGATCTCTCTCTTCATGAGTTTGAGCTCTGTGTTGGGCTCTGCGCTGACAATGTGGAGTCTTCTCGGGTTTCTCTGTCTCCCACTTTCTCTGCCCCTCCCTGGACTCTCTCTCTCTATCTCAAAGTAAATAAATGAAATAGAAAAAAAAAAAAAGAATCTCTTGGGGCTTAACTGGCTCAGTCAGTTAAGCATCTGACTTCGGCTTGGGTCATGATATCGCAGTTCGTGGATCTGAGCCCCACGTCGGGCTCTGTGCTGACAGCTCGGAGCCTGGAGCCTGCTTCGGATTCTGTGTCTCCCTCTCTCTCTGCCCCTCCCCTGCTCATACTCTGTCTCTCAAAAATACAAATAAATAAAGGGGGACCTGGGTGGCTTAGTTGGTTAAGCGTCCGACTTTCGCTTAGGTCATGATCTCGCGGTTCGTGGGTTCGAGCCCCGCGTCCGGCTCTGTGCTGACTGCCAGCTCAGAGCCTGGAGCCTGTTTCAGTCTGTGACTCCTCTCTCTCTCACCCTCCCCTGCTCACGCTGTCTCTCTCTCTCTCTCTCCTAGAAATAAATAAAAAACATTAAAAAAATAAAAATAAACATTAAAAAAATTTTAAAAAGGAATCCCTATATTCATATGGTGGGTGCTCAAAGGAATACTGGGAATGAATGCATGATATTGGAGGAAGAAAGATGAAGATGGTCAGGAAGACTTGATGGAAGAAATGGGGGTGGAGCAGAGTCTTGAAGGTTGGGTGCCATTTGGCAAGGCAGGGAAACTACTCCAAACAAGAGACCCTCTGGAGGTGAGAAACACGGCGGGTGAGGCACTGACTAGTTTTCAAGCAAGAGGGCTGAGACCGTGGAGCAGGAACAGGTCACCAGGGAAGAGTCCCAGTTCCAACTGGATAAGGGGCTTCAGTGATGGTGTTTGAGGGATGGGGAGGAGCACTGAATGGAGACATTTCAAGCGTGAAGACAAAGGTGGGGATAGAATGGACAGACGCGGCGAGAGACGACGGATCACTTGCTAGGATGCTGTCGTAGTTGTCCAAGTGTGACGCAAAATGCCTCCATGAATTCTTGGCATCGGGTGGCTGGATTCGTTGACTTCCACCTCAATTCAAAAAGCATGGCCTACTTCGTGCCTAGGTTGCAACGTCAGAAATTTGTGAGTGAAGCTATTGCTCCATCAACCCCACAGCAAACAGCTCAGGCATCGTTTGCGATGATCCCCAATGTCTTTGCCGTGCCTCTCACAGTAATGGCTCATCTCTGATGAATGCTTAAACCAGGCTGAGGCCCTAACTGGTACTGTAATGATAACTTTCGACCTAAAGGAGGTCTGGCCTCTGTGACAGCGGACTTATTTGGTGGCTGCTGCTTATGTCCCCCTGTCTTTTTCATTAGAGGAGTTAGGAGCATAAACCAAAACTGCAAACAAAGCCCATGCCACAAGAGCACCTAAAAAGTATCGTTAGGATGACCACTAGTGTTCAACAATGCATATATTCCTGTTTCCATAACAATTCGGGCTGCTTACACATAAAAGCGGCTATTGTTAATTCAGCCACAGTTATGACTTCAGCCATCATAAAGATGATCTTGGGACTGTAGCAAATCTCAGCGATTCAGGGTCACCAGGTTATCATTACCATGCCCTTACGGACTTCAGGCTGATTGAGGTATTCAGTAGGGATGCATTCGGACTGACGGAGGGTAGCATGCACTGAATTTATTCGCTGCCCACATGTAGTATCATCATAAGCAGCTAAGGGTGGAGTCACAAAAGCCCCAGGCATCCAGACAAGTCGTCTGATGGGCCACATGTCATAATTGTCTATGACATGCTGTTAAGCACGGCTACAGAGAATGTGTTTGCAGATGTCAAATGGACAAGTAATTTTGCCCATATCTTTAAGAAGAGGAAATCCGTCAATGGTGTAAATTGGTGACTTTCTCAGCATCTCCAATCCATCAGCAGAGACAGTTCTTTGCCAAATATTTGTGTGACCTCAGCACTTTTTGGTCAAGAGGCTTTTGTTAACACTAGCATCGAACAAAGAGCATTGGAGAGCGAGGGGCCTGGTGTGAGTGATCACCAGGATGGAAACAGCCCGTAATCTTCTCCTTCTTTCTGGCCTGGCAACAGCCATTCTCTCTCTTTCTTTAAGGGATGATTTTGTCTTTATATAACGCATTGTTTAGCCTCACTATGTGAGGCGAAACCCACTTAGAATTTTTCTAGCAGCTGTGGTTAGAGTGCTGATTCCGGGAAAGGTAGGAGAGTACAATGATTCCCCAAACAAAACTGATTTTTCCAAGATGCAGTCTCATGCCTCCTGCCATTTAGTTCTGTCCAAGATGGGGAAAAAGAGAGGTGTGGATGTTGACAGAGGCATTAGCAGAGAACCTGTTGCAGAGGATGATAAAGCATGAAGGTGTGCAGATGAGATTTGGAGAGGAAGACACTTCACCAAGGACAGGTGGATTTAATCTTGAAGGCAATGCCAATCAGCTGGCCATGGCTTCCTCCAACTCTGAAGGTTCCAGGTTTCAGGAAAAACCAGCACCACCAGTGATTAACGATGTCTGGCTTGAGTATGGGCGTAGAGAGTGGCAATGTGCCTCAAGGTGGCATCGCTGAAGTCCAGGATGCGAGACAAATTATCTTAGACTAATGTGCCCCCCCCCAAAAAAGAATGACATGTAGTTCTTTAATGAACAACTCTGAAAAAGAATTTAAGGTGTACATTTTGACCCCTGGGAATACCTACCTACCCAATGTTTCCCACTGTCAGTTAGGATTAGGATCCCTACCGGATGCTCTACTATTGGCTTTCAACTTTGGAAACAGACTCACAGACAAGAGTGAAGAATTCGAGGTGTCAGGATCATTCAGTCATATAAAGAGAAGGATAGTTTGCATGAAACTGATGTTGGAAAGTCAGCAATAACATCCATAGAAACAATCCTCTTCTCTAAAATCTTAGTAGCCATTGAAGATGATTCTCCTTAATAGAATCTAGGATATGCCCATAGAGGAATAAAATTCCCCACTTGCCAGGGTCGAGCCCAAGCTTTGCTGCTAACCAGTAGGAGATTGTTGGTGAGTTACTTCACCTCCTAGAACTTCAGGATAGTTATCTGTTAAATGGGAATAAGAATGTCCACTTTGTAAGGATATTATGAGGGCTA
Source organism: Proteles cristata cristata (assembly GCA_017311185.1). Classification (NCBI taxonomy): domain Eukaryota; kingdom Metazoa; phylum Chordata; class Mammalia; order Carnivora; family Hyaenidae; genus Proteles; species Proteles cristata. The sequence continues at coordinate 871,719 of JAESUZ010001291.1, read as the reverse complement.
AATAGGGTAAGGAACACAGATCACCGAATACTACTTTACCAACCAAATAAGTGTTCAGTAAATGTTCATTCACAACTTCATTTTGCTTGTGTGCCTATGTGGTAACTCTTGGCATTTGCACTAATTTCTATAAGCTCCTTTGTATTTTTCTGAATATTGACTTCACCACGAACACAATTTATCATGAAGAACAGAATAGAGTCGTTTAATAGAATGCTAAGTTAGAAGTTTCCATAGAAGCACCAACATTCAGTAGATGTTGCATTCTCAAGGAGGGACCAGACTATTATGCTGAAAACTCATGTCAGGCAATTCTGGAACTCAGGGGACAGACACAGAAAATTTTTGAAATTCTGTGTGTCTTCCTCACTTCTGGGAATGAGGCACTGGGACTTTCTTGTCACCTCCAGGTTAACGAAGGTGACTGAGTAAATATTGTCCCCTAAGAGGCTGTGTCTTTTGAGCTGAGGAGAGAAGAGAGAAAAAGACAGAAGAGCAAGGAAGAGTGAGGAAGACAAAGGAGAGAGATGAGACAGAGGCAGAGACACCCAGAGACAGAGAGATACAGAGAGAGAGGGCTGTGCTGCATCGGCACTTGCTTACCCCCACGGGGAGCAGGCAAAGACCTGTGAGTGTTCCCTGGGCCTGTTACCACTGCTCTGAACCACTTAAAATCCTGTCCCGCAGGACCCCTGGGAAATGTGTGCGGAGGCAGCGTCACAGACAGAGCCTTGAAGGGTGGACCTGGATGAAACTAGTCCCTGACAAGGGAGCATGCAGCTGGGAGAAAACACGTTGCCCATAGCCATGTGCCCTTGGAAGGTTCCAGCTGGGCCTCAGAAGACCTCATGAGAGAGCCGGCTTGAGCCATCTGCTGGCCCAGAGACAGAGGCCATCTCATGACAGTTCAGCACAGAAAGGCCATTTTTATGTCCATCTGTCCTCTCCCCACCTCGGCCTGTGCCGTCAGGAGCAGAGTCAGCAAGCTGAAGAGAGGAGAGTCATCCCAACAGGGAAAGACGGAGGGACCGGATTACGGTCACTGTAGAAGCCGGTGTTTCCCTGGGCGCCTAAGAGAAGAAGGGCACCAGAGCCTGAGCTTTAATCCAAGGGGACAGGACGGTGCGTGGCCACTGAGAAGGTTGACAGAGACAGTGAGACGCTCTGATCTTTCTACTCCGCTGACTCCCGTTCTGTCCTCTTTCCCCGACTTTGTGGGAAGGGGGTTGATAACCGTCAATTATGTGACAAAGAGAGTTAAACTGGTCATTCTCTCCTGCTCTCCGCCTCCCCTCCCCATTCTGGGGTGTCTCAGCCCTGCACGTGTGAGGGGCGCATGTGAGAAGAATGTACCATCTCTGTTTTTCCTCCAGTTTTAGCATTTAAGGCCCATAGTTAAGTGGTTTTGTATAAATTAAACATGACTTGGGGTGACTGGGGGGCTCAGTTGGTTAAGCGTCTGGCTCTTGACTTTGACTCAGGTCATGATCTCATGGTTTACGAGTTCAAGCCCCTCATCAGGCTCTGTGATGACAGTGCAGAGCCTGCTTGGGATTCTCTCTCTCTCTCTCTCTCTCTCTCCCTCTCTCTCTCTCCCTCTCTCCCTCCCTCCCTCCCCGCCCCCGACTTTCTCTGCCCCTCCCCACTTGTGCATGTGCACACAGACTCTCTCTCTCAAAATAAGTAAATAAACTTAAAAAAAAAACACGACTTAATCATGACTACTGGCAAGTATTTTCTAAGCCATTCCTACCTATAATTTTAAAAACAGGTAAAGATGGGAACTGACTTTACTGTAACCATTAAGGTGAATAATTGTGGGACACAGGACTTTGTTAACTAAGAATGCTTCGAAGGTAAAGGAGAAATGAAGGCAAGAAAGAGATTTGGCGGAGAAATGAGGATTTATCAAGCAACTCAAGGGAGGATTTAAAATTGTGAGCAGAATATACACCCTTCCATAAACTATGAATTCAGTTTCGTTCTGAGAGGTAGAGTTGCCTCTATGTATAACATTGATTGTTGAAGTTTCCGCCCACTTAAAAACGGATGCTATTGCAAGGCCTTTGGGGATGAAATTCTACTGAAGCTTTTGAAAACCTGAAAACAGTAACAAGGAAATCCAGTGCCTGCCACAGGAGAAAATAGTAATAAACCTAACAAAGGGAAGGTCAGAAGAGTTCAGGAGGGCTTTTGACACAGTCATTTGGCAATATCTTAGCAAGATTATTCTCATCAGCGATCAGCAGCATTTATAAGGTACGATAAAATGTGCATTATGGGTCTCATAATGGGTCCCATTTCCTCTCTTATTTTTGATTAGCACAAGCCTAGCCCGCAAACTCCCAAACCCACTCTCGAACACAGTCTTTAATTGTGGAGAAAGAAGAAATCTAACGTCTAGGCCTTTGTTTTCCAATTCCAAATGATGAGGCGGGGGCAGTGGGGGGAAGGATCCCACTCGATCTTAATGATCTAAGACAGGATAGATCACATCAATTCCAAAGGGGTCTTAGAGGAATGATTGGCTTATAGAGCACGACCAGAGCCCTGGTTATGCGGCCCATTAGCAGCAAACATTGTGGAAGAACCTCTGCGTCTCGGAGCTGACCGGTCTCCCGGGTAAGAGTCAACTCAGTTGATACAATGATCATTCTTATTGGACCCGAATCCTTCTTGAGTCCTTTGGCAAAACGAAGTTAGCAGCCGCGGCCACGTTCTGAACTGTTGACAGTTTCTGTCATAGTAACACTATAGCTGAATCTGGCAGACGGATGCAGGTGTGGGTTTTTTTTGTTTGTTAAGTTTTAATTTTAAGAAGCCTCATAATATCTGTTCTTGCATATTTTACTGTAAACGTGACATTAAAATTTTTTTTGAATGTTTATTTATTTTTGGTTGAGAGAGAGCCACAGAGTGCGAGCAGGGGAGGGACAGAGAGGAGGAGACACAAAATCTGAAACAGGCTCCAGGCGCTGAGCTGTCAGCACAGAGCCCGACACGAGGCTCGAACCCACAAACCATGAGATCATGACCTGAGCCAAAGTCGGACGCTTAGCTGACTGAGCCCCCCAGGCGCCCCTAAATGTGACATTTTCTATTTTCTCCTTTATTTGGGTTCCCATTCAAGCATTAGGAAACATTGACAGATTACAAATTTTGATCCAGAGTATAATCGAAATATTAAATTAAATGTGTGCAAGATGATCTTATGTTGAGATAAGAACTAAGTGGAATCATTGGAATTGCCTGTATGGCTTATTCCTGCGGTGACTGGCAGGCAGGGCTCAGTGTCCAGGAAATGAATCCTTTTCTCGAACACAGTACGCCATCAATCCAAGGTTTAAAATTGTATATGAATGTTAGATTTACTCTACTAAAAGGTATATCGGTAAGCTCTGGATTATTTGGGAGTTCTTTATTTCTCCACGGTGCTGTGTTCTCTCTACCACTCTGCTTTTACTTAACTAGGAGGAGGGAGGAGGAGATCGAGAGAGGAGAGAGTCAATTTTGCAAAATATTAGCTCCAGGTTTCACTGGGCATGATGTGGAATCAAAAGTTGACTGGCTTTATCTGTGACTGGACAGAAATACCTAGCGATACAAAAAAGGTCCTCCGAGCAAAGCCCGAATAAACACGACTCTCGGCACCAGATGCAATTTTCCTTCGGCGAGGGGAGTGAAATTTGGAGAGGTTCCTTTGGAAATGGATGGAGAACTTGCCATTTTAGTCCATGCCCATTCCTTGGAAATATATCACTTGTGGTTAGCATATACTCAAAGGCTTTGAGTAAATGAGTTTGGTTGTTTATACAAATATTAACAGGTTACATATTAAAAGTATATTTACATGAAGAGATAATACAGACGTATTGGCATCATTCACTGTCAGAGTGGAGGATTGGGGTAACTGTAGATAATTCTAGCAAAGGGATAAAAGCTCTTCAGCTCTATCTGGAAAAACCAGGCAATTGAACATTTCTGCTTCATTCTGAATGGCTTCAAAATTAAGGGTGTTGTTTTATTCATGCATTTGCTTCATGCACAAACTGATCCCTTACGTGTCCACTCACTCACTCACTCTGCAAATCCTTTCAGGGGCTGCTGTGTGCCCAGCACTGGGCCATACCACCTGTTCTCAGGTAGAAGACCGGGAAATCATCCAGCCATCTGAATTCATGAAAATCTTTTCTTTTCGGATTAACCAGAGCATTATGTCAATCTTCCTGTCTACGGCACCGGCAACCTGCCGATGAAGAAGAAAGCCCAGTTTCCCAACGGGCAGGACGGTCGAGATGGCATCAATTACATAAATCTAAAGCCCCTGCCATTGGTGAGTCCTGCAAACTCTTTTCTCCTTCTGGGAAAACGGCTGCAGTTGTCAGAGGCTTGAGGTGATCTCCCGCAGTCCCTGCTTTTGAGGACTATTCACATGGTCACATGCATCACTGGACAGCTGAATTCACCCTTCATTGCAAGAGGTTTTTATTTTCTCCTCAAAAGGAGCAGGTGTTTTCGTTTAACCTTAGAAGGAGGTCAATATTATTAAATTTTGATTTCCAGATTCCATTAATGAGTGCCCACTATCTGCCAGGCACGATTCTAGCTTTGGGGTGTCTGAGAAATATCTGACGACCCTAAGTTTTGTTTTAAAATCACTTTGATAGTAAAGTGCTTTGCTGGTTTATAATCCCTGAAGAAGTCAGGTGGCAGTCAGGTATCGATCAGGGGAATAGGTCGATGTAGATCCATTGGGACCTCTGGTCCCAAGAACATACAGTGAAACTGCCAGTTTCCCAGAGGAGAGTAGGGATGACAGGCACACAGTGGGGACTGCCCCTCCATTCGCCTAAAATGATGTTCCTCCTCGGCGGCCACAGCACAATCGTAAGACCTCTGCCATCTTGATTCCACTACCAGGATCCGGATGAATTCATTTTGTGGTAAACAAGGGCTCAGTTGCATCGTGCTCTCACAAAGCTCCCCCTCTCTTCATCTATGAACATAGCATAACTTTCCTACCTATAGGAAATTCCTGTTTGGAATTAAAAAAAAGTGTATTTCAATCCATGGTGAACTTGTAACAAGGGCAAGTGTGGCATCTTCTACAAAAGCAACTGCCTTCAAGCCATTATGGCCTTGGTTTCAATTTGTGGTCTCTCACTTTTTTTCTTTAAAAAAATGTGTTTTTAGTGTTTATTTACTTTTGAGATAGAGAGAGAGAGACAGAGGTGTGAGCAGGAGGAGGGGCAGACAAACACACACACACACACACACACACACAGAATCCAAAGTAGGTTCCAGGCTCTGAGCTGTCAGCACAGAGCCCCGACGCGGGGCTTGAACTCACGGACTGTGAGAGCGTGACCTGAGCAGAAGTGGGCGCTTAACTGATTGAGCCCCCAGGTGCCCCAGACTCACTTTATTTTCTATGGCAGGAAATGGAAATGTTGGTAAATATGATGCATTGCTCCAATTTCCAGCTCTCTGAAGAGGTTTTACATTTTCGTTATAAAGTTGGTATGTTTGTCTCACAGGATGTTCCACGTATCCAGATAGTGGAGACAAATTCTTAAGGATGAACTGGAAACATTTGCTCTTTCATGATCTCTTCCCTCTTGCCCCTAATGACTGCAAATTAAACTCTGAGTACCATTTATTTCTTTGCAGCTGCTAACACTTTGGAATTCCTAAAACAGTATTTATACCTTCAAAAGAGGATCGTAACTGTAGTGAAGCCATCATTTTGCAGAAAGGCCAACTTTGTAAGATTTTATATGGCTTTGCCTAAGACTGTAAGTTTTAATACCAGCCAAAAATACCTAGCGCGTGGGGAAGTATTTCTGCTTTCGCCTGCCGATGCCAGATTAAGTGACTAAATCAGATTAATGTTATTTACTGCTTGGGAGAACACCTTTTAGTGTGACTCAGCCTTGGTCCTTAGAGGCTTCAGTAAACATCCCTAAATGAAGCCCCAGACCTATGAACTGTATATTTTATATTTCTTCCCAGATGGGAGGGGGAAAAAACAGCAATAGCAATGAGAACCAAAAAAACCCCCTAAATCGGGGACCAGTGATCTCCAATATTCTAGGTTCTTTGGAGCAATTGGAACTGGTTAAGGAAATGTTTGGCAATTGCTCAAGAAAGTGCAGGCCAGGTTAAGCATCACCTAGTGCCCTGAGGGCATTCAGCCTGCAAAGCTGAATTTAAATGGACGTGAATAACAAAACAAGCATCTGAAAAAAAAATAAGGGCGGGGAATGAAACCACTCCAAGTGTCATTAAAGAGGTACGTCTGTTTATCACCACCCCGGTTCATGAGTCCAGGGTGATTCATAAGCTTTTTGTGAAGAAAACGCCCATTGTTGCGGCAAAATTAAATGTATTTTGATCTTTGCTTGCAGTATTTATCTATCTGTTCAATCAGCAAAACAGTTGTCCTCATCACCGTAACATATGTTACTTTTTCAATTTCCTCTTAGTAATTTTTTTTTAATGTTCTTTAGGGTGAGACCACAGAATTTCTCCTTTCTCACGACAAAGACCATACTTCATTAGAATAACGCTGATGAATTTTTCTCATAAAATGGCATCCTTTTCAGAAGTGACCGGTTAGTACCCCTAACCGCTGGGGAGGGTTGAATGGATGTCATTGGAGAGGACCATGACACTCATCCTAGCTCGGCGTTCTGTGCTTGCTGCTTGAAATGTCCGTGTGTGTGTGTGTGTGTGTGTGTGTGTGTGTGTGTGTGTGTGTGTACTAGAGCACCTCACATTTGGTCCTGGAAAAATGTGATTTATCATTATGAATAAACCACCACTCTACTGATTTTTCAACTGTCCTGTTCTAAGCTCAATAGCTTATAATTTAGGGGCGCCTGGGTGGCTCAGTCGGTTTAAGCATCCAACTCTTGATTTTAGCTCAGGTCATGATCCCAGGGTCGTGGGACTGAATCGGCTTCACCCATGTCAGCCCTGGCGCTGAGTGTGAAGCCTGCTTGGGATTCTCTCTCTTTTCCTCTGCCCCTCTCCCCTGCTCGTGCACTCTCTCTCTCTCTCTCCCTCTCTCTCTCTAAAAAAATGCTTAAAATTTTTAGAATTTATAGCAACCGTATGAATTTTGGGATTTTTAATTTCAAAAGCTCTTTTTGAAGGATAGTCTTATCAGGAATACGTGTCACATATTCTGTATGCCAGTTGAAATCATATGCAAACTACATATATATTGTTAAATAATATAGAAGTTGGTGTAGTGATACCTACATTGAAGAACTATTGATGCATTTAGTCACAAAACTATTAATCTCTAACTATAAAATAACCTACTTAACTTCTCTAAAAAATTTAGGGCATTTTTAGCACTGGTCTTGGTATCGGATCTGCTTTCTGAGAAGGGTAAATCCTTAGTACTTTCTGATTCATCTAGGTTCTAGATTGCAGGAACTAAATCTAGATACATAAAACCATCAACACTATCCTCATTTCTACTGTATTATCACTGTGTGAGCTGAGAGGAACAGGAACTTGACTCTTTAAACTATTTTGAAATGTAGGGGTGCCTGTGTGGCTCAGTTGGTTGAACATCCAACTTCAGCTCAGGTCATGATCTCATGGTTTATGAGTTCGAGTCCCGTGTTGGGCTCTATGCTGACAGCTCAGAGCCTGGAGCACGTTTTGGATTCTGTGTCTCCCTCTCCGCCCCTCCCCCACTCGCTTTGTGTGTGTGTGTGTGTGTGTGTGTGTGTGTGTGTGTGTCTCTCTCTCTCTCAAAAATAAATAAAAACATTAAAAAACTTAAAAACAAATTAAAAACAAAAAATATTTTTAAATGTATATGATTTTGTGATCTCAAAAAAATCAAAATGAGCTCTCAGAATGCATGTCACTCCCTTTTGTGTTCACCTAAGTAATCTGCATATCACCTTTTATTTTTTATTCATTTTTTGTTTATTTACTTACGCTGAGAGAGAAATTTAGAGTGCAAGCAGGGGAGGGGCAGAAACAGAGGGAGAGAGAGAACCCCAAGCAGGCTCCGCCCTCTCAGCGCAGAGCCTAGTGTGGGGCTCAAACTCACAAACCATGAAATCATGACCTGAGCTGAGATCAAGAGTCAGAAGCTTAACCGACTGAGCCACCCAGGCGCCCCCATGCATATCACCTTTTAAATGTAACTGATTTAAGTACCCTTCATCTTAAGGATGTCATCTTTTATATTAACAATCTTAAATAGTTCCTTTATAACTCAGTGATACTGAAAAGATCCTCCATTAAAATCCACTTGCAATCCTACCCTTAAATCCCGTGTGAATTTAAAACATATTCTTGTTTTTCTAGCTGCACGGATCAGTTCATCTTTTCCTTTTGGTTGCCTGGGAGAGCTTGCTAACATCACCTGCAGATTTATGGATGGTAGATGGAAGTGTTTTTTTTATTCTAGAGCATCAAGGAAACCAACATAGTTAAATGAACCCAGTGGGTAGTACTCCGGGGGCCCTGCCTTTTGATTAAGTGAAGTGCAACATTTTCTTAAGAGGAAAAGTGGATGCTACATGTCCAGCAGCCACACAGTCGGTTATAGAGGCAAACTAGACATCGCCCAGCCGTCTGTTGCTGACAATCTGGAGAAAACAAGGGAGTCAGCTTCACCCGTTAGTGGTGTGGGCATCAGAGTCAAAATCGTCAGCCTAGCCCTCTGCATGCTGGAGTGACCCTGGGTTCAGAGATGCACGTGGTCAAGGGAATGAGAGGGGAGAGGTGGGACTCGCTTGCTACTCACTAAGCTCCAGGGCTGTGCTGAGCACTTAACACCCTTTATTACTTTTCCTCCCCCCAACAACCCTGGAACATTAGGAGTTTAGAAAATTGAAGAAACTTAAGGAAATAGACAATGCCATTTTCATCATGTACAGTAACGCTGGATGCTTGAAAGCATTGCCACATACAACTTCAATATTGTAAACAGACTCTAACTTTACATCAGCCACCCTAAGTGGATAAAATATATACAGGTGAGGAGCACACGATATTTATGGAAAGGCTGCTCTATGATAGCATGGTATTAGGCACTTATTCCCGTGACGCCGAGCGCAGTTTCACTCAGAGGAAAGCCACACTTCGAGTGTGCCCTCAAATCCACACTCGCCTCCTTGCTAACTGTGTGGCCCTGGGAAGCTGGTTAACTTTTCGGAACCCCTATTTCCTCAGCTGTAAATTAGAGATAATAGTGCAAGATCAACATAAGAATGAAATGAAATGATGAATGTATGTAAAGTGCTTATCGAACAGCATGTTAGCGCATGTGAAATGCTCTCTTCATTCCCTCCACAGATTCCATCACTGTGTCTCTGCTTACTGGAGGCCAGGTGTTATTCTAGCCACTTGGGATACATCAGGGACCGAAGCAAAACGTTTTAAACTATTATTAGAGCACAGTGGTTAAGAGCGATCTCTGATACCAGACACAACTGAGTTTGGATCCTGCCATTTCCAGCGGGGTGGTCTTGGAAGTTTCTTGATCTGTACAATAGGGATATTCTACGGCTGTGGCAATGGTGAATGAAATAGTATACTGAATGCTAAGCACTCCTTGATACGCAGAAAGTGTGCGATCGACGGCAGGAATTTATGAATTTTATTATTGTAAGTACTAATCCCTCTAATAACCCTGAGAGGAAGATATTGTTGTCCGTGTGTGGAAAAGAAAACCGCAGCTGAGGAAAACTGGCTGCCTTGCTTGGGGTTGGTGTCTAACTTGAATGCCTGTGCTGTCTACGGCGGGTGCCTTCCATGTGAAGACTGTCCTCTGTAACCCTGAGAGATTGGGTGATTCTGAATATCTACTGATAAGTGTCAGAGCAAGAGAATGTGTAATGTGGTTTTTTTGTGTGTAATGTGCGTTCTCGGTGTGGTGCATGATGGATGCAACTCACTTCTAAGTTGTAGCTTGATTTCACTGTCATTCTGAATGCTCTATCTTATGATATCTTCTCAGGATCTACTTATATTGTTATTTTTACAAGATGGAAGAGGTTAGTGGATGAGATGAATAGCAGTTCGGAGCAATGTTCTATGGCTAATGCATTAAATTCAACTGGATCGTGCAAAGGCCTACTTCTGTACGTTTGAACTTGAACCTGGGTCCTCTAGCTGTGCTGAGTTGTGACTTTTCCGTTCTTACCTATTTCTGATCTATTTCTCATTTCTCTCTTAGTGGTGTACGAGCTGAGGAATATTGCCCATGTATCTGGGAAGAATGCATTGTGATGGGGCGCCTGGGGGCTTCAGTTGGCTAAGTGTCTCACTTCGGCTCAGGTCATGATCTCGCAGTTCATGAGTTTGAGCCCCGCGTTGATGTCTGTGCTGACAGCTCAGAGCCTGGGCCCTGCTTCAGATTCTGCGTCTTCCTCTCTCTCTGTTCCTCCCCTGCTCATGCTCTGTCTCTCTCTCTCTCAAAAATAAATAAAGGCTAAAAAAATGTTTTAAAATAGAGGAATGCATCATATCAACAACTCACAGGTCAACAAGGAAGTTGGGGTGCATCTTTGGGCATATGGTGTATTAAACGGTCCTGTAGACATTTATTTGGAGGTTGAATGCATCTCACATGGGAATGTAATGTTTTCCTCTCCCTAATAATGTTCTGCTTAACCATAATAACTGGTTGCTAAAAAAGTTAGTGTTGCTTTAGGGAGGCTAAGTCAAAATTCAGTGCTTCTTCTCTTTCCTTGCCCTCAGCCCCAAATCAAGTTTAATTTTCCTTCTCCAGTTGAGAAAACTGAGACATAAATAGCTTTCCCTTCCATCCTTGGCTTTTTACTAAAATCTGAATACTGAAAAGCGAGTCATCACCAACAGCCCAGCGTAGTCTTTCTGACACTGGAGTTGGCTAAAGCTACTTATCAAATAAATAACATATTTCCTCAATTATAGAACTCCCACATTTAAAAAAAATTTAATATTTGTGAAATTAGGTTGCCCTAACAACTGATATATCTGTTTAAGGTAGTAGTATTTTGGGAGTGCCTGGGTGGCTCAGTCGGTTAAGTGTCTGACTTTGGCTCAGGTCATGATCTCACGGTTCGTGAGTTCGAGCCCCGCGTCGGGCTCTGTGCTGACAGCTCAGAGCCTGGAGCTGCTTCAGATTCTGTGTCTCCCTCTCTCTCTGACCCTCCCTGCTCACGCGCTCTCGTGCTCTCTCTCTCAGAAATAAAAACATAAAAAAACCCAACCAACCCAGGGCTCTACTAAGAACTCACATGGTTCTAGAACTTTGCACACTGAAACGGGCTACGTGAGCACTAGTTAGCGGTAGTATTTTGTTTCACCACGCTAGAGAGACCGAGATGTGGGAAGTCAGGCCAGCTCTGAGAGAGCAGCGCTGGATGGTAATTTACTGCTTGTTTAGAATTACAGCTGCTACTCAGGTTCACTGGCCCCTGTCCTGTTTAGCCACAAAGGACGTGCCCGTCTCTACAGAGGGGCCTGCACAGAACGCGGTTCCCTATTCCCAGGAACACGAAACACTCACAGGTGAAGAATGTCCTTTCTAAAAAATGCAGTGGTTAGAGGGGGAAAAAAAAAAAAAGAGCAAAATCCAAACTTCTGCTTTAGATAAGAGAGACCTTGGTTCTCTCTGGCTCATTCTGCAGGGGAAATCTCCCAACGAGATTTTTTTTTTAATTGTGTATTTCCCGCCACCCCTTTGATGGCACAGGACAGGTTGCGGGAAGGGCGGTGGGCAGAGAGGGTTCCGAGGGTGCTTTATTGTTAGTTCTTCAGGTCGGTAACGGGATTAACCCTTTTATTTTAAGAATGGGGCGAGAAGGAGGGCGGGGGTCGGGATGCGGCGGGGGAGGGGCGACCCCTGGCCGGGCGGCGCGGGTCTGGGCCCCACATTTCGCCGTCACCCTGAGGCCCCGGGCGCCCACCTGCTCGGAGACCCGAGTGCGCGCTGCGCGGCTGCAGAAGCGGGGCCTCCATCGAACCCGCCTCCCGCGAAATCCCTGCGGGGCTCACGGCCTCGGGGCTCACGGCCTCCGGGCTCCGTAGCGCCGCTTCCCAGCAGGCGCCCCGCTCCGCAGGAGGGCCAGGCCCGGGTCACCCCAGCCAGGGGGCCCCCCCGCTCCAGCCCCGTTTACCACTGGGGCGCCCCGCTCCGCAGGGGGGCCAGGCCCGGGTCACCCCAGCCAGGGGCCCCCCCCACCCCGCTCCAGCCCCGTTTACCACTGGGGCGCCCCGCTCCGCAGGAGGGCCAGGCCCGGGTCACCCCCAGCCAGGGGCCCCCCCGGCCGCTAGCCAGCCCCGTGCTTACCACTGGGGCGCCCGCTCCGCAGGAGGGCCAGGCCCGGGTCACCCCAGCCAGGGGCTCCCCCGACCGCTCCAGCCCCCGCTACCACTGGGGCGCCCGCCCGCAGGAGGGCCAGGCCCGGGTCACCCCAGCCAGGGGGCCCCCCCGCTCCAGCCCGCCACTGGGGCGCCCCGCTCCGCAGGAGGGCCGAGGTCACCCCAGCCAGGGCCCCCCCCCGCTCCAGCCCCGTTTACCACTGGGGCGCCCGCTCCGCTCCCCAGGGAGGGCGTTTACCACTGGGCGCCCGGCTCGCAGGAGGACCAGGCCCGGGTCACCCCAGCCAGGGCCCCCCCGACCCCGCTCAGCCCCGCTTACCACTGGGGCGCCCGCCCGCCAGGGTCCCCAGCCAGGGGCCCCCGACCCCACTCCCGCTCCCAGCCAGGGGTCACCCAGCTCCCGCCCAGCCCTCGTTTACCACTGGGGCGCCCAGGAGGGCCAGGCCCGGGTCACCCCAGCCAGGGGCCCCCACCCCGCTCCAGCCCCGTTTACCACTGGGGCGCCCCGCTCCGCAGGAGGGCCAGGCCCAGGTCACCCAGCCGGAGGGGCCAGCCCAGCCCCGTTACCACTGGGGCGCCCTCCCGCAGGAGGGCCAGGCCTGGGTCACCCCAGCCAGGGGGCCCCCGCCAGCCCCGTTTACCACTGGGGCGCCCTGCCGCAGGAGGGCCAGGCCCGGGTCACCCCAGCCAGGGGGCAGCCCCGCTTCCCAGCACAGCCCGCGGGCAGAGCGGCGCCCCCCCCGCGAACGCGCTCCCGGGGCGCGCAGATCCCGGGCGGGGCTCCTTTCGGGAAAATCGTCACCACACGGTCGGAAGCGCGCGCAGGAAGTGACTTCCCGCGGCGTTTCCCGGGTCGGTGCTACTCAGCGTTGGGCGGGCAGGGGGTCTGGGGAAAGCGGGTCGGGAAGGTGGGGGGCTGGTGGCGGGTCAGAACCGAGGTGCCCGGCCCCGTCCGAGCATCGGGCCCCCGCGTCCCGCCCGGGGACCAGGGCGCGATCGTGTCCGAGGCGCACGCTTAGGGCAGGCGCCGCTTTCCTGCAACGGCCTCTGAGGAAATGAGGAAATAAAGCTCTCCGTCGGGCTCAGAGGGGAAATTTGATATGTTAGTAGAAAGATCGAGGTTGTTTATTGTTGTTACTGTTTCATCTTTATGACTGAGATGAAGCCTGGGTAAAATTTTATATTACTACTAACCCCAAGAACATTTCCTTCCCAGTCTCTAGAAAGAGCGGATTTTAAAAAGTGTTAAAAACGTGATTAAAAAGAAAAAAAGCTTGTTGGAAATCTATTCCACCGCATGCGATTGAATTTTTACACCTTTTAAAGACTTCATATATTGATATTTGCAAATAAAATCCTTTGCCAGACTGTTTTGAGTTTTAGAAAACATGGCCAAAACCAAGACTTAAATAGATTGTTCTGTTCATATTTGGGGAAAATATAGACACCTACCGTGCATGGTCAGCAAAACATGTTTCTTAGTTATGCAAAATGTCTAAACAATATACTCTGTTGCTATATTAAAAATGGTATTCTGCACATATGATTTTGTATCTTTTTTAAAAGATACACTTTTTTTAGTCAGGATGCAAAACTTGCATTAAAGGAATTACCATATACAGTGATGCTATCACAATATCATCTTGGGAAAGGAAGGGGCAGAGAGTGTCAAGGTCTCAGCTTTTATTTCTTTTAAAAATAAGCAAGGGAACTGAAGCTATATGGAGAAATTTTAAATCTTAACATTTATGTTAATCTTGTGTTAATGTGGTTGAGCAAGGATCCCTTTAAATTTTTTTCGTAAAAGTTATGTTTTTTACCTTTTTAGACATTTAATGTGTTTCATTATAAAAAGTAAAATAAAAGAGTATGTGCAAAACTCCCTAAATTCCTGATCAACTGGCTTTAGCTGGATGTGTCTAATGTACCTCATTTGCTCCGGTCACATTGTCAAAGTTACACACTTTATCTCCTTGGCACAGGGTTTGAAATTAGTTTTACAAACGCAGGCAGCTATGGTTTTATTTGTTCTCCTGCGCAGATCTAATAAAACCCACAGAGAGGTTCAACGGACATTTACTGAATAAACTCATTATATCTCAGTTCTTTGGCTGAGATTTGCATTTATTATAGTTCATCTTCAACGTGTAGTGATTTTCTCTAAAAGATTCTCATCTTTCTATTTCAATTATGTGTTGAACTCCTTTAGCAACTCATAATTCAGGCTCCATTGTTAGCTCTTTATTCTAAAAAGTTGTATCATTAATTTACTGATCCATCGATATAATGTATTAAATACTTAAGATATATCAGGCACTGTGCTGAACACACTCCCCGCTACTGTCATGTTTAATCCCACAACGGCGTATGGGACCCGTCTTATCACTCCCATTTTACTGATGAGGAAAAAACAGAGAGGCTCAGGAGAGTTCCATACCTTTCCCAAGACCACAGAGCTAGAACGTGTTCCAATCAGACCTGTTTTCTCCCAAGCCCGTGGTCTGAGCTGCTCTACGGTCTCCTAGAGATGTTCTTTAGCTTTCGATTATTTGAATTCAGAGGAACGCCCCAAGGTAAGTCGGCGTCATGTGTCTTCTGTTCTAAGACAGGTATGTTTCACAGGTTTGAACGTTAGGACATGAGAACGGACATCCCTGCCTCGCCACCTGCCCTCCTCCAGCCCAGGGCTGCTGAATACAGGCCACCCGCCCTCCGCAGTTCTGCACATTCAAGGGTGTCCTTTTGAGGCTGCGATGCATAGGCTACGACTGCACCAGCAGACCGCTTTTCTTCGATCATGGCCTGTGGTCCTCGGAGGCGGCAGCTCCTACCTACTGCAAATCCTTCTGTCTTGTCAAAGCTCTCTGCTCAGCCCTTATTTATTCATACAGTGCTGTGTGTCTTCTCGGGTAATGCATCGATTGGGCAAGTTCTTTTAATTTTTCTTCTATCTATGCATTAGACAAAGTAATGTTGTTGGTTTATTTGTTTGTTTGTTTGTTTGTTTAATTTATTTTTACCTGACTGGCTCTTTAAGGAAGGAAGGGAGGGACTTTGGCTTGATTGACTTGTTACTACTTAAGAAAATTTCACAGCGGCCGAGAACTCATTTCATCAGGAAGCGTTCTCAGCTTCAGTTAAAATGTAAAATGCTTTCCTTAGCCCCAGGATAAAGTGAAATTTCATTTGCTTTTACTTTCCTGCAATAATGCCAATAAGGAGATATTGCCAGGGGCCCAAGGGAAGCCAATTCCAGAGCTGAACAAATCGATGGGAAATCTACTTGCCAAATCCTGACCGTGCCCACTGAGCGAGTGTCAAGAACACACACACACACTGTGAACGGCAAACACATGGCAACTCGACTAATAACCACAGACAGCATATACTGAGTGTTAGCATTATTGAATGACGACTATGTGCCTGACTACGTGCTAAGCTCTTTAATCCTCAAAGCTGCTTCCATGTTTATTCCTATGTTTCAGATGAGAAAACTGAGGCCCGAGAGAGGGTAAGTCAATTGCCTGAGGTCCAACAGCCGATGAATGGCTGTCTGGTTCCAGAACCCATTCTTCTGGCCTGGGTGCTCTACTGCTTCTTGCTATATATATATATATCTATTTCCAAACCAAAGACAGGTTTCCAGAAAATGCTGGCCAAGACTCTAACCCATGATGATGATGATCATGATGATGATAATTATTGCAGCCACTTATTCTTGTGAGTCTTTAGCTGTATACTCACGCACTATGGTAGGTGTTTTGCACACCTTACCTCATCTAATCTTCATAATCTAGGGACTCAGCTTTTATATCTATAGTTATTTTACAGTGAAACTGAAGTTCAGAGAGCTCAAGTAATTTGCTGAAGGTCATAGAGCTAGTTACTTACTGGCTGTCTTGGGATTCTAACAAGTGTATAGTTGATACTCACCCCATTGTCTGGCTTCCACACTCACATGAATTCCTGATTTGGTAAGCGAAGAGCCCTAGAATGTTCTTCTCAGCACTGTGATGGTCATGATAAATTTCATGATCGCCAATCACCAACAGGAAACTTGCTCCCTCAGACTGAAGCTGGGTATGATATAATTTTAAAATACTTTAACATTCCTGGGTAAGATATGTGCTTTGTGACTTTAGAATGCAGAATTTCTGTTAAAATTAATCACTCTTTGGAACAGTGTCCTGCTGCTGTATTAACTGCAAATGAACGGCAGAGTCAGGAAGGTAAGAGAATGAAATGATAACCACTGTTTTTTTTTTTTTTTTAAAAAAAGCAGGGGCACTTGGGTGGCTCAGTTGGTTAAGCGTCACTCTTGACTTCAGCTCAGGCCATGATCTCATGGTCTGTGAGTCTGAGCCCCGAGTCGGGCTCTGTGCGGACAGTGTGGAGCCTGCTTGGGATTCTCTCTCACACACTCTCCCTCTCTGCCCCTCCCCTGCTCGTGTACTCTCTCTCTCTCAAAATAAATAAATAAATAAACTTTAAACATTAAGATAAATAAATAGAAGAACAGGAAACAAAATACCTTGAATAGATGGAGATTTCCCATCCCTTCAAATGCACTGAAATCTAGTCAACAGAAACAATCAGATTCCAAGACAGGGAAACAAAACTGCAAGTCCCAGGGGGATGGGCTTTCTTCCTTTTGATTTTGGGGCGCGTCCCCCTGTGTGGGGTGGGTAGGAAGACCTAGAATTGCCTTTGGCACAGGCTCCCTCACAGAGGCTGCCTGAGAGCTTTGAGGCGGAGTCTCTAGTTCAGGGAGGGTAAGTCACTGATGGCCCCCAGGTCCAAAATGAGAAGCAAGGGGAACTTAAACCCTATCTCAGGGGGCTCCTGGGGGGCTCAGTCGGTTAAGCGTCCGACTTCAGCTCAGGTCATGACCTCACAGTTTGTGGGTTCAAGCCCCACGTCGGGCTCTGTGCTGACAGCTCAGAGCCTGGGGCCTGTTTCAGATTCTGTGTCTCCCTCTCTCTCTGCCCCTCCCCTGCTCATGCCGTCTCTCTCTCTCTCTCTCTCTCTCTCTCTCTCTCTCAGAAATAAATAAAACATTAAAAATTAAAAAACAAAAACCCTATCTCAGGCAGATCTAGAATTCAGCGAGGGCTCTTTCCTGGCCAATCCCATCCTGGCTTCTAGGTAACCAAGAGAATCTCAGCAGCCGGAAGCAAGAATCAAGGTATCTTGTGCCGCCTCAACAGCCCGACCTCCCCAAAGCATCAGTGGCGTAAAACATGCTTTTCAAACATAGGTTTAGGTTTTAATGTTATTACTTCTGGGCAAACTTTTCAATGTAAAAAATAGTTGATGTCAAGACCTCAAATGAAAGAATCTATAAATATATTAAGAGTGTTCTCTTTGTACCTTTTCCTGGGAAAGCTCTGTGGAGATTTTTAAGGGATTGAAAATGGGCTGGATAAAGTGATTCCAGTTTACACGGGTTTTTGAGCAAGGCTAATTGTATTAACCTGATTCCAAAGAGGCCTTATTTTTTGTACCACATTAATACAAGAGAACGGAGTGCATGCACGTGCGCGTGCACACACCCCCCCAAATAATTTTTCCCCTCCTTTTTTGGTCTACTTTGGCCACCTCAGAAGGCTCACACGAGTATCTTTGTATCAAGAGGTGCAGGACATACATTTTTTTTCCTGGGAAGATGATTGTGTTTACATTACGAACATTACAAGAAAGCCCACAGTGCTCTGGGAACATGGCCAATTCATCTGCTTTGGAAATGGGGGTACCTTGGTCTTTTCTGACACATGGTACCGTTGGGCATGTTTCTAAAACTCTCAGACAAGACATCACGAGTGGGCAATATTGATTCCTCTGTGGATGTAGGTTTTTTGTTTCTGCTTTTGGAGATTTGTACCAGATCAAATCAACTATCAGCACAGTTGCTAAAACAGAAGAGTGCTAACATAAAATCAAGTCTTACTCTACATATGCGGCATGTGAATCAAGGTTTTAATGGAAAGTTTCCTGTGGGAACTCCTGGGCAAGAAGAGCTACCCCTGGGCTGGGAGCTGGCAGAGACTGTAAATCTAGCCCCCGAGAAAGGGATGGATTTGTAACTGGCAAAATGAGCAGCCATTAAATCACCAGAAGAAAACCCTCCTAGTAATTCCTTCTAAGCAATAGAGCAGTTTCTCCATCACAAATTCTCAAGTGGTGGGGCTCACTGGTACACGCTGCTTGGACACTGGATCAGAAAAATCGGGAAAGTACACATCGGCAGATACGCTTTCTATCTAGACCTCTTAGAATGTACATCTCGAGGGCCAGCTGCCTGGCAGGAATGAAACGGGGTATTTCATCTGGGGCATAACTCTAGGAAGCAGCTTCCAGGACCGACCTGATCTGAGTATGAGTTATAGATATTATAACCAACTTTTCCTCCACACCAAAACCCCGTCCCTCCAGAAATCTTAATAGGCTTTTGAGAGCCTCCATTGAGAGCCGGCTGCATAAAATGATCCTTTGATGAAAAGGGATTGGAGCAAGGGTTAAAGCCGACATTGAAAGGTGACCGTGGAGGGCACGGTGTTCATACAACCCTCCTTTAATATGTGTGGTGTGCACCTGTGATAAGATGATTCATTACCCGGGGCTGCTCTTTGACAAGCTCCATCGTTCAGCCCTCGGGGTTCTGACGGGACAATCCTGCACCCGCCCAGGAAATATAACAAGGTCAGCTTTTTCCCCCTGGGACGCAGATCGAGACGGTTTAGCTTATAATGCATCTCTGTTTACTCTTTATGTAAAATAAAAACCGGGTTCAAGATACCGCAATTCCTGTTCTCCGCAGAGCGGGCCAAGCAGGGATGCGTAAACTCACTGCTGAGCAAATAACTGTGGGGGGAAACGTCCTGGAGGGGATGCGAGCGTCTTCTCCCTTGGGCTCCGTCCTCCGCAACGGCCACAACTGAGGTCAAGGCGCCCTAACCACTGAGAGTCTGTGTCAAGCCTTTGAACGGAGGGTCCTTCTGATACTCTCAGCTTTAACTCTGGTTTGCTCTTCATGGAGCTTTTGAGGCGACCGGGGTCTTAAAAGGGGGAGCCGCCCTCATCTGAAGCTTTGTCAGTGTCCCGGAGACCACGAGTGGTGTAAGGGAACTGTCACGCTGCCCATGACATGAGGAAGGTTCGATGGCCCTGGCGGAATGAAGTAAGCCTGCAGGCATACAAAAAACTTCCAGAAGCTTCCCGGAGAATCAGCAAGAGGCTCTCACCCGCTTTCCTTTGTTTCTCCTACAGGACTGCCCGGTCCTTTCCATCAGGGCCTCATACATTCAGAAATTGGCTTGCTCAGGACTAGTTTAGAAATCTGAGGTCAACTAGGGAAGGAAACTACCAGTTTCCCCCATTGTCCAAATTCAAAAAGAATAAATAAATGAATAAGCAAAACTGAAATTTTATTTTTAAATCTTTCTTTTTTTTTTTTAATGCCCCACCATGAAAAGGATTTCCTTCAGTTAAGGTCAGAACAAGTGCCGCTGCACAGAAATAAAAACAAAATAAAGCGTAAGACGTTCTAGGGGAAGGAAAAAAAATACCTTGCTTCTAAAATCTAGAAACACCTCCCAACGCTTCTCCTGTTCTTGACATTGCTAGTAAACATTATTTATTTGCCTCGAATGGATGCGGTTACATATCACTGTCATGCAAAAGAAATTCATTTCCTTTCCGAGTTCAATCTGCCATAAAAATTCACTCTTGTTCCCGTCTCCCACTCACCTGTCCTTGTGCATTAGTAACTAGTTGACCCGTGACCCCCTGAAGACTGGAGAGGGCATTGCCAAAGGCCTGTGAGCTTGCTACGGAGCCCATGGCGGCTGCAGCCTGACTTGCTAGTGGATTATTAACCAGCTGCAAAGAGAGAAGAGATCAGGGTGAACCACGAGGAGAGGCACAGCACACGGATACAACATTGACGCGGCGGGAGAGGCTCTCACTCCCCTGGCTCATGCAAAGGGCCCGGAACCCACCGGAGGGAGCCTGGCGAACATTCCCTCAGAAGCCCTGGGCTCTTGGGGTGGGGCTGGCGGTTGGAAAGGAGGCTGGAAGGAAGAGTCTCCACCAACACTGGGCTGCTGAATGGAGCCTGGGTGGAGGAGTGGCCCCAGGAGAGTGTGAGGTGGGCCCCGGGGTCGCGGTGGGCCGGGAGGGTCTTGCCAGGTGGATGAGTGATTTTGGAGAAGTCCCTGGATTTTGTCCTCCGGCCTAAATAAAACTCTGGGGAAATGTCTTCTTTCCTTGAGGTAAGCAGACTAGATGTGTATTAAAATAGGTTAGGAGTATTCTCGGGGCGCCTGGGTGGCTTAGTCGGTTGAGTGTCCGACTTTCGCTCAGGTCATGATCTCGCGGTTCGTGGGTTCGAGCCCCGCGTCGGGCTCTGTGCTGACTGCCAGCTCAGAGCCTGGAGCCTGTTTCAGTCTGTGACTCCCTCTCTCTCTGACCCTCCCCTGCTCACGCTGTCTCTTTCTCTCCTAGAAATAAATAAAACATTAAAAAAAATAAAATAAAATAGGTTAGAAGTAGGATTGGAGGGGAGGGACAGATGTGAAGGATTTCTGCAAATACATTTATCATTTTCATTTGTGAATTGCAGTTTCTTCTAGGGTTACTGGGTAAGGCGGATGCCTCACTCTCTTTCTTCTCCAAGGAAGAAGGAAAGCAAAGTCAGTAGAAATGGAGACATCTAGCCTCTGTGCTCTCCGAGGGTGAGTTGAGAGCGGGGACTCTCAGTGGGGGGGCCCACCCTGACCATGAGGTTCAAGGCCAGCGAGGAAGGTCCTTTGGTGAACGGCCATGTTGACATCTACCTGCTTGCTGTCTTAGCTAATATAAGGCCTTCCCTTGGTCTCTTTTCTGGGACAAGGAAAGAGGGACGCGAGTTTGACTTGGGTTGGGGGGACCCACTGAAGGAGGAGGTTATGGCTGCCAAAACCTGTTTTTCCATGGAGACCAGTTCAATATTCTTTATCCTGCCAATTTTCCACGCCACGGGTTTTCAGGCCTTCTGACCATGAGGCAGAAGTGTAGCTTGAACTAAAATCTGCATTTAGGTTAATGACTAGATATAAATTCAAGAAACATTTAAACTATTTTCACAGTATTGGTTTTGATACATGAATTTCATTTGTATTTATTCTAGGGTGTTATTTTTTCTCCATATAGTTCCTCTCAAGTACAACGATCGTTGTGTATAATAATGCATTTTCCATCACCGGTTCCCACATCCATGAAATTCCTGCATTTGAGCGGAAGCTTGCCAAGATGATGCCATACTTAATGAGGGTCCCGGAAGCTCTTTTTCTACTTTTCTTCTTTACTTTCTCAATTCAGTCTCTCTTCTTTCTTTCTTTTCCTCCTTCCCTCTTTCTTTCCCTCAAAACATATTTTACTGCTTTATTCCTTTCGACATTGGCCTAGAGTTTTGTATCACCTGATGAGAACGGGAATATTAATTGTCAGAGGAAACATCAAAAAGGACAGGAGCTTAATAATTCTTCTTCCATTAATGTGATATCCTTATCTCTTTGGTTTCTTTATTAATCTATAACTAAATTTCACATAATTGGTCCTACAGAAATCCCATTGACCTGGCACATTTTTTTTAAGAAGTGAAAATCCATTTTAAGCTCATTACTTTATGTATCTTTTGCCTTTATCTCTCTCCTCAAAGACAAGCATCATTTTTTTTTTTAAAGAGAAAAAACAATCTCGTTCATCAGCCTAAAAGAAACCCTGTCTTATCCCAGATTACCACCATGAGATTTAAAATTCGGGTTCGCCTTGTTCTTGGTTTCCTATTTTTATAGTGTAGAAGGGGTAAATCATGCTAAATGGTTAAGTGAAAACTCTCCCTGCTTTTGGCTTAATCACCTTCGATGAAAGATGCTTTAGGAATACCTTTTCCCCAAACTGCCAGAAAAGACACTGCCTATTGGTCTACTGCTCTCGGCTCATGCGCCTGCTGCTACGTTTACTCTTCTTTTATGCAATACAAGTTAAAATTATAATGAAATGCCCCAGGTTCAGAGAGATCTCAAAATAAGTTTCTCAGTCTCAAAGAAAAATGAAATCAAGTGCAGTTTGATTTTAGTGTTGAATAGGCCATCTTGTCCCTGAATTTCAGGTGCAAAATTTAGATCAGGGCGTGCAGAATACCTTCTGAAGGAGACAGACAGTGTTTCCTATTTAACGAAGAGAAAATATTTTTAGAAATCGTAAGACATTTCCTAACACCTCAGTCAGTCAAAAACTGAAATAGGAAGTTATGGACTTCCTCTATGGGTACAATACTGGAGAAGTCCTTCCACGTAACACATGAGTGTCTCATTCAGCTGTGGGCCTATGTATTTGCTGTAAACTCAGGCATTATATATAGGGTCAACTATGGTTCTGAATAGGAAACAAAGTGGCTACGCAAGGGCAGGCTCTGAGCCTCTGTGTTACGGGGCCACGAGTGGGCGTCCTTGTCCTGTTCCAGAAGGTGGCTTTGACAACCACAAATGTACAGAGTTTGGTGATTTTTAATGTTTATTTCCTCTAGATCCCGGTCCCAGTTTCCTCTCTTTGCTGCTTTTCCCTCTTAATGGAGCAAATGCCAACTTGATGACTCTCTTATTTCCTGCCCTGCATCCCTAGGTCTTTGGGAAAGGCGTGGGGGCTCTGGGGAGACGCCTTGCTGGTCCCTGGACGCAGAGCTAGAACTGAGGGTGAGGGGGTGTGGCGCATGCAGACGGCGGGGACAAGTCAATGTGCGAGCTGACAGCGTTTCAGGTGCACCATTGGTGCTGCTGATGGATGCAGCTTCCTAAGTATCTTTGGGCTTCTCTGCCTGTGACTGCCAAGGCAGGGATGTAAATACACATCAACATATGTGGCAGGGAGGGGGAGGGAATAGTCAGGAAGCCGTAAGTGTTCCCTTCATCACCTCGGGTCACGTCCCTCTGTATTGTCCCCACTCACGTCATGTTAGCAGTGTTCCCATCACTACTTCTTGACTGGAGACTCAGGGAATGGACAGCGGGAAGCCCAGGCACAACAAGTGTACATAATGAGCACGTTGACATTCTACGACCAACTGGATATTTTGAAATTGTAGCCAAGTTTATGCCTTCAGATCTTTCATTGCCAATGTGCCTGAGCTGCAAAGCGTGGCCCAAATGAAGGCTGGTTGTGTTACATACTTGCATTTTCCATAGACCGGCTCAAATTCATGCTGAGTTCTACTGCAAGCTTGTTTATAAATGTGGATGCTCCCAGAGCAAAGATTTTCAGATCGATGGATGTTCCACCAAATGGATTCTGGGCCTTGAACCCATCAAGCTATGGTTGTATAATTCATAGATAGTCTAAAAAAACCTACTAAGAGAAACACTAATTTCTTAAGATGGTCCCTTGCCGCTGCCCAGTTTTAGAGAATAAAATAACAGAATAATCATTAAAAATAGTTTTGTACCAGTAAGGAAGGGCTCCAGAGCCCTGCCCATCCACACATGCAAAGGAGGGCATCGGCTTTGAAACCAGACTGTCTTGCCCTGTGACCTCAAGTAAACCACGTCTCATCGTCTCATGGGTGTAAAGATGGTCCCGACCACAGAGTTCCAATTAGGATGAAATGAGCACCTACATACAAAAGTTACAGAATAACAGTTGGCATATATTAGGCTCTTCATAAATACCAGCTACCATTCTTGCTGTTCGCATTGTGCGTGAAGCCGTTGAACTCATCGGTTTACCAGAATCAGAACTCGCCTTTACACATACCTTTTCCCCTTGGAGATAATGTGGACACAGGCAACTGTACTCTTCTATTTTTATATTTTAGCCGTATTTTCTGATTTTATTTTCCTCACTCTCACAGAGTAGCTTGAAGGAAGCTCCTAGCTAACTAACGTGATTATTAGATAAGGTTTCATGACTTAAAAGACAAAGAGGCCACTTAAAAAGATTTCAGCGGGAAGATATCAAAAAGAAGAATTGAAAAGTTGACTTTACCTGCTTGTCTTGGGCTTCTCGCACTTGATTATTTATAGAGACATTTATGGAGGAAGCCGTGTGTGGCCCACGAGGCCTGGGTAGGCCACGAGAGACCAGTGAAAGGAGCCCTTCTTTGCAGCAAGTCAGCTTCATTCTTAGTTTACAGCATTTGTTAGGCCTCCACAAGCACACTCATTTTGGCGTTTAATTCCTGCCTCGTGTCAAAATATTGTGAGTGACTCCGTCCCATACCTGCTGATTTGAGAGTGAAGGCATGCACAAAAATTGGTAACTGTGTTTCCTTAGGATTTGCAATGGCTTATTTCTACATCCACACATCAATATAGGTATTAGTGTTCATTTCATAATGAGAAGAAAAATCCATATTCCCAGATCTCCACTGCCTTGTGTATGTTTTTGCTACCTGAGAATACTAGGTGACAGTGGGAAGAAAAACTTAAATTAGAGTCTCTTCCAGGAGCACTCTTAGATGATGTCCTACATAGGACATCATACAAATGTCATCATAGGGACCCTGGGTGGCTCTGTGGGTTGAGTGTCCAACTCTTGATTTCAGCTCCAGTCATGATTTCAGCTCAGGTCGAGCTTGCGGCTCTCTCTCTCTCTCAAAAAAAAAAAAAAAAAAAAAAATTAGCATAAATTATGTCACTCCATGATGTAGGAGTGAGTGTCTTTGTTCCATTGTCTCTTTCTCTGAAAGACTCACAGCCTACAGCCTGGTGAAGAATTCAGATTTCTTGAATCTGAGCATTAGTAATCACGATACTATTCATGAAAAAGTTGCTGATTATGGTATTTAATTTTTGAAATATTAATTTTTTTATTTTAGAGAGAGAGAGAACATGAGCAGGGGTGAGGGGAGGGAGAGAGAGAGAGAGAGAGAGAGAGAGAGAGAGAGAGAGAGAGAACCAAGCAGGTTCCATGCTTAGCTCAGGAAGCCTGACATGGAGCTCCATTCCATGACCCTGGGATCACGACTTGAGCCAAAATCATGAGTCAGACCTTGAACCAACTGAGCCACCCAGACACCCCTACAGTGTTCTAGTCTTATGAATCTTATTTACAAAAATATGGCAGCCTGAGGCAACTTAGCTATGACATTATGTTCTGTTTATGCCTTTATTCCAAGAGGGACTTATGAGTGCAGCGGGCTCAAAACCTTCCCTTGAAGCATAATTGGCCATGATCTGTAGTTTTATCATTCTCCTCATGAGCTATGTGGATTTCATAGAGTATGGATTTTGGAGCAGCTCTTTTTGCTACTAACTTTTCAATTTAGAACCCTGAAACTGTGGCACCATTTGTTTTAAATGAGGATGTTCATTAACGCATTTGTCACTGTTCACTCCCATTTAAGGTCTGAAGGGCCTTGCAACGGCTGCCTAGAGACAGGAAGGCAGGTGTGGCTTTCCGTGTTCATTTACATGCTTTAGGTCCTTGCCTTTTCTTATGCTGTAGACGTGCAAAATGTGTCTCTTGGTCCCTTGGGATCCTTTGGACCAAATCAGTACTTCCACTCACTACCCTCAAGTCTTCTCTGAAAAGGTCAAAGAAATACCAGCGGACAAATGTTGGAAGGCTGGCCATACTTATCTCAACAACCTATTTGATGTGGGTTTCATCCTACGAGGCTATCCCCCTAGGTCTCATGATTATTACGTTACAAAACTCTCACAACAATCAGAGATCAGGTTTTTGAGTTTTAATATCGAGTCATGCTTTGCCATTCGGTTTCTGCCCATTTCCCCGCAGAGATGCCTACCATCCGACTTCCCGCTCATCAGAAGCCCCCGGCTGAAGTGCCTGAGGTTTGCAGCAATGACCCAGGCACTACAACACCCTAAAATGTCTCCGGTTCATCAGTGCAAAATCACATTGATTCCAGGAGAGCTTTAGAATAAGTTTTATGACAAAACTGCAAGTATAGTAGCTTCCTAATAACCCTCTAATCTCCAGCCGTATTTGCTAACAGAGGAATTGTTTTAAATGACTTCATGTTTGAAGTTGGGTTCCCCAGAAACAGGATGGGGAAGGAAGGGTTCTGATCCCGTAGGGGCTGTGGAGTGTGAGTCAGGCTTCAGCGCTGTCCCAGCCCAAGGCAAAGAAGCTGGATGTTCTCGCTCGGCACCTGACAGTCCCAGTCGACGGCCGCTGGGGTCAAGGACGGATTGGAAATCTAATCCCCGGCACTGCTGGATCTTCGCTCTTGGAGTAAAGTGCATCCTGGTGGCTGAGGGGTGGAAGGGGAGCTGCAGGGGTTGCCGAAAACCCCCCGGAAGGGTAGAAGCAACTCACAGAAAAGGGATTCCAGGGAGCCCAGGTGGAATATTATCGTTACCTGCCACAGTGCAAACATCACTTTCTTTCACTGTCTTCATCCCACGAACTTTGATTCAGTGCCCGCCATGTGGTGGGGAAACTGACATGACATGTTTCGTACTCTCATGGGGCTTAGAGTCCAACAGGGAAAAGACACTGGTGAGGAGGGAAGGGATCAGGAAGAGATGAGCTGCATAGGGAGCAGCATCCAGACCTGGATCCCGAAATCTTAACCCCAAAGATGATGGTTTTAGAAGGAGGGGCCTTTGGGATGTGCTTACAAGGGTGGAGCCCTCATGAATGAGATTAATGCCTATAAAAGAGAAACCCTGCAGACCTCCTGGCCCCTTCCACCACGCGAGGACACAGGGAGAAGGCGAGACGAGCAAGCAGAGGCCCTTGCCTGACTGTGCTGGTGCCTGACTCCCGGCTTTGCCAGCCACCAGAACTGTGAGAAATACACTGCTGTTGTTTACAAGCCACCCAGTCTGCGGGATTTCATTAGAGCAGCCTGAACGAATGGAAACACTTTCTGTGCCAGGTTTCTTCAGTTTTAGTAAAACGGGAATTTTTCTTAGTTTATTTATTCATTTGGAGAGAGACAGAGCATGAGCAGGGGAGGGGCAGAGAGAGAGAGAGAGACAGGGAATCCCAAGCAGGCTCTGTGCTATCAGTGCAGAGCCTGATGCGGGGATCAAACTCACAAACTATAAGATCAGGACCTGAGCCAAAACCAGAAGTTGGATGCTCAACTGACTGAGCCACCCAAGCGCCCCAGTAAAATGGGAATATTAATAGTGGCCATGACATCACAGGCTGGTGAAAAATCACACAAGTTCCCATATACAAAACACTGGAGGAATTCCTGGCACACAGTAAGCATTGTATGTGTTTTGCTGTAGGAATTTTATTTCTTCTGGGAACTTCTGGTCATACCGTTGTAGGATGGGGTCCTCTCTGGCCCTCACTCCCACCAGGGAAGTCACACTGGCCCTTTCATGGATCCTCAACTACATCAGCATGTTCACATTTGCTGGGTCTATGTTTGGATCTCTCTTTCCCACTCGCACACCTCTTCTGCCAGGTCACCCCTTAGGGAAACCTGCCTTGACCACCCTACCTGCTTTCTTTGAGAGATTCATGCCAAGACCTGTATAAGAAGATGCTAAGACATCGAGGATTTGTTGCTATATAATCCAGGGTGGGGTGTGGGCAGCGGTGGGGTAGAGAAGGCGGTCTTGGGTTGAGCATGTGGAAGTTGGGGGTAGACATATGTGGTTTGTTCTAATCCTTGTTCTGCTTTTGTGTACACTTGCAATTTCCCACAATCAAGTTTTTGGAAACTTCTCGCTTACTTCACAGCAGCACCAAGAGGACCTGATATTTTCGTTTGTTCATTCCCATCCTCCTCCTCTCTTGAATATAGATTTCAGTTCACTGCTCTTTGAATCCTTCGACAGTGTCGGGCACCCAAGGGGCCCTCAATCAGCGTTTATTGAATGAACATAGAAAGGGGTGAGTCAAGGATATCTAGGCCTGACCAGGACTTTGGTGGGAGTTTGGCCCTTTAATCTTTAGAGAAAAGGGTAAAAATTTGGCAGACAAATTTGTCTAAACTCTTCTCCTTTTTTTAAAATACAGCACCACCCTTTACAGTCCCTCACACCACTCCAGACTGATGGGCTGGAGCCTTGGACATGGTGATGCAGTCCTGAGATTCTTGAATCCCTGTGAGTCAGCACTCTGAGGCTCAGGCAGATTCCTGCAAGGAATCCTGGGATACTCCAGGCTATAAGACTCAGTAATGGCAGCATCTAAAGATGAAGGCTCAGTGAGTCCCTGGACATTTTGGACCCCAAACCCCTGATGCCCCTGGAAATTCCACGTCTGGAGTTGGGTATGGATAGGGCCGGGTGGAGAGAGCTGCAGGATGGGGAGGCAGGAATGAAGCTTTTATATTCTTATCTTTGGGCTGTGTTGGTGGAAATGGAGGGGTTGCCGTGAGCTAGACAGAGCAAAGCCCATGTAGACAGCAGCATGGGTGGGAACAGAGGGGGCCGTTTCCCCAGATGATGATGAACGTATCTGTCCCTGGGAATAAACACTGCTGCTTTGAGGCCAGGTGACCGAGTGTGGATCAGTTAAGGAGGGATACGCTCTCCTTTGTGCAGCCTCACCGTGCTGGGGTTTCAAGAGGTGTCCGGCCGCTTGGACATTTAGATAGTTTATGGCTCCTGGAAGCCCCGGATGCAGAAGCAGAAGTGAGGTTCCACTCAGATGGCTTCACAGACCCTGGACATAATTGCAGGTGCACAGAGGGGACTCTGCGAGCAGACATGGATGCCCTAGAGAATATTTTAGAAGTACCCTGGAGAAAAAGATAGATCCCGTAAGGGTTCTGGGTCCAGTAATGCAGGATGATCAACAGATCTGTAAAGAGGGATCAGGGACACTTGAGAGGAAGGAAATAAATAAGTGTGCCCAGAACACTGTGATTTGGTGGCAAACTACTAGGAATCTCTTTCAAGGGACGCATTTCATCTTCATTTTTAAATTTACTGATAAAATAGTCAAGCCCAGAGTTGAGGGGAGGGAAAAACCCGCTAGCTTTTAACTCAACCCAATGCATTTGATTTGGAAGTAGAGAGGTCAGCATTATGGAAACATACCAACTCTAAATCAGATTTTATCCAAGTTATATGCAGCCCAATACTGTGTTAACCACAAGCTTACACATCTCATTTCCTTTTCTGTCTAGTCCTCCATTTAATAACCTGAAAATCTATCCCTTTATTGAGTTTCATGCTATTTTCTTACTTACACACAATAGTGTTGCTCCTACCAATTGCCTATTGTCACGGCACATTAGTCAGGTGACTTTGTTGATATTTCAAAATTACTCTTCCTGTATTTTTTATTCTATCACCAGTTTAAACAAGTGGTTGGGAGCACTCCTGTGATGAAAGAAACAAGGCTATACTTTCTTTTTTTTAAAGAATAAGTTGCTGCCACAGTACGATGGTTGGTATTATTCTGGCTTGGAGCTATGAACTTACAGCTCACCCCTTCCCCGCCAGTGCCTAATTTACTTACAGTAGTCCCCAACGCGAAGAAAGACAAAGCGTGGGAGCCTCGGGACAGTGTGGCTCACGAGATATTTCCCGGAGACTATGGCACAGGCTGTCAGCCGGACCTTGGGAGACGGACACAAGGCAACAGCCTCTTGCCTCAAAGGGCTTCCAGTCTAATCAATAGCTGTTGATTTTGACCCCATGTAGTCCTGGGGTCCTATAAGAAAGGGGCGTCCTGAACCCGGGTGGGGAGCCCCCGGCAGTCCTCAGGCAACCAGACCACTTGGGAACTCGATTTTAAAGGAGGAGAAGGAGTTGACTGGGGAAAAGGTGGGAAGGGGAGAGAAAACTGTTTTCAGTTGCTGGAACAGCGGGATTGCAGCGTAGAGGCCATAGGTGGCGTTTGGTGGACGTGGCGCCACCACTTTGGCACTTGGATATTCTGGGAACATGAAGAGGCAGAGGGGAGGTAAAGCGTGGGGTTATGGAGGAATGACTTTGTCACTTTAAGGGGCTTGTCCTTCATTCTATAGGCAAGAAAGGAGATGATCTCGATGGCTGGCTCCGAACGAACGGCCACGTGGGAGACTGAGTGGAACTGGGTGAGAGTGGGTCAGACTAGGGCCTGCGGAGCAAGGACAGCGGTGAGGGCCGCCCTGCGCTGGAGAAGGGGTGTGGCTCAGGGTAACTCTGCACACAGAACACGGTCTGGTTCACATTCACTGATTCAGCAACCTTTGAGCATCAACTCTATGTCAGGTATAGTGATGTGGTCTTTCCCCCAAAGAGCTTTCAGGGTCTGTGGGGGCCAGATACATAGACAGATAAATCAAGGGCCGATGGTGCAAATCAAAATTGCAATGAGATAGGACTCACACCGGTTAGGCTGGCTGTCCTTACAAAGATATACTGACCTGTTTTAAGGATAAGTAACAAATGCTGGCAAGGATGTGGCAAAGAAGGGAACGCTCCCGCACCGTTGGTGGGAAGGCAAACTGCGTGGCCCCTGTGGGAAACAGTATGGAGGGCCCTCAAAAAGTTAAAAATAGAATTACTATAGGATCCAGCAATCCCACTTCTGGATATTGACCCAAAGAATGCAAAGCACTCACTAACTTGTAAAGAGACCTGCACCCTGTGTTCACTGGAGTCATTATTCATAATAGACAAGATACGGAAACAACCTAAGTGTCCCTTGTGATTATACATGTTATTATATATATAATATTATTATATAACATAAATATATATTTGGTATACGTTATTTGTATTAATACATTAACATATATTAATATAACTATGTATTCTTTATTCATAATGATATATATTATTACTTAGCCATAAAAGTAATGCAATCTTACCATTTACAGCAACATAGGTGGACTTCAAGTTGCATTATGCTATGTGAAATAAGTCAGACAAAGGCTAGTACTGTATGATCTCACTTATGTGTGGAAGAACAAAAACAGCCACGAAACCCCCAGCTCATAGATACAGAGAACAGACTGGCGGTTGCCAGAGGCGAGGGGCTGGGCGGGCAAAATGGGTGAAGGGGATCAAAAGGTACAAACTTCCAGTTATAAGATAAATAGGTCATGGAATGTAACGGCATGGCAACTGTAGTTAATAACACTGTACTGCATAGTTGAACATTGCCGACAGTAAATCTTAAAGTCCTCCTCACAAGAAAAAAAAGAACTTTGTAACTATGTGTGGTAACGGATTGTTAACAAGACTGATTTTGTAATATGTACAAATATCACATCATTATATTATGTACCTGAAACCATATGATGTTATATGTCAATTATCCCTCAATTTAAACAAAAAAAAAAAAAAAAAAAAAAAGAGAGAGAGAGAGAGAGCACCAGTGGGTACGAGCTGGGACGGGGTGTGCTCAGCGAGCCGTGGGACCATTGGGCAACTGGCTGGTTCAGTGAGGACAGAGGGGCATCAGGGCAAGCTGAAGGAAACAACTGATAGGAGCTCAATCCTGAATAAATGGCAGATCAATTAAGCTTACAGGAGAAGAAGGGAACTAAGAACAAAGTTACAGAAAGATCTCGGAATTCCTGGTGTCTTCTGAATGGCCAGAGTGTAGTAAAGGCAGGAAATGGGGTTAGGAAAATTCTGGGCTGGTTCTGAAGCAGAGAAAGAAGGTAGGAAAGTATGTAAGTTAGGAAGCACGTGTGCGCGTGGCACGCATGCGTTCACACGGTAGAGAGCATTTCCCTAGTGACTTCCCTGCAAACTGTTGCTATGAAAGTACCTGAATATTCACATCCACACTGTGGAAGTAGCCTTAACGGCTTTGCAGCACAGGAAATAACACTAATTGATAGTCATTGAATCATAAAATCCTTTTGTGTATTTTATACGAAGGGAAATCTAAACTGCTGACTGACCAAAAATTAACAATTGAATTTTGATTAATAAGAAGAAAGCCATCGTCTTTGAAAACACAGAATGTTCTGTTACAAAACATTACAAAGATAGATTATGAGTGATCAGTTGTATCCATGTATCCACCATGGTATCCATGACGGAGTCCCTGTGTGAAGATTGAGCTGTGATTTTTGTAAACTATAATTTTATAAATTAATTTCATGGGTTGCATTAGTTTATAAGATTTCAGGTCTCTCACATTCTCCCCATAGAAGATGGAAGTCTGTATTTACTCTGGAGCTATTTTGCTCTTTTGAGTAGATAGATACTGATTTTGCTAATGAAACTCAAGAAATTTTTCATTAAGTCCAAATCAAGTTAAACTTATCACTTATAAGGAACAAAACATAGACTTCTTCTTCCTTTACTTCCAATAACCACATTGGTTATTAAAATGTGCTTGCAACAAATATGACACATAATATCTTGCTTTTTATCCACTCACTGGCAAATGGAAAGCCTGTTTAAACTGTTACTGAATTTTATTATTACTCATAAAGGCTTGCTTGCCCCATAAAATATATTCACTGAAGAGCTGTTGTACAAGAAAGCTGGTCAGAAGATATGCTATTCTTCCCACAAAGCGCTAGTACAGTTGGGTTGTGCATTACTTTTTCCCAAGGACCAGCAGAAGTCAACCCATTTATTGCTGGTCTGCAACTGAGCCTTAAAACGTTACCTGCTTTCTTGAATTCACAATAAGGGTCAGATTGACCAATTTAAACCAGCAGATGTAGAAAATGTTGTTTTTGTCACGTCACCCCCATCTGTAAGTGGGTGCCTTTCTGCAGCCCTAGGCTAACACCTACGAGGGTCCCTTCACTGTAGACAAAGGGTAGAGAGATGTTTTTGGCAGATCACACACACACACACACACACACCCCACAAGAGCAGCGGCCACGCCCACATCAGCCCCGCTGCAACCTCTGTGTGCCCAAGAGAACTTCGCCATTAGGAAAAACAAATGGTCCAAATTATTAGAGGAAATACGATTCTGAAGAAAGAGGAAGATAAGTACATGAAAGAGAAAGAAAAAAAAAAACACAAAACACTGCCAGAATGCTCAGAGGTAAATAAAATCTTTCTGCACTCGCAAAATATATTGGTTATAGGTTGTTCTAAAAACATTAAGCCCACAGTAAGAACCACTACCTGTAGGAGCCGTAAGCCAAGAAAATATAAAAAGTTGTTGTATAGATCGTTCAGGAAGTTTCCATTAATAAAACTGAACATAGGTTAAAAAACATAAAGCTTAATCTCACCGAGAGCAAAGGCAAAGCTGCGTCAGAATTTTCCGCATGTAGGGAGAAGGGGGCAGAGAGTCACTGAAGAAATCAATCTACCCAATCAGCAAGGAGAGCGCTATGTTTAAACATTTCTGGCCAGCAGTGCTAACTATTGAGAACCGACTGGCCCTGCGTTTCTAGGCAGAAACTAGGTGACTAGTGCTGGAGGGGGAGCGGGTCGTCGGGGGCTCCTCCTGAGTCAGCAGCTGACTGGCTGCGCGTGCCCCCTTGCTCTGCCCAAACTCCTTCTGCTTGCCCGTAAAATGAGAAGGTTGAACTAGATCGGTGGTTCCCAAAAACGGTCCCCGATGGGCAGTCAAGCCACAGCAGTGTTGGGGGTGTGTGTTGTGGACAGAGCCTCCCCTGATGAATATCCCTGACGAGCACTGAGGTGGACCGATCCATCATCCCTTCAGCTGCCCCCGCGCCTGGAGAGACGGCGATTCCCCCCGTTCCCTGATAGCTCTGCCGGGTCTGGGGGTCAGGCCAGCTCCAGGAACGCTCAGATGCTCCGGGGTAGGCTGGAAGGAAGGGCATTCTAGCACAGCGGTTCCCAGCGTGGGGTTCCGGGGACTGGCAATGTCACCACCACCTGGGAATTTTACCATCTCACGGTTAGAACTCTGTTTTCCTTAGTTTCTGTAATAGCAATTATCTTGAAACCTTAGGAATACTGGCAGTTAAAAGATGGGTTCCTCCACCTCACGACTGCAACGAAAGCAAGTTACTCAAAGGTGTTGGTTGGGCTGTACCCAAAGGTCTGGAAAAAAAGTTTCCTTAACACAAAATACAGTGCTCGTAAATTACGATGAACTCTCACAATTAAAAAGCCTGGCTTTAAAATAATTCGATTTTATATTTTAGAACTTGTCGTTGACAAGGTTGTTTTGAAGCATGTCAGAATAAAACCTAAGCACGCACAGGTATCGTTCTGGGGAATAAACTTATTCAAAACATGATAGAACCTTGCGTTACTGTCTCTCTCCTTAGTTTTCTCTTATGTGTTGAGAAAAGTAATGTGAGACAGTGACTTCTGGGTTTCTGAGAATGAATGACACTAGCTTCCTTCCCATGGCCACCATTACCGCTGCTATGACCACCACAGATGCCGTTCTCTGTGACAAACACCTTCTCCAGGAGGGGGCAGTGAGGGGGAGAGTCAGTAAATTGATGTATATAGATGTTCGCAAATTGCCTAAAGTAAAACAATAAAACTACTGTAAGTAAACCCAGGAAATGTGCTGAAAATTGCATTCCATTTCAGAAAATTTTTGAAACAATCCTATAATTTTCTAAACATTTTTTAATGCATTTCCCTCTCGTGAACTTCGTCACCTCGTATTCAGATAGTAATTACGGGATACATTATAAAATAGGTTATTTCAAGTAAAAATGATTTTGAACGTAAGAGGGGATTAATGTGCCAGCCATTAATTTGACAGAATCGATAGAATACGAACTTGGCAGAGAAATAAGGTCTCCCTGTCCCCTTTCTGGTGTGTGTTTTTCTTGGAAGACAAAGTTCAGGGAATTCAATTCACCATTCAGAGAGTCATTCCACAGCCAACTTTTCTTTGTTTAAAATAATTTGGACAATCAAACAAGGACACCCACAGGACATTCAAACAACAGAAGTGAGGAGATGACTTTTACTGACTGGGGAGCTGCCGCCCTGATTTCTGGTGTCGGTAAGTTCTCCCTCTGAGCACTGCTCACGGCAGGGAAACCCTGCACTAAGAGAACAGATGTGTGATCAGGTCCTGCTTTCACCCAAATGCCTTTCCATTTCTATTCATATAAACGTTGACAAAGGAGCGCCTGGGTGGCCCAGTCGGTTGAGCATCCAACTTCAGCTCAGGTCATGATCTCACTGTGAGGTGGAGCCCTGCGTCGGGCTCTGTGCTAACAGCTCAGAGCCTGGAGCTGCTTCATATTCTGTGTCTCCCTCTCTCTCTGCCCCTCTCCCGCTCATGCTCTGTCTTTCTCTCTCAAAAATAAACATTAAGAAAAATTTTTTTAATTAAAAAAACTTTTAAAAAAGGCTGGAAAAGCATCTCCTCTGTTCCTTCCTTGAGGGGTCATAAACTGAGATATTATAATTTCCTAGAAATAACTGCTTTGAGTGTCCCTTTATTTTTATTTTATGAGTAAATGATATGAAGTGGCTTTTAGATGACCTGGGTGACTGCCTTTGATGCAGAAGGCCTGGCTTCCCTCCTATGAATGAGGATCGGCCTCGGGAATCAGATGAATGTGTCCGACATGTGCATCTGGGGCGGAAGTTGAAATTTACATCTGTTCTGTGACTTCTACACGTAGCTTGGTGCCTGACATTCAAAGGACTCTACCAGTGTTTGATTAAACCATGCTTCTCAACTATCAAGACAGCAGCTTAAGAACAATTATATCAAACAAAGACCCCTGCTTTTGGCAGAAATTCTTTTGGATCCAAACAGACAAAGCTAAGTAAGTCTACCCAGATGATCAGTTCTGTTCTTTGGAGGCAGGAGCCTTCAACGTTGTGGAGGTTCGTATGGATATAAAATGTGCCCCCACAACATAGCAAACATATGTCCAGATTCCAACGCAATCCCCTGTTCTTTAAAGGGGAATAATAATGTACTTGTTAGAGCCATAATGGAATTGTGGGAAGTACGTACTATCGGCTACATAAACTAGGAAACGCATGCCAGGTTGCTAGGAAGGAGTTCTGCCATTATCGCATGTGCTCAGAGATGGGAAGTTGGGCAATGCCTTCTCGTGGAGACAACCTAAGGTGGGGCGACAGGCGAGGTGCCGTCTCCTGGGTGGCCCCAGGCTCCTGGTGAAGAGTTGAGTCCAATGGCTTCCCATTCCCCCGGCAGGAGGTGCTGCACGTGGGCTCAACAGGCCCCCTTGGCGTAACCGGTCCCAGACAGCTAGGGCTCCCGGCTGGCTGGCGCACAGCTCCTCTGCACGACTGTGCTCAAGCTCAGACTTTCCACTCCACTTGCGAGACTGATGTCGGGGGCCCCATAAAGGGGAGAGGCGTGGGGAGCACGGCATCGACTTATCTGAACTGGCCCATGGGGCCTTTAAAGGCCGTTTTGTGTTAAAGATAAACTGGAAGCCAACCATGTATGTAAGGATTATTCACAGGATAAGTGTTCATAGAGATCCTGCCTGTATCCCGCCACTAATCTGCCTGCTCCTGTTTGCATTTTTTTTCCAGAAAGTTAAAGAAGGGATTGTAAATAAGGGGAGACTCAACCATGGCCATTATGGAGATAA
This sequence comes from Proteles cristata cristata, assembly GCA_017311185.1. Classification (NCBI taxonomy): domain Eukaryota; kingdom Metazoa; phylum Chordata; class Mammalia; order Carnivora; family Hyaenidae; genus Proteles; species Proteles cristata. Next base: position 834,962 of record JAESUZ010001291.1, on the reverse strand, counting down.
GGTGACCCTTTCCCTCACTGTCCAGACCCTGTGGTATTGCCATAGAGACCACATTAAAACATTTTCAGAGGAGCGTTTGGGTGGCTCAGTCAGCTAAGCATCTGGCTTCGGTCATGACCTCGCGGTCTGTGGGTTCGAGCCCCGCGTCGGGCTCTGTGCTGACAGCTCAGAGCCTGGAGCTGCTTCAGATTCTGCGTCTCCCTCTCTCTCTCTCTCTGCCCCTCCCATGCTCATGCTCTGTCTCTCTCAAAAATAAATAAACATTAAAAAAATTTTGCCGATACGACCCCCCCACTTAGACTCCTTGCTGGCTCTCCCTTGGAACTAGAAAAACGTCCACTGCTTGGGGTGACCCAAAAGGGCATTCACAGTCTGGCTCAAATTGACCATTTTCTCTCATCTCCCCTGTGCATCAGGCATCAGAGGGCTCGACTAACATGGCTGAGCTCTGGAGTCATGTCGTCCGGGTTCTAAACAAGGCTCCACTACCCTTGGATAGGACGCCAACTCTGAGAGTTTGGCAGGTAGGCTACTAGTGAGGGACCGATTGCCTTTGAGAATGACCCTTGTGGGGCAAGTGGAGGCAGGAGTGAGCAGAGACGTCCAGCTACGGATTGGATGTCTCTGCCAACCCCACGAGGAAGCCTGGGAGCTAGAATGGTCCACAAATGTGGCCGCAGTTGGGCCTTTGAACTCTCAGGCAGATAGGTCACTGGGTGTGGGCCATCCTGGAAGGGGCATGGCCGTGGGCGAGGTTTGGATGTGGAGGTTTCTCTGCAACGGAGGACACGCTGGAGGGGCTTCTGGCAGCTGAGGGCTGTGTGACAAGACGACTCCCAGGCAGTGAGGGTAACGGGTCCGCAACATCTCCACTGAGGGGGGCCCTGGGGGGCGTCACAGAGTCCACCACACTGAGCCTCCCTAAGCCCTTCCTCCAGAGTCAATGAGACGTGACAGCAGCATTCACCTTGTGGCATCTCTATGAAGTTCAACATCCAGGTATGCAGTAAATGCTCTAAAAAGCCTTAGCTATAGTACAATTATTGCTGGGCTTTTCAAAAAAATGTTTATTTATTTTTGAGAGAGACACAGAGATAGCATGAGCAGGAGAGGGGCAGAGAGACACACACACACAGAGACAGAGAAGATCTAAGTTGGGCTCTGTGCTGTCAGCACAGAGCCTGATGCGGTGCTTGAACCCACAAACTGTGAGACCATGACCTGAGCTGAAACCAAGAGTTGGACGCCCAGCCGACTGAGCCACCCACGTGCCCCATCACTGGGCTTTTAATGCCCCGGCCACACTGACAAATTCGCTGTTCCTAGAGCCCAGCAAGCTCTCACACCTTCGAGCCTCTGATTAGAATACTTCTCTATCCCTGGTGAGCTCCTTCCCAACCCAGAGCCAATGCAGTTTCCCTTCCAAGGCTTGTCCCTACAGAACGAACTGCTCCCCGCTCTGTTATCCCCACATCACCTTGTGTGTGATTCTAATATAATCTTTTATCTTATTATAATTCATTACAGCCATGTCTGGTGCCCCTCTCTTTCCCCCAGGATCATGAGCAACTCAAGGGCAGAGGCAAGTCTTACTCTTAGCGCCTCGGTGTACAGCTGGCCCTGAGCACACAGACTTGTCAGGCAAGCAATGTGTGTTTGCTGAATGAGCGCATGGGACAGCAGAGGGTCATCTGTGATGCATTCAACTCTTCCTACTACGAGGATTTGAGATTTACAGAAACCAAGGTTTCCTTTTACACCTTCACCCGAAGGAGGTCCTGGGTTAAGTTTAATGAGCAATTGTAGAAATGACATTAGCCTTGCCATGTCGGACCTTCTTTTCCTCTTACTCTGCATGGATTGGGGTGTTTGTTTTATTGACTCTGCCTGTGGGTATTGCATGTTTTTGATCATATGCCTCTCAGATCACTTTTGAAAGCAGGCAGAATATAAATTACATATATGCAAATAGCAACAGCTTCTAAATTGTGGCCTTCAGAAATGCTCAACTATTACTATCTGATCGATTCATCCCTCTACTTATAAGGATTTGTTATAGACTGCAAAGTTTCCAAATGTGTTCGGAATCACCTTGACCGGAGATAATTTGCTCCCGTTTCAGATTTGTGGGGATATAGCTAAGATGTGGTAGGGATCCTGCCTAAATACGGTGCACAGGGCTATTGACAAGCCTCAGGATTGAAAAGCGCACATCATTCTTTGGATATTAGTTGTTTTAATTTACAGCCAACACACATGGGAATTTTGGTTTTTACCTTGGTAAGCAATCACAAAACAACTACAGACTCCAAATGACCTTTCCACTTTCAACCCCTTTGTTACCCTACGTTTCCATAGACCTCAGACTCAGTCACCAGTGTGAGCATGCATTGAGTTGCAGCGTGCTTTTGTTAAGACTTAAAAAAAAAAAACTTTATAAGGTTTTTAACATGGCAATCTGTCACTACTCTCGCAAAAGGGAAGAGCCCAGCCACGGAGTCTGGCCCAAGCCCGGGAACGTTTGATCCGAAACAACTGCAAGTATTTCTGAAGACAGAGTATCTATTATTTTATGAGCCACAACCAATAAAATTCCTTTCTCCAGATGTCAGTGGAATGAATGAGAACCTCTGGGGCCAGTTTGGATTTATCCCCTACTCCCTGACCTCTAATCGGACAATGCTTCAGATGATCCAATCAGCCTTTGGATTCAAAATCTCTTTGAGCTCCTTATGTTTGAATGATTTGTCACGGATCGCATATTTCAAGACCTCTATCAGGTTGGGGCGGGCACTTATCATATTCAAATTAAGCATTTAAGGCGAAGGATAGAATTAAATATTTTGGCTCTAGCAGAAACAGGTGAGAGAAAAATGGAAGACGCATTTCCAGGGGATCTCATACAACAGGGATGCTGAGAGGTACGCAATGCACAGAAGAAGAGACTGAAATTCAGAGATTGTGCAAGTCGTTACCGGTGCAGAAAGCACTGACGCCTTCATGCACGTGCAGCTTTCCCAGCAGCAATTTGGAAATCGCCGTGGCTTTGGCAGGTAGAAATGGCAATTAATCTTCAGGGGTTTGGGTTCTAGCACTGTAAGGACCGGTGTGTTTTGGGATGGCGGACACCTCCTGGTAACCCTTCTCGGTTTCAGTCGAAGGATAAACACCTCTGAGTGACCGCTATGGACTCCGTACTCTACTGGTAAGACCGAAGAGGTTAAAGACATAGATCTTGATGCTGAAGAGCTGGCACCGTGGGTTGATCTAATTAGAGGTCTTTGTTCAGGTCAAAGGAAATTTAACATCTTTCTTGTAAGAATAAGCTAAAATACTGCATGAGGCGGTGGTACAGAAAGCATCTGCCAGCAGTGGTGTAGACTGAGGAAGACATGAAAATCTCGGCTGTCTGGTGTTCCCTGAGGCATGAATCAACCAGAGCTCCAGGAGTTCAGGCTGAGGGTTTTAAAAAACATTTTAAATCTCGTACGTGAAAATATTAAAAAATGCATTGCCAATGTCTCTACCTTCTTTTACCCTTTGTCACTTTTATTATCCTCCAGGCACCTGTTTGTTGCAGCAAATGGTGAAATAGAAGCCAGCCAATAAGGCATCAATTAAAACCACCCCAATCCAAGAGATAACGATGCCAACACCCTGAAACCTGTGCTCCTCGACTTCTCCCCGGTGATGCACATATTAACAATAATAGGAGCATAATATAGATGCTGCTGCGGGGCAGGTCATTTTTTATTCATTTTTTCCTTACTGCATTATCTCTAATCCATACCTTTTCATACCAATACATTTTTCGTACCTTCCAAAGCTTAATGGTATTTCTCTTTTTTGGTGACTCCAATCAGTGCAGTGTGCCCGGCCTGGCTGTCTGGCCAGGTCCTGGGGGCGTAAGGTCGGTTTGGGGAACTCGGCCCTGGCGGGACTTGGAACCACTCAGATTTGTGCCCTCCTCCAAGCCCTGCTGACAGGGTCATGATCACATTCTTTCTTGCCTCAGTTCCTCCCCTGAGACCTGCACGGTGCTGTTCTTCCAGCCTGGTCACTCGCTCTGCTCTCATCAGCGTCCCAAGGGAGCGCAGCTCTGCCCCTCACTTGTCTCTTAGTCCCGCAGGGCCTGCGTGTCCGTCTGGGGGATTCCGGGGTGCAGCGTCTGCCTGGGATCCGTGGCTGGGGTCTGCAGTGTCGCCTGCCTCACCCACGGCCCCCGCCGCGTCTCCTCTCCCCTGCTGGCCCGGACCTGGGGCTCAGAGCTGGTGCTGACCTCCTGACTACTGAACATGAACTCCATCCCACAAGGGCCCCACGGGCTGTGCCTGCTGAGTGCTGTGTTTCTGTGTCTTTTCGGGCCAATAGCGCCATTTTCCTCAGCTGTCACTGAGCCTGTTTCCAGAAGCAGCCCTACCCTATCTCTTCTTGTGTGTTGTTTCTAAGTGGCGGTGGCTTTGGCAACCGGGAAGACAATCTGGCTGGATCTGGGCGAGAGCCTGAGGGTCTTCTCTCTCCTGTAGAATAGCATGGCTATTCTGACAAAGAGTTTATAGTTATTATTATTATTATTTTCTGCTCAACTCTTGTCTGAGAGTCAAGTTGCTGGTCAGAGGAGTTTCCAAGAAAACAGGTATTCCCCTGAAGTATCTGTTTTTCTTACACTCCATTTGGAACTATGTACCTCAAAAGATTTCTAAAGATATAAGCAGGTTCTAAAAGAGTTTGTATAACCTTATTAAAGACATATTCTGGGTTAATAAATGGAAATCAGGGATCTAATCAGCTGATTAGGAGAATCCGTTTCATAACTGGGTCACTTTTCTGTTTAAATTGGAACAGAGGCTCGGTTCCCCACATCATGCAAATATCCTGAGGGGGAGAGAAACATTTAATACATACAAATCAGTTCAAATCAGTCCTTTGCAAATTGTAACAAAAGGTTTTCCTGGGGTTCTCTTGAAAGTACCTTTGGGGGCGCTTGGGTGCTCGGTCACTTAAGTGTCCAACTTCGGCTCAGGTCATGATCTCACGGTTCATGAGTTTGAGCCCCGCATCGGGCTCTGTGCTGACAGCTCAGAGCCTGGAGCTGCTTCGGATTCTGTGTCTCCCTCTCTCTCTGCCCCTCCCCCAGTCATGCCCTCTCTGTCTCTCAAAAATAAACAAACATTTAAAAAATTTCAAAAAAAGAAAGTAACTTTGGACGGGCTGGTGAGAGGCAGCTCACGGTGAAGCCTCAGGTGTATGGGAAGAGAAAGAGCCCACTAAGGCTGGAAACGATGGGAAGAGACAGGAGGCAGGAGTGCGTGTCATGTTCTACAGGACACGGTTGGTGTGGGCTTCCCTGTGGGTCAATCTCTACCTCATCCGGGGGCTGAGGTAACGGGAGACACAGAGCCCACTCAACCCCCAATTGTTACACGGTGCTTCTACCAGAGACCCCCACAGAAACCAGTGTCTGAGTCTGAGCAGAATTTCTGATGGACCTGGTGCCTAGAAGCCAGATCTTGGCGTCTGTGGTGAAACCTATCTTATCGAAGACACTACTAAAAACCTGAGAGAGGGAACTTCTAGGAGCGAAAGGGCAGGGGGCGGTGCTTCTGCAACTTTTCACTGCCTTGCCCTGTGCAGATAGTTATCACAGAAGTAGGAAAATGCCAGTAGGATGATAAAAAAATAGTTATACACAAAAGAATTTGATTTTTAAAAGATTTTTAAAGAATTTATATTTGAAGGAGAGAAGAGCATGTGCACACAAGTGGGGCTGGGCGGGTGGACATAGAATCCAAAGCAGGCTTAAGGCTCTGAGCTGTCAGCACAGAGCCCGATGTGGGGCTTGAACTCATGAACCGTGAGATCATGACCTGAGACGAAGTTGGACACTTAACCAACTGAGCCACCCAGGCGCCGTAAGAACTCAGTTTTTATAATGAAGCAATTTTTTTTCCTTTGGCCAGCATCAGGCACTCTCACACCTACAATGTTCTTATTTTATTATCATTGAAAAGCACCCTGCAATTTGCAATACGAGCCGGGCTGAACTGAGAACACAGGTGTGAAACAGTGTCCTCTCCATTAGGTTAGCAGAGCGGCATATGTCAAAGGGTGTAGAGAGGCAAAAAGATTTCATGCAAAATGTGACTTTATGCATGTGATAATATTTACCATAAACATCATAGGTGTCAGACGCTTACCATCTCTTTGAATCCCTCAATAGCTTGAAAAAATAGATTCTATTATCTTTGAAGCTCAAGAACTTGTCCGAGGGTCATGCGAGCAGCTGCAATTAGAATCTGGGTCTCACTCCCTCCAGGGATTAGGCTGCCTTCTTCGAGTGTAACAAAGAGAAGAGAGTTTTGTAGGCCAGGTTTATACAGCCCAAATTAAATGAAGCCAGGGAAATATTCAGTGGGAACATCTATACTCCTCATGTGAATAATATGACAATTTTTTCCCTGTTATCTATATTTCTTCAACTGGGTTGGGATGAATAGATCATTTCTAAATAAAACAGGAGAGCATAAAAAGTAAAATGAATGGGCTCAATCCCAGTTGAAGCAAGAAGAGTAAAATACATTTCCCTGCTTGAAAGAAAACGATTCATCTATTTGAGGTTCTATAAATGCCCTCTTTCAGAAAGTCATAGAGCTCTGTCTGGAAGGACATTTTACCTCAGAATGACGAGGGCTTTCATTTTGAGAAGGAATACCCTCGCACACACTGACCCAAGTGCACAGTTCACTCTGAACGCCAGAGCCGTTAGTGTTGGCTGATACGGAGAGACAGGATGGTAGAACCAGGAAGGGAATTGGCCCTGGATTTCTTTTTGTTTAAAGAAAATAGTTTTAAAGGAGAACAATAGTAACCATTGTTGGAAATAGCAGAGCTTGTAAGCTGTCTGGTTCCCCCGCAGGATTATAGATATTGGGTAGAATTTTACCCGAAGAGCATTTAGTAGTGGGTCATGCAAAAGAAAAACAATAAACTACGTACATACATATGTTTCTTGCTGTCTAAGTCAGGAGGCTTGGAACTTGAGGACAGGAGCTGAAATGGTCCTGGCTGGAAAATGGGGACAGGTGCACAGGGCGGTGGCTTGGGGACCGAAGGGCAAGCTGGGGGCCAAGGGGCTTCCTGGGCTTCCGGAACACACTACGGACTATAAGACCAAGAACACAAAAGTGAGGCTGTGATGGTTGGAGGGCTAACAGCGTGGCAAAAGCCATGTTGACCCCAGACAGATTTTACACCAGAGAGTCCCTGTCAAAAGCTATGATTCCACCTCCAGGTTGGCCCAAATCCCAAAGATCCGCCGTGGAATGATTCACGGCACCTCAACCCTGGCTTGCTCAAGACAGAACTCCATTCCCCCCCACAGAGCGAGCCCCATCTTCTCAATTCCTGGCTCATTCTTCCCTGGGTCCTCTCTTTCTTCACCGCTAAGCTTCAAACAATGACTAAACCTTATCATTTTGACTTTGAAGATCCATCCACCTCTCTGCCTCCTTTCCACTCCCGGTGGCCTCGTGAAAGCCCCCATCTCTTCTCATTTGGATGATTACAAGACCATCCTCCTTGATCTGCCTCTAGCATTTTCTATGTCTAATTAATCTTCCCCACAGGGGAAAATCTTGAGTAACTATATAATTCGGTCACAAAATGAACATCAGACATTTCCGTGCTCGCATTAATTGCCAAGAATGGCTTGAGTCTTTCAAATTATCAGAAATAATCTAATAAGGATCTCTTATTAGAGATCTAATAAGGATCCCTAATAAGGTCCTCCTTGAATGTGAAGAGTTTCTGCCACTTTTTGAATGACCCAGTTGCAAGGGTGACAACCCAGGTTGTCTTGGATAAATGTCACAGTGCTGGGGAAGGAAGGAATCTTTCACATGAGCTACAGAAGGGCTCGGTTTTCAGAAGGAGAGACTGAGGCTCCGCGATGGCCACAGGTCTACAGGGCCTAGTGACTGGCTGAGTTAGGACTGTCATCCGCGTTTCCATGCCACGCTACACCACCTCATGCCGCTGCCTACGTCACACGGCACCACGGCATGTCATGCCACCAACATGAGCTGGTCACCACCGCTCATGTTTCAGAAGTCTGACTTGGTTTGTAAGATGGGCTGGGAGGGTCTCAGAGACGCGTGGGGTCAGGGAGACTGGAAAGAAAGTCTGGAGCTATTACACCCTGGACACAACCTAGGACGGTGGCAGCGGGACAGAGGAAAGGGAGTGAGTTTGAAAAAGAACACAGCTCTGTACCCGTATGCCCCTGGTTTTGTCCCCTATGTTCCTGGGACAGAGACCGTCTCCTGAAGGACGTTCTCATCACTCTGAGAGGGGGGCTGTCGCCCAGGGTAGCGGTGAGGTGCCAGCAAGCCTGGGGCAGTGGATGGGCCGCGTGTACTCACGTCAGTGGACCAATCGGAGGCACAGAACATCTCGAGGGACACATTCCTTGAGTGGGGGAGGGGCAGAGAGAGGATCCGAAGCGGGCTCCGGGCTCCGTGTAGACAGCACACAGCCTGAGACGGGGCTCCAGCTCCCTGAGGCAGAAGCCAGATGCCTCACTGACTGAGCCATCCCGGCGGCCCTTGTGCTGGCTTCTTCACAAGTCCCCACCTTCCTACCGAGCCCTCTCCCAAGAGTGCACCTGGTTCTTTGCAGGGCCTGCTGGGCTCACACCCATATTTTTCAGGCCTTGAAGCTACGGGCGTACCTGGCAACACAAGTATACGTGACTCCTTTGGCCTCACGCTCGATGCAGCGAGGCGGGGGCAGGGGGCTGGTTACCCACATCTGAGCCACGGACGGGAGCCATCAACGACGCTGCGGAGCCGTCTCCCCGAAAGCCGCAGTGCCTACGTGCCTCAGGGAAGCTCCGAGACGCGGCTCCAGGAAGGGAATCCTTGAACTGGTCTCAAGTATGGCAAAGATTTTAATTTGCTAATAAAACTTTATTTTATTTATATATATTAATGACATATATTTGTGTAAGTAGGCACTTATGTATGCATAAGAACAAATGTGTATATAATAATGTACTAAATAAATGTTACTATCTATATATAAAGATGCTACATGAATACTAAGTGATACTAATACTAAAATATATTAAAATACTATTAAAATAAAATGTAAAAGGTTGCTAAAAGTAAACAATAAAGTTCTGTCCACTACAGATTGTCATGTATTTGAAGTGTCAGTCTGAGTTGTGTACATGTATTCTAGGACCTGGAGGCCTTAGTACTGTGACTGTCACTACTTAAAAAAAATTTTTTAAGGTTTATTTATTTTTGAGAGAGAGAGAGATCACAAACAAGATAGGGGCAGAAAGAGAGGGAGAGACAGAATCTGAAGCAGACTCCAGGCTCTGAGCTGTCAGCCCAGAGCCCAATGCGGGGCTTGAATCCACAAGCCATGAGACCATGACCTGAGCCGAAGTCCGACGCTTAACAGACTGAGCCCCCCAGGCGCCCCTGTGATTGTCGGTATTTGGAAGCAAATAATATTCAAGTGGATCATATATTCAGAGGTGGAGGAGTCTCTTCGGCATCATCTAATTAACCAGGCACATAATTAGATGCCTTAGGCTTGTTTCTTAATGCTCTGGGCCTGACTTTCCTAATCTGTGAACTGAGAGTGTATGAGCATGGCATTCGGGTCCAGGACCCAGGAGAGACCCCGTCCCCTCCGGCAGAAAGCTTGATGCCGAGCTGGTGGCAGAGCGAGGCCCTGAAATGTCCCTCTGGAGACCCCGAGACTGGGAGCTTCCAGCGCCCACCACTCACGGGTGGAGATGCTCCTGCCTTCGCTCCTCCCCCACCCCCCGTGGGGACACCTCTCAGCCAGCCGTTCCTCCAACACTTAGTTGCCTGTGGCTTTGCTGGTAGTTTTAGCCCTCATCGCCCTAGCTCACGTACGGTTCAGGCGGTTCCGCAGTCCAGAAAACAAAAGGTTTAACCACATCTGTTAGCACCTTTCTGTAGCTCACACCACCGAACAGTTTAATGGTGGTCCTGTCTGATACCATAAGGCGAATCAATCATCGGTTTGCAATATACCTGCAAATTCATTTGAGTGAACAGTAATACAAGCTACAGGGTCTTGAGGGCACACAGCGTGCATCAGGCCAACTTGTGTCTTTTTCCCATCAAACAAGAAAGCCTTGCGAGGTAGGTGCTGTGATAGCCCTATTTTACAGATGAGGAAACAGGTTCAGAGAGTTTAAGTAGTTTGCACAAGGTCACACAGCTAATGAGTGCAGAGGAGGATCTAAATATAGTATGCCCGTGATTATCTGGGGCTTACCTGAAAGGGGGCGGGGACAGAGTTCAAGGTGAAGGTAGAGGAGCAACAGAACAACCCAGAATAAAAGCCCGCTGAAGTGTCCTGGGGTCACAAATACTGATCTGAGCACTGAAACAAAGAACAACTCAGGGATATGTCTCTTGGGATTATTTCTCCTTTATAAAAGGGCTAAGTACTTCCCCTGGGCGGTGGGGGTTGAGGGGAGGGTTGTGTTGTTGTTTTTTTTTTTTTTTTTAAATATTTTTTATTTATTTCTAGAGAGAGAGACAGCGTGAGCAGGGGAGGGTCAGAGAGAGAGGGAGTCACAGACTGAACAGGCTCCAGGCTCCGAGCTGGGCAGTCAGCACAGAGCCCGACGCGCTCTCAACCCATGAACCGCGAGATCATGACCCAAGCGAAAGTCGGACGCCTAACCGACTAAGCCACCCAGGCGCCCCAAGGAGGGCTGTGTTGTTAAACGTTTCCTTCTGCCTTCCCTTCCGGGGCGATTTCACATTGCCTCAGTTACATGGGGAGGTTAAACCTTGTTTATTATTTATTTCTTTTCTAAATGTACTTATTTATTTTGAGAGAGAGCATGCGAGGGGGTGGGGAGGTGCCGCGAGGAGAGAGAAGATCCCAGGCAGGCTCCGCACTGTCAGCACAGATCCCCACGGAGGGCCTGAACTCACAAATCTTGAGATCATGACCTGAGCCGAGACCAACAGTTGGATGCTTCAGCGCCTGAGCCACCCAGGTGCCCGGATATTGTCTGAAAACCAAGGAGGAAGCAGTAGCACACTGACTCTGCCATCCCGGCAAAGGGCAAGGGCAGTGGTGCTGAGAGATGTGGAAGAAATATCCAGAAAGAAGCACCGCTCAGCTCAGCTGGCTCAGTAGGGGAGGCTCACTGGACGATCCAGGGCCTGGGGGTGGGGCTGGGGGTGGGGGCTCCAAGGGCACCGAGACTTGGGCGCACAGCCGAAATGAGGGCTGAATTTGCCAGCCCTACCGCCCATCACCTGAGTAAGGGCTGGAGAATAAATGAAAATAGCTGTCCCCAGGAGAAAAATATTTATTCATTAATGGCTGGAACAGAGTGCCATCTCCGCTGCGATGACAGAAGGTCTGAAGTGCATTACTGTCGTTTCTCAATACACTTGTGGTCCGGCTGCCGGGTCAGATGGTGCAACAGCCCATGGAATCCCCCGAATGGAAAAAAAATTGGGCTCAAAGTGCCAAAGGGACGCCCCCAGCATAATATCAGGTAAAATAAGCATATTCTTGCCCCTCCATTGCCACCCCCCTCCCGCCTTCCCAAACCTCCCCAAATGTTAGAGAAATAGAGAGAAATCCCAGTCATTTCTCATTACTGTGAAGGTCAGCCTGGCTGGGAAAATTGTTTCTGCTTTACAATTCCCCAAACTGTAGAAAGCAGTTAGACTTCTGGACAAAAACTAATGTTGCATTCAAAGGGAAAAGAGGCTGAGACGGCATTGCTGCAGTAATAGGAGAATTTTTCACTCTTTCCACTTCCCTGTGAACCTAATCAACTATGACATGAGAAAATATACTGGGCTCACCCAGCCAGGATCCGACTGCCACCCGAAAATGTCCTCGGCGCTCCGCTGTTCGGGGCTCTGCCACGGTCCTTCCGACACCGATTCCGTGCGTGTACATCAAAATGCCATTAGAGATGCCCACCCGCTGCCCGGCTCTCGGCCACCCTGGGCCTCCAGGCGGAGGCTCCGCCGGAAAGACCCCCGCGGTTGACTCGTGGGTCCTTCCCGAGGCTTACACAGCACGTTGCCGTGGGGGAAGCAGGACATCCGAGGACCCCTCTGGCTGACCTCTCCCCAGAAGCGTTCTCGAACATCCTTAGGCGGGACTTGAAGAAGCTGGGGGGAGTCGAGGACCCGCCTTCAACCCGTGACGGGTGCTGGGTGACCCGAGACGCAGACGGCTGGTCAGCCTCCCCCAGCAGCCTTGGCTCAGCAAGGTGAGCGCACGCGTGTTTGTGCCCAGGGTCTGGGCGGCCCGGGGGGCCCAGGCAGGTGGCCGGGCCCCCGCGTGGCTCATCCCTCCAGCCTCAGTCCGGGGACACGCGTGTGCCTGTTTTCGGGGCTCGGGCCTGGGCACACGGCCAAATGAGACGCCCTAGCTTTTGACAAGTGCTCGGCATAGCTGACGAGATTCCTGATGGCAGGTTTATTATTTCTCAGTTACGTAAAGTTGAACACATCTGGTGACTCGTCACCGTGGCATTAACATCTCTTCCCTTTGCCCTAATATTTGCAGGAAATATTACAAGTGTTTGACATATAAATTCAGCATCTGACTGACTTTAATAACCATGTGATCAATAAGTGATATTTTTATAGTCCAAGCTCAATATTTAAGGGGTCGCGGGAGGCAAATATTCATCAAAGCAATAAGGCTAGATCTTTTTGTCAGAATTCATTCACTCATTTTTTTTTTTTTGAAATACAGAGTACAACTGGGGTGAGTATAACTAAGGGTTAACATCTATATCAAGGTGGTCACGTCACAAAGGTGTGGCAGTGGAGGGGGTTGGATATAGACACATTTGCTTTTTCAGTAGCTTCATTTTAGGATGAAGAAGAAACTCGACATATGAACACAGAAACTGGAAAGGAAATCAATGAATGTAAATCTGGAGCTTATTCCTCATTCGATAAGGACACCAATGCCCAACCTCTTTGTGGAATTACTGCTTCTCCAGTAAACTCACAGTTGGCTAAGACGAGGTAGGCTGGGTCTCCATCTCGCCGTGTGCCGGGTTCTGAAGCGCGTCTGAGGCTGAGTGCCCAGATCTTCCGCCCGCTTCTCCCCTCGCCCTTACCCCTCCTAGGCTGTAGGTCTGCAGAGTAAAAGAAACTCTAACAATCTTGGCGAGGGCACTATAACCCAGGACTGTGATTCTCGGTGCTCGGAATTCGAGAGGAAGTCCCGTATTCGCATCGCTGGCAGGGTGGGCCAGTCGCAGAAATTCATTAGCCACGTTTGCAGCCACACTCCCAGCCTGCGGAAGCCACCCCGTGTCCTGGCATCGCCAGGCTTGACTTCCCAGCGTCTCCTTTCATTAACCTACTACCATCGCCGTCACATCTAGCATTTGGGTGACACTCGCCACGTACCAGGTGTGTGTCTAAGGACTCTACAGATAACTAACTAATCGAATCTCCACAGGAGACCCAGCAGGTTGGTACTTTTATTTGCATCTTAGAAAGGAGAAACGGGAAGCACAGACGGGCTAAACAGCGTGCCTAGGATCATGCAGCTGCCACGTGAGAAAGTCCGAATCCCAACTCAGGCAGTCAGGCCTCAGACTCCTCTCCTAACTATTATTCATGACGCTGGCTCTCATTACCTTCGTTTTAGAGGGTATTGCTATCATTATTACCATTAAAATATTATTCCGTAGCAAGCGGTGGCAAATTACTGCTCACAAGCCATATTTGGCCCACAGGCGAGGAATGGTTTTTACAGATGAACACTTGCAATTGATTTGATGAGGAGGAACATTAATTTTGAACTCCAATTAGTGGAACATGATTCCCCTGTGATGGCTAATTTTATGTGTCAACTTGACTAGGCCACAGGGTGCCCAGATAGTCAGTCAAACATTATTCTGGATATTTCTGTAAGGGTATTTTTAGATGGTTTGTGTTTATTTCATTTTTTAATGTTTATTTATTTTGAGACAGAAAGAGCGGGAGAGAGAGAGAGAGAGAGAGAGAAAGAGAGAGAGAGAGCAGGCACAAATAGGGGAGGGGCAGGGAGAGAGAGGGAGAGAGAGAATTCCAAGCAGATTCTGAGTTGTCAGCATAGAGCCCAACTCAGGGCTCGAACCCATGAACTGGGAGCACCTGACCTGAGTTGAAACCAAGAGTCAGGTGCTTAACAGACTGAGCCACCCAGGTGCCCCTAGATGATTAATATTTCAATCAGTGGACTTTGAATAAAGCTGACTTCCCTTCATATCGTGGGTGGGCCTCTTCCAATTAGTCGAAGGCCTGAATAGAACTAAAGGCTGACCTTCCTCTGAAGAAGAGGGAATTCTCTTGCTTGTTGGCCTTTGGACTCAAGCTGGGGCATTATCTCTGCAAATTTTGGATTTGCCAGCCTCTGTAATCTCATGAACCATTTTCTTGAAATAAGTCATATATATACATTTATATGAACATACAGACCATTGGTTCTGTTTTTCTGGAGAAAATACACCCTCCTTCAAAAAATAATCTATTCTTCTCATTAATAGGCTGTATTAAAAATTCTGCTCAGTTACTATTATTAGACTTTGGATTTCATCAATAAGAACTTTGTAGAAATTTGTTTACTCTTGTCATATAAGTACATAAAGAGTATCCCTAATTTTCCTCAGCACACAAAGCCTAAAGTGTTTACCATTTGGCCCTTTATATAACATGTCTGCCATTTCCTGCGCTACAGCAATGAGCCTATGGTTGAATCTGAATTAGCTGGTTAGTTTGACCAATCACCCACCTTGACTGAGTGTTGGGCGGAATTATCAGTGGAGTCAAGTGACGGAGGGTAATCACAGAGAAAATCTGTAGGTGTGATGTGGTAGCTGACGTACTGGCTCTGGGTAGAGCAGCGAGGGGTGAGAGATGGGGCTTCAAATGCTCTGGGCCTGGGTTACTCCCAGACTGCACTTTGAGAACCGCTCCTCAGACTTTGGCTTCTTTTGCAAACCTGATAAATGTCTTTGATCACATTGGCTTTATGGGAAAGCCTTCTTCCATTCTTCCACAGGTCTGCACTCTGTCGAGGGGAACTGTACCCCTTATGTCTTCATATAATCTATGGAAAGGGACAGTATTGGTCAGGGTTCTCCAGAAACACAGGACCAGTAGTGTGTGTGTGTGTGTGTGTGTGTGTGTGTGTGTGTGTGTGTGTGTGCGCGTGTGTGTTTCTCTAGAGAGAGAGGGAGAGAGATACATTTTACAGAGTCGATTCATGCAAATACATGAAGTCCAAAATCTGCAGGGTGGGCTGGCAAGCTGGAGACCCAGGGAAGAACTGATGTTAAAGTTCAAGTCGGAAGGCTGGCTGCTGCAGAATTCCCTCTTGCTCAGGGGAGGTCAGTCTTTTGTTCTATTCATGCCTTCAACTGCTTGGATGTGGCCCACCCACGGTATGGAAGGGCATCTGCTTCCCTAAAAGCCTACTGATTTAAAAGCAGATCACACCCCCAAACACTCTCTCAGACACACACACAGTGTTTGGCCACATATCTGGGCACCATGGCCTACACAAGTACAGAGGGCACACTGACCGAGGCGGCAGTATCCATCTGCGGCAAAATAGAGATCATCCAAATGAATAACTACTACCAATGCCAGCATCAAGGAGCATGCTTACTATGTCTTCCTCTGGCTTTTCTTTCCCTTCTAAAATCTATTAGACTTTGGGGCCTTGTTCAGTTTCCACCACCTCCAGGATGTCCTTGCAGACATTCCAGGCTTCAACTGGCTCCTTTCTCGGTCTCTGCGAGCCCTAGCTGTCTGTCCACACAGTATGATCTGTCGTTACGTTCTCATTTTGCACATGAGTCTTGCCTTCCTGGAACATATATTATCTGCATTGACAATAATGATCCGACATCATCAGGAAGTTGCTGTTATGCTTCCTTTCAGCCACGATGGGCAATTCACATCCCTGTGACTGTTCATCTCACCAGTCTGTCAAATCTCTGAAATGCCCACTTTTACAGGGATGTTGGTAGATAATATGAGATAATGTTTGTGAAAGTACTTTGTGAACCACGAGGCTTGATACAACTAGAAGATTTTTATTACTATGATACTTTGTTTAAGAAGATAGGAGAGGGGAATAAAATGCTTTTAAGTGATTTACATTTTACAAGTTTTATAGTTCTGGCACTAAAAGGTTTAACCCTTAGCTCTTCTGGGAAAACTCGCTATCAAGAACTTATTTCTTAGAGGGTGACGAACAGCCAACATTTTCCTGTGCTCGCCTGATGTTCTAAGTGCAATGGATCCCGTGCCTCTTGCCTATTCAAGAACACCCTTGATTTGTTTCATCAAATCTCCCCCCTCTACAGAGTCACTACCATCCGCATATAAGCATGAAGTTTCAGTTTCCATCTTTAAAAAGCACACTGATTGGGCTCTTGGGTGGCTTAGTCGGTTAAGCATCCGACTTTCGCTTAGGTCATGATCTCGCAGTTCATGGATTCCGGCCCCGCGTCAGGCTCTGTGCTGACTGCCAGCTCAGAGCCTGGAGCCTGTTTCAGAGTCTGTGACTCCCTCTCTCTCTGACCCTCTCCTGCTCACGCTGTCTCTCTCTCTCCTAGAAATAAAGAAAAATATTAAAAAAAAAAAATAAAATAAAAAGCACACTGATCTTGGGGCACCTGAGTGCCTCAAGTCTGTTAAGTGACCAACTCTTGACCTCGGCTCAGGTCATGATCTCACGGTCTGTGGGATCGATCCCTGTGTCGGGCTCTGCACTGGTGACATGGATCCTGCTTGGGATTCTCTCTCTCTCCCTCTACCCTTTCCCTGCTCACTCACACACATACTCCTTTCTCTCAAAATAAATAAACTTAAAAAATAAAAACAAATACCAAACAGACCTGTCTTGACCCCACCTCCCCTCCACACAGCACACATGTCTGCTTCCTTTTGGAGCAGGTGCATGGAAAGGATGGTCTCTTCTTGATGGTGCCAAGTCTTCCCATTTTGTTCTTTTTCTGAATCTACTTTAGTCACTCCAACTCATCACCACTCCACAGAAGCTCTTGCCAAGGGCACTGCTTTCCACCAGGTGTGAGCTCCACTGGTCATTCTCAGCCCCCTCTTACTTGATCTGCTCTAACTAGTCGGCACAGTTAACCCCTCCCTCCTGGAAGCACTGATTTACTTTGGCTTCTGGGTGCCCCCTGCCCTTCCTACCTCACTGACCTCTTCTTAGTTTCCTTGGCCGATCTCTTTTCTTCCACAGGAATTCTTAGTGTTAGGGTGCTCCAGGGCCCAGGGCTTGAACCTATTTTCTTTTTATCTGGGCCCACTCTCTGGGTGACCTGATGCAGGCTTATGGCTTTACACCAAAACCGATGGAACTCCCAAATTTATCTGCAACATGGACCTGTCTTCAGAACTTGAGATCCACCTGCTTCCTCGGCCTTTCCTTCTAGACATTCAGCAGGCTCTCAAACATACCTGCCCCAGACTGACTTGCTAAAAACAAAACATGTCCCTGAATCTGCTCATTGGGTGGTCATCCCCATGTCGGTGCACGGGGAGCTCCATCCCTCCAGCTACAGGTCAAAGTCATTGAACACAACCGTGACTCCTCTCTTTTTCCTGCACACCAAAGCCAATCCATTAACAACCCCTGTTAGCTAGTCCTTCAAAGCACATGCAGTCTGACTACCTCTCCCCTCTCTACCGCATCCAACCTGGAACCAGCTATCGTCGCCCTGTTGAAATCACTGCGGTAGTCTCCCACCTGGGCTCCCCATTTCTGCTCCTGAGCCCCCACAGTCTGTTCTCTTCACAGGGTCCACGGGGCTTCCTGTTTCACTCCGCGTGATTGCCAAAGTCCTGGCGGTGGCCTACGAGATCCAAGACCCAAGATGATCTGGCCCCTGCATCTCCTGTGACCCCGTTCGCCGCCTTGCTCACCCTCGCTCACCCAATTCAGTCTTGCCGTCCTTTGCGCCCTTTCTGGAATCTGCCCAGCATCCTCCTACCTCAGGGTCCTGCACTGGTCCCTCCCTCGGAATGCATTCTTTCCATATGTTGGCACGTTCTCTCCCAACCCATCTTGGTTCCAACAGAGATGCCTTTTCTGGTTAACTTAGGTCAATTAGTAACCCCTTCTGTAGCACCTGCTTTCCCTTTGACCCCATTTATTATTCCCTCATAGAAGCCAACAATGCTTAGTATACTATATATTTAAGTCTTTGTTTGATATATATTTTTTAAATTTTTACTCTTCCCTGATTCCTGCTGTAGCTCCAAGAGCAGTGCTTGACATGTGTAGAGGCTCAATGCATAGTTGCGCAATAAATGAATGCAATGACTCGGAGGATCCCAATGGCATCAGAAATCTAACAAGGATTTGGAAGAAAAGTTCCCCAGATGAAAAGGCCTGGGTCAGTTCCCCCCCAGAATCCTCTGTGAATCTCGGTACCCCGTGAATCCTTCGGCTCTCGCCCTCCTTCTGAGCAGACGTGCCCAGAAGGGAGGCACCGACCAAGGTGGGCAACTTGACACTTACATGTGTTGCAATAAACATTTTCATTTCTTCCTCCCCTGTTGTCACCCCCCACCCCCCCGTCCCCCGGAAGTCAATAGATTTCACTAGGAAATAAAAAGGCATTGGCTAAATGCACACTCTCTGAATTTTGGGCAGGACTGGAAACTTCAGGATGTATTTTAGTGGAGAGTGTTTCTTTGAGCCATGGAGGGCTAGGTTATAATTTTGCTTGGATTCACCAAATATGGGAGCTTTATTTCCAGGCAAGGGAGGCAAAGGGAGCTGTAGAACGTAACACACGCCGAGACCCTGAGACGGTGGTGCCGACAGGGCGTCCGGCCCTCTCCTGCGTGGCCGGGTGCTCTGTCCACGGCAGCCTGTGAGGGACGTGCTGTCGCTAAGGGACAGAGACGTTTTCTGTGGGCTCCTCCCCACTGCCTGCGCCACTCACTTTTGCAAATCACTGCAGGTCCTCTCTAAAACCAGAGCTCAAACACGCGTGGTTGTTCTTTCTTCAGACTCAAGAACTGGCAATTTCACGGTGACCCTTTCGGGCTGTGTGAAGGGGGAGAAGTGGCACCTCTTTCAGTGCCGCTTCCTGGCTCTCAAATAAGTTATAGAAAAAGGAAAAGGATAAACTTTAAAATGTTTTCTTGAACTGTCATTTGATGATGTGTTCTGCAATCTTCAGAAAATAGGTACATGTTACTACCACATTAGGGAGAAAATAAGTTAAATAAAAATTTCTAGCAGCAAGCCTGAAGGCTATCATATTGTCACTCAATAATCTGTTTCTGAAAATCCCCAAATGCATTTTAGTAGGTCTGCAAGCTTTCAACTTTCTGGATCACATACCACATGCTGTACATACACCCAAAAGAAACAGAGGCAGTCAAACTGACAGATTCTAATTTAGAAACCGAAGAGTGAATTTTCTACTGTTTTTGAAGGTAAAAAATGACAGTCTTGCCTCTTCTCCTGAAAACTTATCTATAATTACGCTTTGTGGTGGAAAGGAGACAGCATACTTGCTGCGCACAACACTTGAGTCTTAAAAGCTCCTTTTGATTAATTAATTCACTTTTTTATCAGGAGGTCAAGAAGCTCACGCCTACATTTATGCAGTCAATCTTGATTTATAATGCAAATCAGGCTGAGCACAGCCGAACACTGAGAAACCACCACGTGTGAACGGCAAGTAAGGTTTACAGCGAGGGCTTCATTCGATTAAAATCTCAGGCCTCTTTATGCTCTTTCTCTCCCGTTGAATTTCTAGGTTTGTTCAGGCCAAGAGAAAAATCCAGACTCTCCACCCTACAGAACTCTTGCATCTCAGGAACGCTGAGAGGTCACATGGGGTCAGCCTCTCGACGCGTACTTAGAATGCAGAATTGGGTGGCTTAGCAGGGTCTCCAAAGGCGACGGGGTCTTTATGAGAACAGGTGTGGGAATGGTCAGGTTGAACTAGTCAGCACAGGAGGGGGGAGGGGAAAGGGGCCAAACCTCAGATCCACTGAGTGACTATTAACGTCCTACTTCCTGAAAAGTGCTTTACCTGTGTTATTTAATCCTCCTGACAAATGAGTGCGCCGTGCAATATTTGACAGTTGTAGAAAGTCTCAGAACATTTATATGTGACTTCAAAGTTTATGTACCTAGAAGTTTACAGAAATCATTTATATTTAATGCTCTATTTTGTTAACATCCGTGTGTGGCTTGTAACTCAGCTCTAAGAATACATTGTGGAAACTAATTTGACAATAAACTATTTGTAAAAAAAATAAATAAGTAAATAAACTGAGAAAAGTAGAAGTTAAAAAAAAAAAGAATACATTCAGTATATCCATTAGGAAGTCTTTGGCTAATATTAAGCAACGAATACTAATTAACAAAATCCTAATTAGTAAATAGTGGCATTGAGGGCAATATTATCTCAAAAGGGATACTTCGCCTTGGGCAATATTTCACATGTACTTTCACATAGAAAGATCCTATCTAGAAAGGCAATTCTAAATAAGGATGTTAACTACTCCCTTGAAAAGTGCCTGAAAACTTCCCTGCAGGCAAATGTTGCCGTGAAATCTAAAAATCCTCAGTGTTGCATTTGAAATCTGATAAATATTTATTATCAATGCTGTTTGCTTTTAATCTGTTCAGGATATCATTTCTCCAGCTTCTTAGTAGTTAAACAAAAATGGCATTTACATTACAATACTGCTTGCCAACAATCTCATTTTCTGGTTTAGTCAGCAGCCCTTCATGCTTGATTAGTCTTTAATTATACAAATACCTACATATTTAAAAAAAAGTTTTCTTTTTTCCATACTTTGAGCATGTAATTATTTTCTCTTGCATGCAATAACCTTTAATTTTAGGATTAAGCAACTGATTCTTTTTAGTATGGATGGGCCTTTTCAAGTGTTAAAGCAAATTTGGTTACTGTATTATGAGAAAAATTAACTTTGGGAAACCTCTCGTCAGTGTCTCTGACAGCATCCTGATCGGCTACTACAGGAAGCATTGGAAATCTAAAAGATAAAAGAAGACTTCATTCCTCTATTTCTTTTTCTTTTCTCCTTCTCCTTCTTCCTCTTCCTCTTCCTCTTCCTCTTCCTCTTCTTCTTCTTCTTCTTCCTCTTCCTCTTCCTCTTCTTCTTCTTTTTTTTTGCTATTTCTCCCTCCCTGTCTCTCTGGTATAGAAATGTGATAATTTAAGCACTTGAAACCTGTGTATATCAATTTTTTCTATTTATGCCAATTAGGGCCGAGAGCAGATGTTTTATATAAGAATATTTTAATACAAAAGCTATTTATAGTTCTAGTAGGAAAGACTACAAGATGCAAAGCTTTAGAAACAAAGGTTTTTCAGGGTGCTTGGGTGGCTCAGCTGGTTGCGTGTCTGACTTTGGCTCAGGTCATGATCTCAGAGTCTGTGGGTTTGGGCCCTGCGTCGGGCTCTGTGTTGACAGTTCAGAGTCTGGAGCCTGCTTCTGATTCTGTGTCTCCCTCTATTTCTGCCCCTCCCTTCCATTGGCTCTGTCTCTCTTTGCTTCTCAAAAATAAATAAACATTAAAAAATTAAAAAGAAGAAAGAATCAATGGTTTTTCTATAAGAAATCCACAGACGGAGCATCTTGTTGAGTTAGCTGGTGCTTCCCTCTACACGCCATGCCTAACAGTTGGGGCCAATGAGAAAGCCAAACAGCAATGAAATGGCACCTCTGTTTCTAAAGCCAAATGGGAAATCCTTTATATACTACCTGCCACGCTGTTGGTTTCTTACTTTATATTAGTTTCCTTGTCTCTCCTATCAAAGTAAACCCAGCAAAAATATCATCCATTTTCTTATGGGAGTCAACTCAAGGAATAAGCTCTTCTGAGAACTTCACGCACTCAGTCAGCCACATTAAATATGCACCGTTGTTCTAGGTTCTGTGTGAGGGTTGCAGGACAAACGCGAGGAAGACTCACAGATGCACTACACCAAGACCACCACAGTAAAACTTCATAGCCTGTGTTTAAAGCACGGCCAAGAAGATATTTTAACTTCCCTCTATTGCCCATACCAAGGTTTAGCTTAGCTGGTGATAAAAGCACCCATCTTCTCATACCTAGTTTTTATGCAGAGGAACATTTTCTTTCATTCTGTCTCCAGGGCTGACCACAGGATCTCAGAACTGGACAGGGCCACCAGGCTTCTCTGGTCCAGTGTGTCTATGAGAGAACCAGCGAAATGGCCATCCCTTCTCAGTGGGGGACGTCTTGCTGGCTTGCCTGACGGCACACCCTTCTATGCACACATCTGCTACGAAGCTCTGTTTCCTAGAGTTTGTGGTCCTAGTTCTACTAAAGTGGTCACTTCTTCACTGTTGGCTGGGCTGTTGTAACGAACAGAACAAAGCCCCTGTGATTATGAAATTTCCATTCTAGTTGGAAGAAGAAAATACATCGGATATGTACAGAACATGTCAGGTAGTGATAAGACCTCTGAAGGCTGATGAAGGAATACAGGTGAAATTTTATATAAGATGGTGAGGGAAGGATTGCTTGATGAGGTAAAATGTAAGGCAAGACCTGAATAAAATGAGGGAGCAAGATGGATACCTTAGGGAAAAGTGTCCAGGCAGAAGGAACATAAGCATGCAAAGTCTTCAACAGAAAGTCCAACACTGAAATATAACTGAACTTCTATAACTCAGGCCTTGTTACTCCGAAAAGCAAATTCTCCATGTTCTCCAAAATCTTTTTTTTAAGTTTATTTATTTATTTTGAGAGAGAGTGAGAAACCACTAGCAGAGAAGGAGCAGAGAAGGAGGGAGAGAGAATCCCAAGCAGGCTCCGCGCTGAAAGTGTGGATGTGGGCTGGATCCCATGAACTGTGAGATTATGACGTAGGCAGAAATCAAGAGTCATATGCGCAACTGACTGAGCCACCCAGGCACTCCTCCAAAGTCTTTCAGATGTTCCTTTTGCAATATACCCCCATATTTCTCAATAATAGCTTAAATTGTTTTCTTGATTAGCCAAATTTGGGTGTTATCTGTTGACTTCTAATGTGGAAGATGAGGACTGAACATTCTCGCACCCACTCCCTGTTTCCCCTCCTCCTGCATCCCCTTGTTCTGTCAACAAAGTTTTCGATTTAATCAGGATTTCTTTTTGGGACTGTTTACCTTGGAGCCTCTTAGTAGTCCATGACTGCACTTCCTCTTGTCAAAGTTTCAGCCCTTATCAAAGTTAGTCATTGCCTTTCTGTTTGCTTAGCTCTGTTTCTTTCTATTCATAATTCCTCCCAAACTCATTGCAAGAATGGGAAAGCCTCTCTGAACACTGTTTTCTATAAGGTCAACCATACCAGGTACTCTTGGTTTCTCTTCTGCTCCCTTCACTGCACCCCTTCCCATGCCCTGCCCCTTCTCTAGGGACATCCTTTCTAGAGGCCACAATATTCCTGCCCCAAGATGAACTGGTTGTTTCTTAAGCCTATGGGTAACTGTTAGCCTGGGGGTTCCTTTCTGGCCCTTTTGATGGTAAAGCTCTAATCTTCCTTTTCTTTGGTTTACTCTCTTGTGTTGGTGGAACATTTCTTTTGGTAAAGCTGATGAAGAATGCATGACAGATCAATCTGAGACACGTTTTTCAGAATCTGAATCTTTAGTTTATTACTGTATTTGATAGATAGCATGGCAGTATATCAAATACAAGATGAAAACCATTTTCCCTTATAATTTTGAAGGCTTTGTTCCACTGTCTTTGAGCTTTGAGTATTGCTATGGGAACCCACTGTTATTCTGATTCTTGATTCCTTGTATTTTACTTGTTCTCTTCCTTACTCTTCCCTGGGAAAATGTTCATTATGGTATGTTTCAGGTGTTTTGTTTCGTACTCATTAGGTTATTTATTCAGTGAGACTTTCAATGAGGTAACATCTTTAAAGTCTGGGAAATTTTCTTGAATTAATTCTTGAGTAATTTTTTCTCTCTCTCTGTTTTCTTGTCTTTTCTTTTCTTTCCTTTTCTTTTCTATTCTGTTAATTAGAAGTTAGATCTTCTGGACTGTTCTGGTATTTTCTCCCTGTTTTACTACTTTGTTCTTTTTTTCTCTTTTTGTTTTACATTCTGAGATATTTTCTTTATTTTCTAAACCTTCTACTGAATTTTTATTTCAACTATAATTTTTAAAATTATTACCTAAATATTCCCTGAATTATTTTTAAGGGTTCCTTGTGTATTGTACTTATTACGTGTTCTGTGGATGGCTGGTCTCAATGGATATTCTGTAAGGTATTAATTAAAAAAAAATTTTTTTTAATGTTTTTTTAAATTTATTTCTAGGAGAGAGAGAGAGACAGCGTGAGCAGGGGAGGGTCAGAGAGAGAGGGAGTGACAGACTGAAAAAGGCTCCAGGCTCTGAGCTGGCAGTCAGCACAGAGCCCGACGCGGGGCTCGAACCCACAAACCGTGAGATCATGACCTAAGCGAAAGTCGGACGCTTAACCGAATAAGCCACCCAGGCGCCCCAATTCAAAAAATTTTTAAAAATTATTCTCCTTCCTCTTTTGCTTCTATTTCCAACAAATGTCTGCCCTCTCCCTGGCTCAGACAAAGACATCTCTCAAATATTTGGTCATTCTTCGTTGCCTTCTCACATATAAAAATAAAGCAGAGACCTGGTGACATTGGAGATCCCCAATATCGATAACTGAGTCTTTTCTCTCTGATAGGTGGTCAGGTTTCTCCAGAGAAGAAACCATCAATTACCTGGGGTGGTTGAGGTGGGGAGTGGTGAAATGTTCGCATACTTGATAAGTTGTGTATGATGCAAGTGGCCCAATGAGGCCAGGTTGGATCACACAGGATGCGGACTTTCCCTTGACACTCTGGTCATGAGTAAGGAGATCTCCCCAGGGCACAGAGAGCCATACCTACGTCTCCATCTAGAGGGTCTCTCATTTAGTTTCTCATGCATTAACAGTGCTAGAGGGGGCATTGCCTGTCTGCTTGGATTGCGGAGGAAGCTGAGGGTCTAACCATTCAATATGCAGCCGTTAACCAATGTCCCTGTTTTCAGCAACATGCCCCTCAACCCTGTCTTCCATGGCAGCTGGTGTCTGCAGCTCCCAAGGCTTTTGGGGTCTCCAGGGTTGCCCAGCTTCTCACTGTGCCCCTCTGGGCTTAGCTCTCTCAGCTTGGTTAAATCCTCCACCTGCTTTCCCAAAATTTGGTTGGCATTGTTTGTCCACTGCTGTCTTTTCTCCACTTTTCCTTGCCCTTTTGGATTTATACGATTAAAATAAATTTTCCTGTAGTATCATTTTAGTGAAATTCCTTCCCAGGGGGGTGTAGAGATAAATGCACATATTCAATCTATCTCATTGAAGAGGAAGCCTTTCATTTTTTTTTTCTTTTGAGAATTGGAAAGACCTTTTCTATTTTTAGTTTCCCAGTACCCTTTCTATTCTTTACAAATCCACAGATATTAACAACCATCTTCACTTATTCAATCTTTCACTTGAAAATCCTCAGTTTCTTAATATATTGTGTCTCCACCCATCAACCATTTTTTGGTATGTATAGTGTCCTGAGCCTTGGCTAACTTATCCTGATCTAAGAAATTGTTTACAATTCTATAGGGTTGGAGTTCTTCAACCTCCTTGATCATCAGAATCACTGACTTCACCCATGAATTTTGTAGTTCTTGGATTGGGTGAGGGGAATCTATATTACTAAAGAATCCCCAGGTGATTAAAACTTCTTTCTTTGGGGTGCCTGGGTGGCTCAACTGATTGAGAGTCTGACTTTGGCTCAGGTCATGATCCCATGGTTTGTGGGTTTGAGCCCATGGTTTGTGGATTTGACGGCTCAGAGCCTGGAGCCTGCTTCGGATCATCTGTCCCCCACTCTCTGCCCCTCCCACCTCAAAAATAAACATTAAAAAAGTAAAAGAAAAAAAAATCCCAAGAAAATTCTTTCCTTAATTTTTTCTTATGGAAAAATTTAAATACATGTAAGACACAATGCTATAATTACTGTCCATGGACCTATGACCCAGCTTCAATAAATATCAACTTATGGCCAATCTTCGCTTATCTATACCTATCCAATAACCTCCACCAATATTATTTTCTTCCTTCACACATCATCTGAAAAAACAAGTCCCAGATATGGAAATTTTGGAAGATATGTGTCTTCAAAAGCTCCTCCTAAAAATATAACTAGATACCACCATCACACCTAAAAATATTAAAAATAATCCCTAAACATCATCAGATATCCCATCAATAGTCATATTTCCCATTATCTCATAAATGTCATTCTTTTTCCTGTTTATATTTGCTTGCCATGTGATCTAAATAAAGTCCACATAATGAAATTCTCTGCTGTGTCTTTTGAGCTACATGTCCAGTCCCCTAGACCTTCATCTCAATCTCTCTCTCTCTCTGTCTCTCTTACAATATACTTGCCACAGAAACCTCACCATGTGATTTTGATGTGCGGCCAATCTGGGAATCATGACTTTCCTGAAGTGTCCTCAGGGACCACCTAGGAGAGATGCTGGAGCAGTTAGTACTCTGGAGCTCCCATTAAAAAAAAATTTTTTTTAATGCTTATTCTTAGAGAGAGAGAGAGAGAGAGAGAGAGAGAGAGAGCGTGCCCCCAAATGGGGGAGGGGCAGAGAGAGGGAGAGACAGAATCCAAAGCAGGCTCCAGGCTCTGAGCTGTCAGCACAGAGCCTGACATGGGGCTTGAACCCACGAACTGTGAGATCATGACCTGAGCTCAAGTTGGACGCTCAACCGACTGGGCCACCCAGATGCTCCTGGAGCCCCCACTCTTGTTTAGGAAACCTTGTACCCCTTCTTCTCCATGTCACCTGCAAACCTTTTAATAACATTGCACTTTTGACTCTCACTCACCTTGATTTTAAAAAAATCATTAGTTCTATTTTTGTGTTTGTGTGTGTGTATGTGTGATTTCTTTTCCTCTCCTTATAATGTATGTTAAACATCATCTTTAGCCATCATGTAGCCTCGTTGAACATCATCTTTTTTGGGAATGTAAATCCCTTTTCTAAATTATAATTCCACCAGTATCGTGTCTGTTACCTCAGCCAGGATCCAAGAACCATCCCAATTAGGTTTTTCCAAATCACTTTGGAAAAGAAGGTGTCTCCTACGGCGCTCATCCAAGGATCCTCTTGCCTCAAATAGGATCACATTCTGAAAAATTATTAAGTTGCCAAGTAGAGATAACACAATATATTTCTAAAAATTACTGATTCCATCTTTTCACCAAATTCAGAAGACATCCGAATGTCTTAGCTTTAATGGCATCTAGAGAGGTGAAAACAAATAGAGGCAGTTTGGATAAATACTGATGGCGGCATAGTGAGCATAACTTGGGAGAAGGGAGCTGAATGATTTATTGCCCAAACCAAGACCATTCTGAGAGTGAAATGGGTGCTATAAGTAATTACACTGGACAGCAGACACACACAGAGACCACCCCGCATAAAAGAGGACATGAGGCCCCCCAGGTTGGAGCCAGACTGTCTGGGTTCACATCCTAGCTCCACCTCTAACAAGCTGTGGGCCTCTGGAGAGTTACCAGCTTCTCCAAGCTGTGGTTTCCTTACTCCTATAAGTGACTGCAGGGCCCAAGTAGGAAAACATATACAAAAACACCTAGTACAGCGCTTGGCATCTGTTAAAAGCTCAACAGTATTTTTATTTTTTAAACTAGACCTGAGCGCCTGGGTGGCTCAGCCAGTTAAGACACCGACTCTTGATTTCAGCTCAGGTCATGATCTCATGGTTTGTGAGTTCAAGCCCCACATTGGGCTCTGTGCTGACAGTGCAGAGCCTGCTTGGCACTTTCTCTATCCCTCTCTTTGCCCCTCCCCTGCTTGTGCACACTCTGTCTCAAAATAAATACATAAACATTTAAAAATACATTAAAAAATAAACTAGTTCATTTTGGAGTCTGCCCCAGGGGGGTTTGAAGCAGCATAGCAAGTCACGAGAGTCTCCAAGTATCCAACGGCGGGGACCTGAGCTACACCTTTGGTGTGAGATTCTGTTCATCTTCCTTGGGTCTATCTGTTTTATGATACTTTCGTGCTTTGGAAAATATGATTTAACTCAATCGGATCTATAAAATCAGATCTATAAAATGTAAAGAATTTATATAAAATATAAAGAATTTATATAAAATATAAAATCAATCACACCTATAAAATACGAAGAATTTATATAAAATATAAAGAATTTATGTAAAACAAAATATAAAATCAATCAGATCTAAAAAATATGAAGAATGCCTGCTCCTCTCTCTATTATACTCCAAATATCAAGAACCACTATGGGTTGTTGAGATGGGGGTGGGGGGAGAAAAGAAACAGAAGATTAATTAGAAAATGGTGGTCCTTGCTTTGATGTACATTTCCTCCCAAGGGAAAGAAGTTGATTCGAAATAGTCTAAATGAAATTCTGCATTTCCCAAAGCCCACCAGAAGATAGTGTAAAGAATGATGGTGTTAACAAACAATTTCAAAGAAATCATGGCTGAGTCAGAAGAGCCAGAGTTGACCTCGAGGTTGTGAGTTTGAGCCCCATGTTGTATAGAGATTACTAAAGAACATACTGGGGTGCCTGGGTGGCTTAGTCGGTAAAGGTCCGACTTTCGCTTAGGTCATGATCTCGCAGTTTGTGGGTTTGAGCCCTGCGTCGGGCTCTGTGCTGACTGCCAGCTCAGAGCCTGGAGCCTATTTCAGAGTCTATCTCCCTCTCTCTCTGACCCTCCCCTGCTCACACTGTCTCTTTCTCCCTCTCTCTCCTAGAAATAAATAAAAATATATATTAAAAAAATAAAGCACATAAATAAATTTTAAAAAAGGAAATCATAACCATAACAAGGTCTATGGTTTTTGTAGTCCTTAGTATGTGCGAGGCGGTGCTCTAAATATAAAGTAAAGGCATAACATTCCTTTCAGTAATAATTGTGATCTTCAAGTAATTTTGCAAATAAATTTAAGATCGGCAGATAACAGGCGCTCACATATTTGTGAAATGAATAACTGTGAAATGAGAAATCACCACTGACAACAATTACGGACAGTCCTGGGATGTACAGAGGCGTGAGACACAGGGTCTGTTCTTCAGGGGCTTATAATTCAAGTAAGATAACAAAC
This sequence comes from Proteles cristata cristata, assembly GCA_017311185.1. Taxonomy (NCBI): domain Eukaryota; kingdom Metazoa; phylum Chordata; class Mammalia; order Carnivora; family Hyaenidae; genus Proteles; species Proteles cristata. The sequence goes on along the minus strand of JAESUZ010001291.1, from coordinate 805,703 downwards.
TTGTCCATAGATGGGGGTGGGGGGAGACTTGGAGGACTTGTGCTAAGTGCCGAATGTGTGAGTCCAAGCGGAGAGCACTGAGGGGGGCTGGCCAAGCGTGCAGGGACAGGAAGGGCGGGGACTGTGAAGGGGGCAGGCGGGCAGGGTCCCAGCAGACCCAGGGAGGGGCCAGGAGGACACCTGGGCACAGACAGGGTGGGCGGCGGGACACCGGGTGGAGGGCAGGGCCAGAGAGCTCAGGCGAAGAAGGCTAAGAAGGGGGCCTTCTGCATGATGGGGAGGCGGCGAAGGATGATCTTAGGCAGGTTAGCTGGGTGGGGTGTGCAGAGTGGACTGGATCAGGGAGAAAAGCGAGGGAAGGTCGGGCCGGGGAGCATGATGCTAGCTTTGCCCTGGGCCACAGCAGGTGGGAGAACCGACAGAGAGAGGCCGAGGGGGCCCTGGATGTGGAGCTCTCCAGCCTCTGAGTTTTCTACCCGGAGCCCAGGGACCTGGCTCTCAAGCTGCAACTCTCTGGACGAGGCTTTTCCCTGGATGTTCCAAGAGCCCGAATCAGCATGGGGGCCTGGGGGCCTGGGCTTCTTTCCCACCCCATTCTCTCTCCTGCTTTCACTCTCTCTTTACAAAGGTCTATTCACTTGCGGTGGGACCGCTTTGTCAGCTTTTAATATGTTAATTTAGTTTCTCACTTAATAGGTTTGTTGAACTAAGACTGTTATGTGAGTTTTCAACCACAGGGCCGGGGGTAGAAGGTTGAGGTTCCCTGCAGAGTGTGTGTGTGTGTGTGTGTGTGTGTGTGTGTGTGTGTGTGTGTGTGTGTATGGCAGCTGGGGGTAGAAGGTTGAGGTTCCCTGCAGTGCGTGTGTGTGTGTGTGTGTGTGTGTGTGTGTGTGTGTGTGGCAGGGTGGGGGCGAATGGCATAACTGTTTAGGTCTTTACGACCGTTGGGGATAGTTCAGTGTTTAGGGGCTCATCATCACAGTCAACATGCTGGGACCCCAGTAAATCTGCTTTCTGAGCCATTCTATGTCTAAGATTCCCCACCTCTGCCTCCCTGAAGAGCTAGATCTTCCAGGGAAGGGTTCTTCAAAACCTTCGGATCTCGTCCCGTGGCAAGAGATACACGTGACAACCCAAGCCAACACATACATACACAGAACAAACGAACGCAGAAAACCTTGGATTGCGAGTGTTCTGCAAGACGAGCAAACAGTCTAATAAATTTTAACTTGATAAACGAGTAATGACTTGCAGTGTGAGTTAGTACGTGATGCTGAATGTCACAGGATCGCAACTGAGCCAATGGGTCTTGAAATTCGCGTTGATCTATCAGTGCTTTGGACTACAAACATGTTTCCAGAACGAAGTATGCTCACAAATCAAAGTTTTACTGTGTATATACATACACACACACGGACAAATCTCTCTCTGTCTCTCTCTCTAAATATATATATGTATATATGTGTCTATATAACTATACACATATATCTACACATATATAACTTAAACAGAAACTTTAGGGAAAAAAATATAGCTTTACTATGTGTGATATGCCCTGGTATTTTCTATTCTCTATTATTATTTTCTTTTAAAAAATTGGTTATAAATCACTAAGCCAATATAATAAGCACTCAAAATATGGTTGTTATATCCTTCCCCAGTCTGGGCACACTGTCCCGCCTAAATCTTCATAATGATCCATAGAAAGGTTCAGAAGGCATGGTCTCCTGAGTGACAAGGTCACCTTATCTTCTGCGACTGCCTATCTCTCTCACTTACAAAAGGCACTAGATTTTTTCCTGGTGGGATGAAGAAAGGATGGGGGCCTTTCACACTGAGGATGAAAGGGCTTAAACATCTGGTCTAGGGAAGCCTAACTGGGATTTGGACAACCCATCACATGTTCACAAAGGAAGAATTTACTGCTTCAGAGTCATCTGATCGCCACTGATTGGAAAGGCGGCTTCCTTTCTCTGTACCTTCCCAGTCACCTCTCTTTTAAGAGGACTCCAACCCCCATAGCCTCACCCGCAACCCCAGCAGTTGTCTCTCCCTCCCAGATAGAGCTGAACCGGTTGTAAGAAGTCCTACATTGCTCCTAAATTCTAATTTTTGAGAACTGCCACCTGAATGTCTGAACCCGGTACCCTTCAGGGTGCCTTCTTTGTATTGCTAATAGGGCGATACGTTTTGTAAACAATGAATCACAGCTCAGAGTCAAGGCTCTATGTTGAAAAGAACCCAGACTCTGATTTGTTTTCTTAAAAAAAAAAAAGTATACAGTACCTACCCATCTACTCAACTGCCCCCCAAACCCACCCTAACACTAGGTATCTTATAAAGGGATGTTTATTTAAAAATCAGAACACCAGGGCCGTACCCTTGTGGCGACAATCAGCTCTTACAGCCCAGGCTTCTTCCGCTTCTGCTGTGACACTTTACATTATTTCAATCCATGCCCGAGCTGTAGAGCCATGTTGGCAAGGAGATTTTTCTAAAGGTTTCTTCTCATTGCTTAGGGCCAAAGATTTTGTCCTCTGACCTTTTGATTCCCATTCTGCATCTAATCAATGTCAGGTCACCACCAGTAAAACTAAAATGAGGTTAAGTTCGGGGGGGCGCCCAACAGCAAAAAGCCTGCCCAGCCAAGCTGTAAAGACTCACCATTTTGAAGTCGTACAATCACTGCGATAAGAGAATGTTTTCTCATTTACCTCCCCACTCACCGTCCCAGCCCCACCCTCCTCCATTTGTTTGGTGCCTGATTTGTTTCTAGCAGCAGCAGGAGGTCAGAGCGAGCCAGGAAAACGAATGGAATCAACCTCCTGCCGGGCCGCCTGGAGGGGCGGGTGTTACGGATCAGCGTAAAGCCAGCTCCCTTTCCCGGGCCGGGCCGATGTAACTCACTGGAGTGGCAAATTACATCAGACCTACAGCTGTAACCCGACATTATGATTAATTTGATCAGTAATTTCTCCTGTTTTTCATTTTAATCGGTGTGACTATTCTGCTGTGGCAGGTCTTTCAGATCTAATTAAGATAAATTTCCGAGTAAAAGACTTGGCAGACTTTCCGAGTCAAATCCAGGCATCGAGTGTGAAGACCTGCGGTCCCAAGTCAATCACCTTCGGGGAGGGCCGGGCGCTGCACCCGGCAATCAGCCATTCACACTTAAGCAAATTCGTAATCTCCAGCACTGCTTAGTCATTCTCTCAGAAACGTCCCAGGCAGAAAAGGAAAGAAAGGAAAACCCCAGACAATGTCATTTCTGCCCCTGTGCTCACACTCCGCTGGTTTGCCCAAACTACCTGGATAACCCTCTAAGTGGACACTTTACAGAATCCCTGAGTTGGTGTTTCTAAAAAAAAAATTAAATAAATACGTGCCTGTGTGTATCTATAACTAATAAACACAACTATCCATACACACAAATATGGAGCATACATATATGTCACTATGAAGACTAAAAAGTTTTCTAATGCTTATTTTTTTAGGGAGAGATACAGAGTGTGAGCGTGGGAGGGTTAGAGAGAGAAGGAGACACAGAATCTGAAGGACATTCCAGGCTCTGAGCTATCAGCACAGAGCCCAACACGAGGCTCGGACTCATGGACCGCGAGATCATGACCTGAGCCGAAGGTGGACTCTTAACCAGCTGAGCCACCCAGGCGCCTCATGAAGATTTAGTCTATGTCATAACTATTTCGCAGCAGGTACCGCAAGTGATGGGCATCTCTCAGGACAAGTGGCCTGAGTGCTACAGGATGGGGGGAAGAGAAAGCCCCACCACGAGAAGCAAAATGATGAGCTGGGAAGCATCTCCACCGCCAACACCAAGATGGTCCCCCCTACCCAGCATACACACAGAAATAAAAAGTCCCCTGGCTTGAGGTTGGATATGGGGGACTTCTCCAGGGGCTCTGAATGTTGCCAAACAAGCATTACTGATGTCGTCTACAATGCATCCAACAACGAGCTGGTCTACACCAAGACCCTGGTGAAGAACTGGATCGTGCTCATTGACAGCACGTGGTACAGACACTGGGCCAAGCTGACTCTCTAGTAGGAAGAGATTTTATGCAAGAAACGATTAAAGAAGATTCAGAAGAAATATGATGCCCGAATCAGCATCTTCTGGAGGACCAGTTCCAGCAGACAAGCTGCCCCCATGCATGGCTTCAAGACTAAGCCAGCGTGGCCCAGCAGATGGCTACGTGCTAAGAAGGCAAGGAGCTAGAGGTCTGAGGAAAATCAAAGCCAGAAAGGCAAATACATCTTCCTCCCTCCTATATTTGGTCACGGAATAAAGGTGTTCATTGTTCAAAAATTTAAAAAAAAGTTTACATAACACACATATAATCCAACCCTTTAATGCAAATACGTATCCATCCACATATCAGACCCGGATGGGCAGCGGTTAAGACCTTATTTTCCCAATTTGTTCTCTTTTAGGGGAATCCATGCATTCGTTTATGGATCCTAAGGCTGGTGACTGACATGTGTACAAGTTCTGTTGGGTTTCTTCCGTCCTTTGAAGATGGAGATGTTAATGATATTAGTTCTTCCTAAAGTCTTATAATCAGCAAGACCTGCCTGTCCCATCTGGTATAGGCAGACATTAGGCAAGGGTCAAGGATTTGCCTGGGTTACTTACACGCCCATTTACATACAGGATACAGGATATACAAAACGACACATCAAGGACCTCAAAGGGGTGGATGCCCTTGAAGACTTTTCTTGCATTTTATGTAGAATACATTGCTTCACAATGATGGCTCCAACCCCAATAACCAGAAAGCAAATTCTCCATTCTAATGGGAATGGCCATTTTGGAAAGCAGATGTGACTGGAGAAAAGATGCTGAATATAAATGTCATTTTTTTTTGAGAGAGAGTGTGCATGTGAGTGAGCGCGCATGTGAGCAGGGGAGAAGGGGCAGAGGGAGGGAGGGAGAGAGAGAGAGAGAGAGAGAGAGAACCTTAAGCAGTCTCCACACTCAGTGTGGAGTCCCACGTGGGGTTCAACCCCCCTGGCCCTGGGATCATGACCTGAGCCAAAATCAAGAGTTGGATGCGCAAACCACTGAGGCACCCAGGTGCCCCTGTGAATGTCATTTTGTACCCAGCTCCCGCACTCCTGATGAAGAAGGTAAAGGACTTCTACAAACCACACTGTAGGATCTTTCATCAGGTAAAACGAACTATATTCTGACTCTGCATGAACTCTGTATTTGGAGGATGATTTTGCTACTGTTTTACGTGTATCTCGGCTTTTGCTCCTGAAAATGTGTATTGAAATGATGGTGTAAGAGAACACTCCCCGCACCACACACACACACACAACTGAGGCAGACAGTGTCAACTGTGTTTCTGTGGCTGTACAACAGACGACGGGAACTCACGAAGTCTGTGAAGAAGGTGTGATCTTCACAGTCCCATAGCCAGGTGATGTTGGGCCTAAAAACTGGAATGAGACTCACTGACTTCTCTGAGCTCCTAGTGGTCACAGACCACCCAATCTCTTTGTCCTTGAGTTTCAGTTTGGTACAAACAGTTCCAATAAAACTGGCATATTTACCAAATAAAGAGAAGAATGTGTGGCCACATCCTCACCCTTAAGTGCAGAGCTTCTGGTTCTTGGGCAACGATAAGACAGAAATTTAAATCGGGGGCTACAAGACAGACCAGACAGCGGACAGTACGAGCCTTTCTTCAACCTGAGCAATTTACCTCCATCTTCATCTGCAAGGAATGCAGTTACGTAATTTAAATGAGATCTCTTTAAACAGAGGAAAATCTCACAGTGAAAAAAAGACTAAAATGAGGCAGATTAGCACAGTTGACAAAGTGTTATATCGAAAAGCTCAGATAGACCTTGGTGGGCATCTTGCCTCTAAGAGGTCGTTGTCCCTAACTTTCTCACCCATGAAGCGAGCTATTGGGATATCTAAGGTTTGTTGAGCTTTGCCACTCTACGGGCAGTGGGCTTTATCTGGAAGCTCATAAGAAATGCAGAATCTGGGGTGGGCTTTCTACCCCAGAGCTACTGAATCAGAGTCAACATTTATCAAGGTCCCAGGGGGCTTCATATGCAAATAAAAGCTTGAGAAGCCCAGGTATAGACCGGATGAGACACCATCTAGCATCAGACTGGACATCTAACACACTCTTGTTTGCAGAGGGCATTAAAAGAGTATTTATTTCTCCAATTCTATTTTGAGTGTCAGAGGTGAATCACAAGGTGTGAGATTTTTCTAAAATACTGACTAGTGACCCACCTTTAGAGTCTGGGAGAGGATCCACTGGATAACGAAGTACATTTATGGTTATTTTCATTTCCTGATGGGCTGTGAACCTGGGGCGGGGGAGGGCTGAAGTAACACCAGCTCAATCTTTTTAGAAACGAAGACCTAATATGATGAAATCATAGAATAAAAGCACCAGCTCCTGCAGCCAACACTTCACGTAAAAAACATTTTGTATAAATAAGAGGTAGGAGTTTGCTCTTTCAGAAATGAATAATTGGGAGACTATTTACTAGACAACAGGTAGTTATCCTCAATACTGGCTCCACATTCGAATCACTTGGACAGCTTTCAAAACACAGTGATAACCGTGACCAGCCCCACTAGAGTTCAATCCGAATCTCTGGGTGGGACCTCGGCCTTGGCATTCAAAAAGAAACTCTGCAGCTAATCCCAATGTGCAGCTAATGGTGAGAACCATTGCTGCTGAATTTGAAAATGTTCTCCTAAAAAAGAAAGCAAAGAGTTGAGCAAAACACAAAGAATTGAACAAAATACAGTGTGGGCACAGTCACAGCTGTTTGGAGAGGATGTGGGTTGGGTGAGTCAAGAAGAGGGTGGGGGGTCAGACAAGGGAGGGAGATTATGGGTCCCTGAGGCCCAGAAAGTATTTGATTACATGGATGCCTTTCTGGTATGAAGATACCTACTCTGTCCCTTAAGGATGTTCAGTAGCAATGAAAATGGTATGCAGGTTGTGCCTTGAAGATGCTTAAAACGTATTCCCTGTGATATTTACACTCAGGGAGCTTGGAAAATACCCCAGTTTTGCTTTCTGCCTTTAGTAACTTTCTGCCTTGTGCTGGTTGTTTCCAAGGACCATTTGGTTTTAGCCTAAGATAGGTCAAATTCTTCCCACGGAGTGCAGGACACTGGACGTGGTAATTACTCTAAAGACTGTTAATTTTTAGAACCTCCGACAGCAATACAAGATTATTTTCCCCCTGATTTACAACATACAAGTTTCCAAGACAACCAGACTCAGGAGAGTTTTCCTTGGGGAAAGTGAGAGGGTTTCTCTGAAATCTTCTCCTCTCTGAACCCTTCAATGTTGCTTTGTTCTCTTCAAATGCCACGTTCATAACCTCACAATGCAACGACACAGAGCTCAACTCGGGAAAAGAGCGGCCAGCCTCAGGGAGGATATGGAGCCCAGCTGAGAAAAGAAGGAGATCCCTGACTTGACTTCTCTTTTATGACAGTTAAGTATCTTCTGGTGTAGAAAACTAGTGGTGGTTGGCGCCAGGCTGATCCCAGTCAAACGACAGTTCAGATGAAATGTGCTGGGCTGGAAAGTTGCATTAATCAGAGCCCAACTGGGCCTTCAAATGAGAGCCACTAGTTCCTAGAAGAGAGCCGTCGGCATTCACCTGCAGGGCACTCCCCCCACCACTGCATTCATCCCGTGGCCTCACAGGCATTCCCACCGAGTGGCCGAGGACTCGGAATTGTCCTTTCAGTGGACAGCCACTCCAAGGAGCACCTGAACCTTTCCATGTGGATTCCTCTTACACATGAAAGAAAATAACTCTGGAACTGCCATTCTCAACATGGCGCCTTTCTCTGCCTTGTCTCTGTACTGAAGCCAGAATGTCCAATTTAGTTCTCGACAGTGGAGGATGAAAGAGAAGGAAAACACCAGTGCCTCTGAGGCACGCACGCTCGCTCTCTTTCTAAACTCAGAAATGAGAAAAAAGCCAGGGGAAACAACCATAAGAGATTCTTAAAGAATGAGAACTGAGGGTTGACGGAGGGAGGTGGGTGGGGGATGGGCTAGATGGGTGATGGGTGTTAAGGAGGGCACTTGTTATGATGAGCACTGGGTGTTGTATGTAAGTAATAAATCCCTGAAATGCCCTGACCACCAGAATCTTCTCAGTCAAAAGATGGGAGGGCAGGGGGGTGGTGAGGAGGGTGCGTGCCCTCTGTCTTGTTGACTCCGTGGTGCTGCCAGGGGTCATGGGGCCCAGTGGTGCCCTTTCACTTCTCTGTGCCACAGCACGGGAGGCCCAGCTCCAGGTGTGGTGCTGTGTGACCAGGACAAAGAATGGGCAGTGAAGAAGACAAAGAGGAGAGGCCCAACTGAAGGAGAAGCTCCCCGAGACCTCAGCCGCCATGAGACTTCAGCCAGGCCTTCCCTTCATTTTTCGGCCCAAGTGGTTTTTCTCATTGCCAGCTGTAAGGGCCATCCTTGGATTCAGCCTTCTCTGCTTTTGCTTTGGTGTTAAGTGTTTCCTCCCCTCTTTCCCCATTTTTCTATAATTTCTTTCCTCTACTGTCCAGTCCATGGGACTTGGTCTGTGGATTTTTGCAAGATGTTCCTTGCATAAGGAAGCGCAAGGTTATTTTAGCTGTGTGGGTGCTGTAATAAGTTAGAGAGGGACCCATAGAGCAGTGGTAGCTGAGGGATTTTCCATGGGATATTAGTTTGTGCTATGTGAAAAAAAAAAAAAAGGTTCAGTGGTTATAGAAGTTTGAGAATTTCTTGATGTTGACTAGACATCTCTACTGTGGGATGTATTTTAGCTTTCAGTGTCCTACTCTTGATTGAGAAGTGTTTAGGAGTGGCATACAGTATGGTCTCTGTCTATCTATCTATCTATCTATCTATCTATCTATCTATCTATCTATCTACTATCTATCTATCTAACATACCATGAAATCTGTTTTCAATGCAATTTCTTTGGCCTGATGTTTTATGGAAGACACCTTGGGAAATGTTGCCTTAGAAAATACTGGAAGCCAAATAAGGAAATGAGAATCTATAGCTCATCAAGAACCCAAACGAACATTGCAGAGGCAGAAAAATATAAACGGAGAATGCTCTGAAGTCTGACAGTAATGGTGAGGAAGTTCCTTCAGCTTTCTGACAGTCTGTTTGCCCTGCATCTGGACGAAGATAATTTTTGCCTCTTCTAGGCTATTGTGAGGAGGAAATGAGAGGTTGAAGTACTCAGTATAAGATACACGGATGCAGTCGATAAATGATAAAGGTTATTCCATGAGACCAAAGCATGAAATCATGTCTATAACATGTACTTTGTAAATTTACAAACACACTGCATATACTGGCCACATACTATCGGGAGTCTTTCTTGAGTGTTGTGTATGTGTTATGGGTTATGGTGTTGTACATACACAGCTCTTTCTTTCCGTGTAATCCAAACCACCTTATTTGTGTTATTTCATAAATAGGATGTGGAGCCAGAAAGGACTTTAAGATCATCTAATACAAACTTTTTGTATATTAAGTGACACAACTGAGTCCCAGAGATTAGGCAACTTGCCCCAGGTCACGCAGCCTTAGTGGCAGAACCGGGATCACCAAGATTCTTCCTGTTCACCTAACATACTGAAAACCCACAACTTTGGGAATTTAGAAGGAAAAAAAATAAATTTTGGTTCTTATTAACACTAATGGAGAATCTGAGGTTCTGCGGGTTGAGGTGAGAATTCCTTAAGATTACACAGGCACCCCTTACAATTCTCTTTCTTCCTGTGTCCCTGCTTCCCTCTGTTGTACCCCCCTCCTCAGAAATCCCCCTCACTTCTCTGACTCGACTATGCAAAACTTGTGTGTAATTCTTAGCCTCATTTTAGCTTATGTGAGTTTTTCCACAGTGTGCAAGGTGCAGTTTAATTGTGTACATGTGAACTTTTATATTCCCGTGACTATTTGCTTTTTGTTCAACGTTGAGTGGGTCTGTTGGGTCTCCTGTTCCCCTTGGATGATGGTATCTGTAGTCACAAAAGGAAAAAAGGCAGGCAGGAGACTAGTATTTTTTGAGTGCCAGCAATCTGACAGGAAGTGAATTAGATACTCTCATGTAAGCCATCTCATTCATCCCCATATTATCCCTCCAGCCAATGAGGAAACTGAGGCTCAGAAGGATGGGCTGACCTCACCCAAGTGCTCAGCAGAGCCAGCCAGCATTCTTTCAAGTTCAAGTCTATTTGCTTCTAAAGACAATGAAGACCATGCTCTCTCTATGGCCCCACATTGTTCTGCAGACCTTTCCTGGGGGGCCACCATGCACACCACAGGTGCTCAATAAATGTTTGCAGATAATGACAGAAGTGCTTTATTTACAACCTGGAGAATATTCACTTGCACATCTGTACGGTGGAAGTCAATTTAAAAACCCATGGAAAAAGTATCCCAAACCTGTGGGACATGAATTGAGGCAATATGAAGAATAACGCTTGATCATGCAAGCCCAAGAATACTGCATTAAGTTAACATAAATACTGGCTGTTATTTTGCTCATTCAGAGCCAAGTGCCAGCCAGCACATCCGGGGCATCTCAAATTACCACTAAAACTTGCATCTCTGCACATGGAGGCAAAATTCTTTCAGAACTACTCTGAACTAGACTTTGAGATACACTTATCAGCCACATCCGACAGACAGTGAGGTGACTGGACATTGTGTGCGGCTCCAGACTCGCTGCTGAGCTCACTGCAGACAGGCCGCAGATCCGCCCACTGTCATGATCAGAGCGGGGCTGCTTTCCTTGGGGACGTTGTAACTTGCCCTGTTCAAATGCAGCAATAATCTCTCCACCCCACACCCCCCCTTTGAGCCTGGCACCCTTCCTATCTATCACTCCTTGACGTGAGCTTCCATAGTCAGTGGGGTGAACATGCTGTCTGCTTTGTTAAACCCTTTTCTACATGATTTGACTAATCTACACAGCACTACCCAGAAATGGTAAATCTAGACAATGACAAAGAAACACCGCAGTATATAAGTATATTCTTGGTAAACTAATTTTCCCCCTGCCACTCTCAAAGCAATATAAACTTTGTTGTTCCTCCCGGATCTCAAATGCTTGTAATAAATTCTTTGAAATGTCAGTAATGTTGAACTGAGGGTTTGTTTTTTTTTTTAAGGAGATTTTCTTTCTTTCATAAAAGGAAAAATTGTCCCTTGTAGAGAATGTGGATAAATATGTTTTGTTTATTTTATTCAGTGCTGAGTACAGTTGGGTAAAGGGATCCAGTTTCCCACCCAAACGCTTGCTGAATGGGTGAACAATGATGGAACCCTCAATTTACCGGACGGTGGGATAAGCATAAATAAATTTGTACTGTGTCATATTTGGAGTATAATCAACGGTTGCTTACCAGATTTATAACATACAAGGCCTTTCCATCAGTATATTATGTTTAATCTCCATGCTAATACTCTGGGTTCGGATGGGTTTTGTCTTCCATAATAATTAATTTTTTTTTTGGTTCTTTAGCCTGAGAGGAAGCCTTATGCACCACCGTGTGGAATCTTTCTGTTTTTGAAAGGTCCTCACAGCCTGCACTGCTCCGAGAGGATGTTGCCTACCCCATGACACTTCTACCGTTTTTACCAAACTTACTTGATTTCATAAAACCATAAATTAGTTCAGTGAAAAATGTCAGCCAAATAAATTATTGACTGTCAACACATTTCAATTCAATCAAAATGACTGGTTTATCATTTCCATGCGTACACAGTTTCGTAAGCCCCAAACCACTGTCCAACACACACTTGCTTTTTGATTGTGTCAAATTTGGTGCCATTTTCAAGATCAACTAGAAAACAGCAGCCAAGACCTGGATGGAATTTACAGTGGACAGAAACGCCACCAGCCATGGAAAATATTTGCCAGCTCAGTCCAAACCATGAGGGTTAAAGTTGAGGGATGCGAGACACTGAGCACAGGCACAACATTTAAGGATTTGACTCAAGACATAGTAATCAAGATGAATGTGAAATAAAAAAAATTTTTTAAACTTATTTATTTTTGAGACACACACACACACACACACACACACAGAGCATGAATGGGGAAGGGGCAGAGACAGAGGGAGCCTCAGAATCTGAGCTGGCAGCACAGAGCCTGATGCGGGGCTCGAACTCATGAACTGTGAGATCATGACCTGAGGTGAGGTCAGATGCTTAACTGACTGAGCCACCCAGGCGCCCCTAATATGGGGCTCGAACTCATGAACTGTGAGATCATGACCTGAGGTGAGGTCAGATGCTTAACTGACTGAGCCACCCAGGCGCCCCTAATATGGTATTTAAAAAAAAAAAAAATCAATGAATGCAAAAAAAAAAAAAAAAATTCATGATCCATAGAATCAGTATTCCTGACTTTTCCTCTTGCCTCACACTCCAATATGACTCGAGATTGTTACTGATCCCGTATCTAAAAATTTGATATTCAGTTCATCATGGAGCTGGGCATTCATTTTGATTTTTGAAAACACTGCACTAAAATATTCTCTCTCCTGACGATTGCATTTTGGGGGGCAGCTTGAATCTTGCATCTGAGCGCCTCCCTTGCCTCACCTTAGTCTTTCTTTCTTGGTCCAGGTTAACAGAATCCTGCCCTGTGACTCAGCCCCGTGCAGGCACAAAGCTGTCTGAGTTCTCTTAGAAGCCACAAAGGGGTTAGGTGAATATTTCCACAAAGGGTAGCAGAATATGCCACCCCAACACGGGTCCCTTCGGCATGAGGATTATTTTAAGCTGAAGGCGGCTGAGAAGAGGTATAAGAAAAGCTCTCTGACAGCCCCTCGTTTGCCAACAGCAGGGCACAGCCATGAAAGGCATGCCCCACCTCCCCCCTCCCTACCAGGAAGGACGGCAGTTCGTGACTGGGAAGAACTGGAGCCTTTTCAGCCCTCCAGGAATCTGTATGACAGATCTTGCCGAAACCAGCCCGTCCCACTGGGAGACTGTGCACACATCTGTCCCCCCACGACTTGCTGTCTCTGGAGGCTGCAAGTCCTTCTCCTTTGTCTTGTCCCTTCTCTGCTTGTGAACACACCCCCACTATGCACACCCCAGTTCTTTTTTTTTTTTTTTTTTTTTTTTTATTTCTAGGAGAGAGAGAGAGACAGCGTGAGCAGGGGAGGGTCAGAGAGAGGGAGTCACAGACTGAAACAGGCTCCAGGCTCTGAGCTGGCAGTCAGCACAGAGCCCGACGCGGGCTCGAACCCACGAACCGCGAGATCATGACCCGAGCGAAAGTCGGACGCTCAACCGACTAAGCCACCCAGGCGCCCCTATATACACCCCAGTTCTAACTGCCCCCTTTGAGCTGCACATCACAGAGTGCTCACATGGGTGAGACCCATGTTCACAGGCTCCTGTTTGTTTCTCTCCCATTAGTCTGTCTTTTGTGGGTCTAGTTTATGGACCCCGCCTGAGACCCTGGGATGGGAGGAGAGGAAAACGATTGTTTTCGTCCCCTGCACCGCCATGGGTCACCCAACCCAGTTTCAGAGGTTTGTGACACGAAACTGCAAATAGGATGGAAGAAGGAGCTAGAGACAGTGCTTAATTTTACCCCCTCCCTTTATAGATGGAAAAACTTTGACTCACAAAGTTTTGACTCATTCTGGGTTAAATTAAGACCAACTGCTGAGGAGAAAGGAGGTCGGTCCAGGGCACTGAGCCTTTCTTTCCTCCTTTCTTTCCTTTTTTAAAGTTTTTATTTGAATTCCAGGTAGTTAACATGCAGTGTTATATTGAGCCTTTCTGTAGGAAGAAGCCATTGGAGACCAATTTGCTTTCTAAAGGATGAAAGTCATGTGCCTCGAACGGCTTCTAGGAGGTTGGGCTCTTTGGTGATGATACACCACCCTCTGTCACTCACACACTTGGGAACTTAGTGCTGGAAGTTTGCCAGTGGGAAACTGTCCCAAATGAGAAGATCAGGAGGCTGTGCCCACTGCACAGCAGACAGAGGTGGAATCTGGATGCAGTTTTACTCCTGGGTACCTGAGTGGTAACGAGACCTTTCCCTCAGCAAATGCACACAGTCGAGAGCAATTCTGTACTATTTCCTGAGCAACTTCACCTCTGAGGAGGTGACCATGCCCCTCATTCCTCAACAAGCACAGATAACTTTCCCTCCCCTAACTGCTTCCGCGGGTCTCTCTCTTCCTCTGTTATTTATTAAAATGTGCAATACAACAAGAAAGGGAAAAGATTATCCTGCCTCCTGCCATGCAAGACGACATGCAGAAGGCCAAGGTTAAATGCAGCATTTGGTTTCTTAAGCTTCTCTAATGCATAGGTGTGGAAAAGCAATCTGGGACCAGAATTTACAGCAGTGACTCTCTGAGGATAGAAACTTGACTTTAATTTGGACTCTCTGGCTAAGATAAAATCTGCTTCTGCTATCATTATCCCACTTACGTGTGTCCCCACTTTCTTTCCACTCTGCCACCCAGCTGAGTGGGAAGAAATTAACCTGACCTTGAAGAATACTCACAGAATCTTCAAGACCATCGAGTCTTCAATAGCCAATACGATTCTAGAGGGCTACCAAAATTTCCATAGACTCACGGGCCGGAAAAGGATCTTAAAAATGATATAGACCACATGTTTCACAGATGAGGAAAATGAAGTCCAAAGAGGTAAGGTGGCTTGTCCAAAGTTGTCAACTAGTTGGAAGAGGGGGAGAACGAGAGTAAGACCTCGAACCCTGGGGCCCCCTATTTCCGGGCCACAACCAGGCTCCAATCAGGTCCAGCGGATCTCCAGATCACTGAGGAAGGGACGTGCGTGCATCAGGGCTTTTACACAATGTTTAGAATTTCCTTATTGCAAATAAAGGCTCCCAAGGAACGGTCTCAAGAAAAGGCACCTCTAAGGTCCCAGCAAGGAGGTATTTCATCATTCTTATGCTTCTAGGATCTTTATCCAGATCAAAATTACATGTTGAAATTAAAATGGTACATTGTTTTATCTACCTATGAATGATAAGACCTTATGTTTTCCTCCCCAAAGTTGCTTCCATTTACGTTTCTGATCTGTTCCTGCCCAACACATTCTGTATTTCTAGTTCTAGCTTCTGGCACAGCCGGAAGCTGTGGGTTAGAGTGAAGGTAAGAAGGATGGATTGATATTTTATCCTGAAACCTAATGATTAAAGTCAACTCACAGGTGTGTTTTGTAAACCCAAGTCTGCTTTTTTTAAATTTATACTGAGAAATAGAAATTTTCTCCTCTTCCCTCCTGAGAATGAATTTGTGGGTAGGTAGCGCTCAAATCTCAGTGAAGATTCCAAAGACAACCCACCAGGGGCCAGCTTCTGTTATGCACGCTAGACCCCCAGCTCTCAAATAACCCTATGCAACCAAAAATTAGTCCTCTGAAGTGATTAATACTCTAGACTCTGTCTTGAAGCAACAACCTGGTTTTGTAAATGCAGTCAATTTCATGGAATTGAGTAAAAGGGTGGAAAACGTCTAGTAGAGCAAAACTCGACAAGAACTATTTGGAGAGTTTCAGTCTAGAGTGATAGAGATTGCAAGCTCGCTTCACTTTTCTTTTTTTTTTTTCATCTCGAGAAATGGTTTCACCCAACTAGACTGACACAGCCACTTTAATTTATTAAATTTTTCTGAAGATGCGACAGCCTCTGTATACTTGTAGAAATAATTATTATCTGTCAAAGTTGTTTTCTAAACCTTCTGAATTCCTGGTTTTCCTTGACAATCTAAGTTGCCAAGTTCTAAACTGCTCTCTTGCAAGCAGAGTTTGAATAATGTAAAAGGACAAAGCCCATGTGAAAATAAAGAATTTTAAAATAGAATTGAAACTGTCATATCTGATTTTAGTTGATCTCTGTTCCCTTAATCATCTTCAAACAAAAACACTTTATTCTGGTTCATAAAGATCATTACCTTTGAGAGTTAAATATCTTTGCAGGTCCTTTTAAAGTTTTCTTTTTAAAAAGTTCAAACACTTCATGTTCCATAAACTCAAAAACCCTTCAGCTAGTGTAGGAAAAAAACAGTGTTTCAAAACCATGGAATTCTTCATTTTCCTTAAACACGCCTACAGTAAAGAAACAAAACTTTTTTCTTCTTACCGATGTATATTTATTCAAAATTAGTTCTCTATCTAGTTGGCAGTATTTTAAAATGTTTTATTAATCATTCTTTCAGTGGTCATCCATTAGCTCCACAGAAGTTAAGAGTATTTACCCTACCAATGTATTCATCAAGTTTATGAGTTAAAACCCCAATAGCAAAAAAGAACATTCTCTTTTTTGTAAAGAAAGGTTGTAAAGAAAGAAATGTGGCACTTAGCCTTCATTTTTTGCAAAAACAATACAAAACACAACAGATTGCCTGGATTTTCATAGCAAACTGTTGGATGACTTTTGGAAATTCTCCTCTTGGGATTTATTTCCATGAGGCTGATTGGTCACCTCAGCCATGAGTCCTGCCAACAGCCATTCAAATGGATTGTCTACATCTGACTTTCACTGGCCAACAGAGACTTAGAAGATATTGACAGTGTTCAGGAAAGACTGATGTCCAAAAAGCTCAAAGTTTCGCTCCACCGTAAGGAACACTGGACCGTATACAGCTGGATACTGAGCTAAGTCACTTCATCCCTCAGAGCGGGACAAGGTTTTCTCTTTGGTAATTTCTCCTATGTGGGTGGTTCAGATAGAGGAAGTGTTTAATCATATGGTGTGTAGGTCCATCTAATTTAACTGCTCCTAAAAAGCATTAAACTCATCCTCTGGAATAATAGAGTTGAATTCCAAATGCTAAAAACATCAGGATGGCTGCAATCATGCATCTTGTAAGTTTGATTTACCTATTTTCTCTGTAGGTGTCAAGTGCACACTGAAGATTTTTATAGCGTGCGTTCATGTCAGTCCCAGGTTAAAGGCATTACCTTGTCTCGCACTTGTAAGGTTTCAAGAAATACACCTTCAAACCTGACTCAAGAGAATGTTCATGTTCCACGTAACCATGACCGAGGTGCCGGGGAAAACGTAATTACTCATCTTACCCAAATGCTTTCAATTCCAGGAGAACTTGGGGCCACCATTGAGAATTCAAGTTCACAGGAACAAAGTTAGGGGACAACAAAGTCAGTTCTCACATGCTAAGTCTCTAAATCCACTCACCTCTCTGTCGGTGCGTCACTCTGGTGTCGCCTTGCATACTTTGCTGTTGAGGATGTGAGGACGCATTGCTACTGTGTCCTCAGGTAGGGGAGGGTCACCTGCCCTACTCGCAAGGAGCGGGTTGAGTTGGCATTTGGTATGAGTGTCTGGGCTGCTCACTTGGTTGGACTTTGTCACTGTACCACCAATGCACTAAACCGTCTGTCATCTCACTGGGGGAGAACATCATTACGTAAGTCAGCACCTGAGCTATTAATTTCTGGATCTGAGGTGTTGACACCACAGTCATGACATTGCGAAGCTAATTTATTTTAAAGGCATCTCAGTTAAGAGTGGCTTTCTGAAACTTTAAAGTTCTGAAGTCCTGAATGATGGCCGATGAAGGATAAGCTCCGGTAGTGAGCCTGAATATCTGTTTTTGATGCTCTGGGCCTCCAGGTACTAAACTCAACATATAGAAGCTTTATTATTTTATGAAGATGCAGATTTTGTGGAGGCCGTTTGTGTAATTTTACAGAAACCATGAGTCCATGGTTGGAATGGGTGGAATCTGGGACACAGACTGGGGCTGAACTTCTCTACCCTCCTGACCCCAGAGAGTCTTTAGAAAAATAGAAACAAAAGAGCACAAAGTACTTAAGGTAAGACAGCGTTGTATTCATAATACAGAGAAATAACCACCGTGCCTCCTGGACGGGAGATGCAGTTCTCCACGGGGCTACAAAACTGTGCGAGTAATAATTTTAATTGGATGCTATCTTTGCAGCCTTCAGAAAGGACCATAAAATGGAATTATTACAGGCTACAAGCGCACTTACGGTGCCGGCCTCTCGCAGGAGGAAACGAACACATTCATCCGTTGGAGGCAACGTCAATGGGCCTCCGTGTGTGTCGTTTACACGCCCCCGGCCGCCTGCTGCGTGCCTCCTCTTCCCTAGCCCGGGAGATGCACTCGAGTTAGGGGCTGCAGAGCTGGGTGCCGAGCACTGGGGGGGCGGGGGGACCCCGGGGGGGCGCCCGGGCTCGCGGGGGGGCGGGGACCGTACCTGCAGAGGACTGGGCGGCGTGAGCGGCGACGGCAGCCCATGTCCCGGAGACTGGCCGGCCTTCTGCGGGGGGCTGGCGCCCTGCTGGCTCGGAGACGGCTGGCCGGGGTTCGGGGCGCGGCGGCGCGGGCGGCGGCGGGGGCGCCTGCGGGGCGGCCGGGCGCCTGCGCGGCGGCGGCGGGGGGCTGCTGGAGCGGCTGGAGCTGCGGGAGCTGCGAGCTCAGGGGTGAGGTAGCTGCGGGGAGAGAAGGGGACGAGCCGGTGAGGCGCGCGCCCCCGCCCCCTGGCCGTGGCGCCCCGCGGGGAGTGGGAGCCCGTGCGCGGGGGGCGGGACCGCGTGCCCCCCGCCGGCGTTACTGCGCGGGGGCGCGCGGGGCCGACCCGGGGCGCACGGCCACGGGGCTCCGGGGTCCCCGCCTTCTCGCTCCCGCCCCGGCCGGGGAGACGCAACGCTTTCAAGGGTCGCTTCCCGTTGGGAGAGTTCGGCCCCTTTACTTCTTCTGCAAATGCCCCACCGACGGCGGCGCGGGCACCTGCTACTGTAGACGTGTTAGTTTCAGGTTTTACAGGTTTGTTTTTGTTTTTGTTTTGTTTTGTTTTTAATTTCAAGAGGGTACATGGTTCTCAGCTTTGCAGGGACGAAAACCCGAGCCGGAATACTTTGCCTGCTGATCAGACACTGTACCCTGTACCCCCCGCCTCCCCCAAACTGGAAGGCTTCCCGCAGGCTACTGCGAAGTCTACACTGGTGACTGGGCACATGAGCCCCTCAAAACCAGTCCAGGGACTGAGAGAATGAAAGCATCTTTTCAACATTTCCTTGTTATTTGAAGAGTAAGAGTTGGTGGGCCCAGCTGCTTCACCCCGAGCACCCTAAATTTGTTCTCATATGTCCATCTAGCACTGAACGACTTCTGCAGCAGGAAGACAGTCTGGCCAAAGAATGATCTAGGGAAGATTCCTGTGCCAGTTTTACTTCCTTCTTTGCCTGAACCTCAGTCTAAAAGCTTTCCAACAAGCCTACAAATAAATATAAGGTTCGATGTTGAATCCATTGGCCTTGGCTGAAATGTCTTCCGGCTTCTCCCCTACCTAGACTTAGTCAAGATTTTCCACAGTAATAACTCATGTTTGTCACATTAAACTAGTTCCTGTTTTTAAAGAAATGCTCCTTAAAAAAAAAATCTAGTGGTTCCGTGAAGCGACATACTGCACACCAGCATATACACAACAAGTATGTTCTTGAGAAATCCGTGTACGTCGATTCATATATTGAGGACCCCTAGAGAACTTTGTAAGAAAACCAAGCAGTGACTATTTTTGTAAATTTCAGAGTCACTTTGTTAAATTTATTGAACACAGGCACTAGTGCTGTGCCAATATGTAGGACTCAGGGAGCTAGTTCCTGCCTTTAAGGAGTTCATCATCTATTTATGGAGATAAGATTAACTCATAAGAAACAATCGGGTTTGGGGGTAATTCTAGAGTCCTGCAAGTGGCAGACCAGAATGGCCCAGAGAATCAGGACACGGAGTCTTAGGTTAGAGAAGCCAGGGCAGTGCTCACGGAGGGTGAAGAAGGCGGGCAAGGAAGGTTTAAGAGAGCGAAACAAAGGAAGAAGAGAGGATATTACAGGCTGGAATGTGAGAAATCCCCAGATGACACGGCATGGCGTAGGTGACATTTCTGAGGGACAACGTGGAGAATGGACTGCTTGGTACAGAGGCTTTGGGAAGTTTTGAACGACTTTAGACCTTAGAGAAGGTGGAGAACCTATCTTTTGAAAGTGATGGAAAGATGGATCGCGTCCAATTAGCCTCTGGTGTAAGTCAGATTTTAAATATATAATCGGATTTGCTTATTTTTATTTTTATTTCTTTTTTAAAAATCAGATTTGTTCAATGCTTTTTTAAAAAAAAGTTATTTATGAGAGAGAGAGAGACAGCGTGAGCAGGAGAGGGTCAGAGAGAGAGGGAGATACAGAATCTGAAACAGGCCCCAGGCTCTGAGCTGGCTGTCAGCACAGAGCCCAACATGGGGCTTGAAACCACGAACCGTGAGATCATGACCTGAGCTGAAGTTGCCTGCTTAACCGACTGAGCCACCCAGGTGCCCCAAAATCAGATTTGTTTAAAGCAAGGCACGCCTGTACTGCCGAAATGGTAGCTTGACGGCTCTCAGGGGCGCCAAATACCCATCTTTGCTATCAGATACCATGTACAGCCTCCATATTGGACCAGTTGGGGCGCCAAGTCCTCACTGGATTGGTGAATTACTCTAGGTCTGTTCAGACCCTCAGCCCAATGTGTGCCCGGCCTTGCATGTTAAGCCCAGAGTGCTCTGAGACTCCAAAGGTAGAGATGGTGCCTATGAAAGATGGCTGGAAAATACCTTGTCAGCAGGAACTCTCTGAACCTTCTGCCCAATTTTGCTGCAAACCTAAAAATGCTCTAAAAAATTAAGTCTCTCTAGAAAAAAATACCCAGTCATCCCATTTATTGGAACTTTAAGGGAATGGTCTGGCTTCGCCACCCACCCATTCCAACTGTACAAAATCACCTTTTATTGACACTGGGAGCCCAGCTCAATTCTGACCTCCCAGGGTCTTCTCCAATCTGGAAGGTCCTGGGGGAGTGGGATTTGATCTCTCAAATGGAGTTTGAGATTTGGGGAGTCTGATTGCATCTGGCCTCCTGCCCGATTCAAATCAGGCCTGTCCTGATTTCTTTCAGGTGGGGGCACACGTGTCAGTGCCTATTTTCATGGTTGACTTCAATACCATGCTGTTTTATTTTGGTTAGAAAAGCATTTATCTAAATCAGCATTTAGAAGAAGCAGGATAGACTGGGGAATACTGGCAGACAGATATTGGCAGATGGGAAGGTGCAGCAGACCCTAACGTGCTAATGAGAGACGGCTCCAAATGTGTCTTCATCCCTTTATGTTGCCATGTTCACATTGCTTGCCTGTTTCCTTCTCATAACCTGCAGCTTGTCTGGAAAGGCATTAAATTAACTCCGCAAAACCTCTTCGAGGTTTTTGCATAAACTAATTTGGCATCTGCAAGCAAAAAATGATGGATAATAAATGATGCCCAGGTATTTGCTGGACGCCAAGAAGCGCATGAAGGGTTATACGAGAATGCAACTCTGGTCTAAAGAACAGCAAAGTCACCTACATAACACTGTGTAAGACAAAGGTTAAAAAAAAAGGGCGGTAAAGCACGAAGCCTCTAAAACAGCTCATTGTATAAAGCATACTGAGATACACACACAGGAAGGTTCAAAGACATTTAACAGTAGAGAATGTTTGTGGATTAAATGATAATTGCTAGGGGTGAACTCTGACCCGAGACACGGAAGATTAAAGATTGTTATTTTCTGGGGCGCCTGGGTGGCTCAGTCAGTTAAGCATCCTTTGGCTCAGGTCATGATCTCACTGTTTGTGAGCTTCAGCCCTGCATGGGGCTCTGTGCTGAGAGCTCAGAGCCTGGAGCCTGCTTCGGATTTTCAGATTCTGTGTCTCCCTCTCTCTCTGCCCCTCCCCTGCTGTTCTCTCTCTCTCTCTCTCTCTCTCTCTCTCTCAGTCTCTCAAAAGTAAAGAAATAAATTTAAAAAAACGATTCTTACTTTTCCCCCTGGTGTTTACATCCTTTAATAATGGCTTCTCCCCTGTCTGTTTACTGCACACTACATACACCAATGGTGAATGTAAAATTTAACTACAATACCTGTCACAATGAAAGAACAAAAGAGATGCACAGAAATTTACATTAGGGCATTTAACATTTTATTTTAAACTTACAATTTAGAAAAAGAAACACAAAACGAAATTCCAGCCAACTCTGAATTTCCTAGAGAGAACACTATGGCAAAACCAGTGGTTTGAACCTCCCAAATAAGTAATTTAATATAATAAAGGAGTAGCCAGGAATCTTTCACTTCTCCATTTGTTCAGTTTCTATGTATCAACTGTAAATTAAAAAAAAATTTTTCTCTTTTTCAATCTGTGTTAGAGGTTTCCTCAGGAAAGCGCACACATAAAAGCACACATAGTAAGACTACTTCCCAGGAAGCGACACGGAAAAGTGTAAGCATCAGGCACATGTGCATATGAAGGGCAAGTCCATGAGAGATTCTGGAGAAACACAGATGTGTCTTATGCCTCCAAGGTATTTGTTTTTTTTAATTTTTTTTTTAATGTTTTATTTATTTCTAGGAGAGAGAGAGAGACAGCGTGAGCAGGGGAGGGTCAGAGAGAGAGGGAGTCACAGACTGAAACAGGCTCCAGGCTCTGAGCTGGCAGTCAGCACAGAGCCCGACGCGGGGCTCGAACCCACGAACCGCGAGATCATGACCTGAGCGAAAGTCGGACGCTTAACCGACTTAGCCACCCAGGCGCCCCATCCTCCAAGGTATTTGAAACACCTCAGGATCACAGAAAGCAAAATGGCACTCGTATACTAAAAGAAGTGTTAACTTTTGCTAACACAAAGTATAACATCACCCTAATATAATCTCTCTGGTGGAGGGGTCTCAACGTCAGCATGCCCTGGCACTTTTCAGGCTCAGGCATATGTGGGCATGGCGGGCACACTGGCCATTTGGGTTTGACAGCCTGTTGGGAAGGGGGACAAATTACTTACTTACTTACTTATTTGCTTACTTACTTGCTTACATATCTCTGGGCACATCTGGGAACTGGAGTAGCCTCATAGAAATTCATTGACAGAGGGTAAAGGACACAGTCCAAGGAGAAGGAGCCAGGTGGGGGCCGCTCACTGAAAGGGCCCCAGAATCCTGGGGTGTCTGGGTGGCTCAGTCAGTTAAGCAGGTTAAGCATCTGACTTCCGCTCAGGTCATGATCTCGCGGTTCCTGGGTTCGAGCCCCATGTTGGGCTGTGTGCTGACAGCTCAGAGCCTGAAGCCTGCTTTAGATTCTGTGTCTCCCTCTCTCTCTGCCCCTCCCCTCCTCGTGCTCTGTCTCTCTCTCTCTCAAAAATAAATACATGTTTAAAAAAATTTGAAAACAGGGGCGCCTGGGTGGCTTAGTCGGTTAAGCGTCCGACTTTCGCTTGGGTCATGATCTCGCGGTTCGTGGGTTCGAGCCCCGCGTCGGGCTCTGTGCTGACTGCCAGCTCAGAGCCTGGAGCCTGTTTCGGTCTGTGACTCCCTCTCTCTCTGACCCTTCCCTGCTCACACTGTCTCTCTCTCCTAGAAATAAATAAAACATTTTTAAAAAAAATTTGAAAACAGAAAGTGTCCCAGGATCCTGAGAAAAGCATAATGATAATGGCTATTCAAATTCATCCTTAGCTCCATTCCCTGGTGCAAGCCTGGTTCTAGAGAGAGAGAAAGGGCACCAAGTAAAAACAAAGAGGGCAACGTATGAGGCTAAGTGCAAGAAGCCGGATGCCAAAGGCCACATACTGTATAATTTCATTTATATGAAATGTGCAGAATAGGTGAATCCACTGACACAGAAGGCACATCCGTGGCTGCCCGGGGCTGGGGAGGAAACTGCTGGCGGTATGGGTTTTCTGGGAAGTATGTTGAAAGAGTTTGAGAAGTAGATAGTGGTGGTGGTTGGACATCGCAAATGTACCTAACACCACTGAATTGTACACCTTAAAATGGTTCAAATGACAAAGTTTATGCTGTGTGTATTTTACTACAATCATAATCATACTCATAATAGCAGCTGTTTCTCCATAGGCACACACTGGGGGCCAAACTGCACTGTCTCCGGATGCCACAGGGGAGGAGGGCAAGCCGTCTCCACTCTGCATGGCTTCTCCGTGTTGAAGGCTCAGGCCAGCCACCAGCGGGGGTTGTGCCTGGTGAAACAGACGGTGAGACGCGGGCAGGGCCACAGACCCGGCCGGGCAGCCCAGAGAGGAAAACGCCAAGCGCACCGGACGGGCATGGGTCTGACAGCGCAGAACAACGGACCGCTATCGCAGTGAGCCACGGACCTGCTCCTGAGCTTTCGCGAGACCCTCCTCCAGAAATGCCAGAGAGAAGTATGCTTCCAAGTGGAAGGTGGACATTCTGCATGAGCAGATGGAAAAGAGTGATGCAATTTGGGTTCAAAATAAGACGGTGCTTCATAGTTTGGAAAGTCATTTATGACGAGTGATGTAGCTTTCCAAGACAACCATGTGGACAGATGAGATCACTGACATGTTGCACATCTTGAACTTGGGCTCAGAAGTTCACACAGCTTGACTTTTCCAAGTTGACCTAGCAGGTGAGTGCTAGGGATGACACAGACTGAGCTGTGCCTCTTCCAAGCCCTGAACATAAGAGAACTGGTTGTGTGGATGGACCAATCTAGTTCCTCCTGAGGGCTGGAACAGTGATAACTGCTCACTCATACAGGGATGCCCTCTGAGGCTTTGCTCTTGAGAAGAAGTGGCCCAGGCACCTGGGCAAAGAAGCTAATTTGGAAGTGTCTGCTCAGTGATGAATCGTTCAGCTCCTGGGAAAGTATGTACGGTTGTACCTCTGTCCTGCTGCAGGCAAAACCTTTTTGAAAGCCTGCTGATATGAAATGTAAATGTGCGTCTGGGGATAAAGATGCTAATTTGAGTGCAAGACATGGGTTGTTATAAAGAAGAGAGACACAGGGTTGCAGGAGGGGAGGTTTGAAATCTGAGCAGAATGGAGGTGAGGAAGGGCCACACGGCAATTTATTTGTGTCACAAGTTTGCCATCATGGTAAGAGAATGAGTCGTCTACACGGAGACATCAGGCAGAGGCCATACTGGGGTCAGCTTGGGGACATTTTAAGGAAAGTATCTGAGTAGGGGATTCGCTTACATTGTCCGTAGAACTCTGTGACACCCTTGCCTCTAGAGCACTTTTTGTGACTGCAAAGAGCTCTCTCTCTAGATAGATTTGTCCTTAATTGGGAACAGTGACTCCCAAATCTGTTCAGTCTTACAAATCACTGGGCTTGTGGGCCACCAAACTAACTAACTAACTAACTAACTAACTAACTAACTAACTAACTAACTCATCCTTCCTGATGTAGCCTTGCTTTCCTAGTGCCCTATCTATCTATCTATTTTGAAAGAGAGACAGGGAGAGCAAGCAGGGGAGAGGCAGAGAGAGAGAATCATAAGCAGGCTCCACACTATCATCATGGAGCCTGAGGTGGGGCTCAAACTCATGAACCATGAGATCGTGAGCTGAGCCAAAACCAAGAGTCAGATGCTTCACCTAGTGAGCCACCCAGACACCCCTCTAATGCTGTCTTTATTGTTCACTTGTGTTGTCCACTAAAATCCCCAGGAGAAGAAAAAAGAATGGAGTCTAGAACAACCCAACCAGAGGAATTTGAGTTGGTAAAACTGGATGTCTGCTTTCCCCTTGTACCCCAAGGAATAACACCCAGGATGGCTGAAGCAAGTGTGCAGATCAGGAACCCTTTGGTTCCCTCATTAAGGGCATTTCCAGCCTGCACTGGTGGACAGGAGCTTTGCAAAGTGGATGGGAAAAACAGTGTGTCCAGAACAGACGACTTTGGAAAACCTGCAGAAGTGAGAACTTTGGGGGAAATTTGTCTTTATTTTTGGCAATGGTGTTAAAAGGAAGCAAAATCTGTCCACCTCAAACATTATGATGTGTAACCACCTCACATATGGCCACAGTTACCAGCTCCAGAAACATCTTTAATCTGTCGTTTGCTTCTCTTGCATGTAAGGCAGATTTCTCAGGATCTGTTGGGGTGTCGGGAGAAAACAAAGAGAAAACATTCTCCCGGCTAAGAATCCCTACAAATGACTGGGTATCGCTGAACCACCAGCCTGTTTTTACCCACTTACAAGGCTTGTTTTTGCCCACTCTGTCTATCTCAAATTGTGGGCAGAATCACTTGGGGGCTTGTTAGAAAAGTGGATTCCAGAGGGTAGGACAAAATCTGCATTCTAAAGCATCACCCAAGGGGTCAGGAGCTGTTGTCCTTGGGGCTCCTAGCAACCCCGACAGGAGGGGGGGTGGCTCTTCCCTTGGCCTTCAACTGAGGCACCTTGCTAGTCCATCTCCATAACTTTAAGAATTTTTTTTCTGAAAAATGAATCCGTTCTTCCACTAAAAAAGAGATATTAAAACAAAATCGCTATTTGGAAACACACACACACACACAAGAAAGAGACACCTGGGAATCTTTCAGTATTATTAACACACTCTTTTAGATATGAGGACAATTTGCTACCCATTACTGCATTTGTTGACATTTTGGGGAGCACTCTTGTTGGAGTGTTTTAACAAGTATTAAGTGTGAGACATAATGTTAGCTTTTAGACGTCCCATTAAACAAGCAAGAAGAAAAGCAAAGGAGTGCCCACGGGAAAGCAGACACAGGGGGGAAGCCGTGGGAGGAGACACCCCAAAGGCCAAGGACTCAGAGGTGGCAAGGCCAGCTGGACGTCCCAGTGGGATTTGCTGAGGCCCTACTGTGCGCGGCTGTTATCCCTCTATCTCCTCCTGCAGAACAGTCCACAGCTGGCCAACCTACACTCTCCAGAAAAATCATGAGAAGGCTCTCCTCTAAAGAAATCGAAGAACTTGTCTGGGGAAGAATTAAGATTTCCAATGCGGATGTGGGCACCACAAAGCAAAGTCCTCTATTATGTGTTCTAAAAAAGCCAGTCAGGTTTATCTATACCATGGAATACTCCATGGCAATGAGAAAGAATGAAATCTGGTCTGTGTAGCAACATGGATGGACCTTGAGGGTGTTATGCTGAGCGAAATAAGTCAGGCAGAGAAGGACAAATATCATATGTGTGCACGTATAGGAGGATTAGGAGGAACTTAACGGAGGAACAAGGGGGAGAAGAAGGGAGGAAATGGTGGGGGAAAGGGAGTGAGGCAAACCATGAGAGACTCTTGAATGCTGACAAAAACTGAGGACTGATGGGGGTGGCGGGGAGGGAGGGATGGGCATGGAGGAGGGCACTTGTGCGGATGAGCACTGGGTGTTATGTGGAAACTAATTTGACAATAAACTATTTGAAAAAATAAAAAAATAAATAAAAAAGCCAGTCAGTTCCCAATTTCACCCCAATATGCTGAGCTCTTAATAACCTTCCAAGCCCTTAGGAAGTCATTCCAGCTTCCTGCCATGTGCCAACCTGTTGAAAGCAAAGAGGCTTACATCCCAGTACTTCCCCCGCGGAACTGCAGGACACCCAAGGTAAAGATTTTTGGACAACTTAAAAGATTTCAGAGACCATCAGATGAGAGGCCATCTACAAAGCAGTATAAATCAAACTGGTGTCAGACTTCCTGTTAGCAAAATTATGTGGCTAAAATCAGAGCAATGCCTTCAAGTTCTGGAAGATGACTCCCAGTCAAGAGTTCTGTTGCTGGCTAACTTTTCTGTCAACAACAAGAGCAGCATATGACCCATTTTTTTTAAATGTTTTATTTATTTCTAGGAGAGAAAGAGACAGTGTGAGCAGGGGAGGGTCAGAGAGAGAGGGAGTCACAGACTCTGAAACAGGCTCCAGGCTCCGAGCTGTCAGCACAAAGCCCGACGCGGGGCTTGAACCCACGAACCGCGAGATCATGACCCAAGCGAAAGTCGGACGCTCAATCGACTAAGCCACCCAGGCGCCCCTGACCCATTTTGGAACTTGCTGAAACTTATACGTCTCATCCTTTCACACCTTTTCTTAGGAAATTGAATAGGTGCTTCAGCATAATAAGGTGGTCAGCCAAGAAAGAGGAAGATTCGGGATCCGGGTTGCAGGATGTGACATGCAGGTGAGCAGTACCAGGGAGCTCCACTATGACGATGTCTGGAAGTTCTAGAAAGTACCAGTGCTTAGGGGAACTATCTCCTGAAAAAAAGAAGATTCCACAGAAGTGAGAGGATATTTGAGATCTTGGAAGAATTTTAAAATAATGAAAAAAAGAAAGGAAACTAGAAACTCTAGCAAAACCAGAAGCTGTCTGGGAAAGCCACAGTCAAGAAATGAAGCAGTTGTTCCAAACTGGCACCAGAAGTCGCTGGGCTCCAAGAAGAAAACCAGAACAGATTCAGTGCTGTAGAAAAATAAGAAGCTCTAAGATGGTAGCCACTTTGTAAAGAAGGTATACATTTCTCCTCACAAGAAAAAAGATGGGCGATAGGTACTTCAGGCAAAACAAACAAAACACAATATAAGGACAAGCTATGGTTTTTTAAAAAAATAAACAGTAAAAGAAAGAGACACCATGACCCAGCTGTGCAATGAGGCAGGGCATGATTTTGAGCACTTGCTGAAGTGTGGAAGGAGAAGCTATCTGAATATTTTCTTTGAGTGTCACTAAAATCCATACTAGAAGGACACATGATCATAGCATACTTCTTGGCTCTGCAGGAAATAATAAGGTAGTCATATTAAGGTTAAGAGTGTTTACTGGCTTTCATTTTTGGAACAGCCTGTAAATAAGGCATGACAGATTTAAGGAGAACATAAATGCTACTAAAATCCTTGACAATGTAGAAGTGAAAGTTAGCTGGGAGGGAGGAGGAGAAGTGAGAACCAGAGCGTTCAGTGGGGAATCAAGAGAACCCTCCATAGGTGACTGAACAATGGGATTTGAAGACGCTTTTTAAAGTTACAAAGGTGGGGCTCCTGGGTGGCTCAGTCGTTAAGTATCCAACTCTTGATTTTGGCTCAGGTAATGGTCTCACGGTTTGAGGGATCAAGCCCCATGTCAGGCTCTGTACTGACAATGCAGAGCCTGCCTGGTATCTTGGTATCCTCTCTCTCTCTTTCTCCTGCTCATGCTCTCTCTCTCTGTTTGTCTCTAAATTAATAAACTTTAAAAAATAAAGTTACAAAGGTAACTAAAACTACCAGTCTACTTCCATCAAGAGAAGGGAGGAAGAGAAAGTAGGAGATGTTATAAGTGAGCTAAACTCTCATATGCCATAGCAGGAAATAAACAAGTGAGACATCCGGCCAATAAGTCAAAAGACAGAAGTAGATTTAAAGTATTCAGAAACACAGAGATAAACCCATTAGACCTGAAACCAGAAATGGTTAAATGTGATGGCCGTGGGGGAGTGATCCTGAGGGTGGGGAGGGGCACGGCTGAGATCCACACGTACTCAGCACCCCTCTGTACCCAAGTGATTTTTAACCACGTGCATGTGTTACCCTGGCAAAGGTGTTTAGAAAACCAGCTTCAGCATTGTGGCTGCGTCTTGTAGGACAACAGTGAATCCTTAGGTGCCAGGCACTGTCCTAGACCCTTTCATTTCCTGGTCATTTCGCATCAGCCCGCCCGACAACCTTGCAGTCAGTCTCCTCCAGTGGGTTTTCCCCAAATGTAGCGCCTGAACCAAGGACTCAAGTGCCAGTGATTTATAAAGGAAGGGCCTCCAGGAGAACTCAGGAAGGGAGTAAGGAAAACACGACAGGGAAGGGTGAGAAGCAAAGCAGGGCTGAGATTTCAGGGGAACCCCCCACCCCCACCCGTCTCATCCTCTCCTCAGGGGCTCTGAAGCATGAACTGCACCTCAGAGTCTGTCCTGTACTGAAGCTCTTCTCTTTTTCCTGCACCAGTCAGTCGTCAGCTCCAGGGGTCCAGGAGCTTTTTATTCTCTATAAGGGGAAGGGACTTCAGTGCCCAGGAGTCAGAGAACTTCCTAAGACCCACAGTACAGTATTTAATAATTACTATCAGAGGTGATTATACTATGTAGCAGGCCCAGTAAGGTGCTCAGAAATGCCCTCAGAGTGACAAGATATGAATTTCCATGGAGCTTGTCTATAATGGTTTGGTCAAAACACAATCATATAGGGTACCCTTTACTATCTCTCTAAATAGACAAGGATCTATCAATTGATCGCTATCTATCTATCTATCTATTTATCTATTATAATATCCGTCTATATCTGCACTTATACCACCATATCTATATATAATCCCATTCCTAGTTATATAATATATATCATTTGTCTATCTATCTACTTATCTATCTATCTATCTATCTATCTATCTATCTATCTATCTATCTATCTATCTATCAGTATCTACATCAAGCTAAATTAAAGAGACAGGTGGTCCCCAGGCTCTAAGACTTTGGTCAGTGAATTACTAAACAAAATGCTGGTGATACAGGATTGAACAAAACAGCAATGGTGGCTGCTCTCATAGTGCTTAGAGTTTAGTTCCATTGAAGGCCTTGAAGTGGTGAAAGTTTTAGCATAGTGATAGAATGTAACTATTCGTCAGAGACATGTTAGTTATTACTGGAAGCACAGAAAGAGATGCATTTCAGAAACCAATTCTGGGGTTGGAATGATGTTCCGAGGCCATGATCGATCTGGTCCAAGTGGCAGCTATATCTCATTGTGCAAATATTTGTAGCCATATTATCTTTGAATAATTGTCATGCCTAATTCTGTATTCACACTTACTCTGCCAAGATTAGAATTTTCATGGTTTTGTCTTTCTATAAGCGGAGAAATTGTCAGCCAAAGAACAATTGTATCAGGTCCCCTTGACAATTATATTTCTCTTTGTAAATTAAAACAGACATTCTGGTTTTATAAATCTGTCTCTTTGGGTGTGAGTCAGTATAGTGATATTTGGATCCATTCTGGGACACTAATTAGATTGAGCTTCTTGAGCTCCCTAGGCTGGAGGGAATAGAAGTTTCCATGGGCTCCACTGATAATATCAATTGTGGCATGAATCTTCTTTTGAAAAGTCCACAACAGACATTTGTTTCTCCTAGTCAGAAGTGTTCCAAGGATTATGCCACAGAATGCTAGCCCCGTGAAAAAGAAGTGTTCCATGATCAAATGATTTGGGAGACACTCTATGTTATATTCTATTTTTGCAAACCCACAGTGAGTATTAGAATATTGATAACTTAGAATTTTGGCATTTAAGAAACCTGATTAGCATTTTAATTCAACACTCACATTTGACCTTGGAACCCCATCATTTGGGTTCTCTCCCCTCAAACTTATGCGCATATGTGTAACTAAAACTGTGAGGGGCCCATTTAAAAGTAACCTAAAGGTAACTCTCTCTGTTGCAGTCAAATGTGATGATTTTATAGATGAAGAAAATATATGTAAACAAAAAATACGCATGTATACAATTGTATATATATATCATGTACATGTATACAATATGTATATACAGTGTACAAACATAATATATAAAATATATAATGTACATATATAATGTGCATATATATGACACATATACACACAATGTACATGTACACAATGTATTTATACACACACCCACCATTTATATATACTATATACCTATATACACAATACACATATATACAATGTATGTGCACATACATACTTGCATATATAATTATGTATATGTGATGTATATGTTTATATATCAGGGTCTCTGCAGGAAATAATGAACTATTTTAAATGAAGGGGAACCTGGATGGGTCAGTCAGTTAAGCATCCAACTGTTGATTTCAGCTCAGGTCATGATCTCATAGTTCATGAATTCAAGCCCCTTGTTGGGCTCTACGCTGAAGGTGTAGAGCCTGCTTGGGATTCTCTCTCTCCCTCTCTCTCTGCCCTTCCCCTGCTCATGTTCTCTTTCTCTCTCTCTCTCGATCTCAAAAAACAAAATGTATACAATTAAAAAAAAACTAAGCACAATAAAATTATTTTTTGAGATATAATTGACATACAACGTATTAGTTTTAGGTGTACAACATTATGATATGAATATGTATATATTGTGGAACGCCTGGGTGGCTCAGTCAGTTAAGCATCTGACTTCAGCTCAGGTCATGATCTCACCGTTCCTGAGTTCGAGTCCCACATTGGGCTCTGTGCTGACGGCTCAGACCCTGGAGCCTGTTTTGGATTCTGTGTCTCCCTCTCTGTCTCTGCCCCTCCTCCACTCGTGCTCTGTCTCTCTCTCAAAAATAAACATTAAAAATTTGCATATGTATATATTGTGAAATGATTATCACAACAAATTTCAGTTAACATCCATCATCTCATATAGTTACAATTGTTTTTTCCTTTCAAGATGAGAACTTTTAAGACCTTCTTTCTTAGCAACTTCAAAATACGCAATATAGTATTGTTAACTATAGTCACTATGCTGTATGTTACATCCCCAGAACTTGTATAACTTATAACTGGAGGCTGGTACTTTTTGATCCTCTTCACCCATTTCTTCCTTTCCAAACCCCACTCCTTTGCCAATCACCTATCTGGTCTCTGTGTCTATGAGCTCAAGTTTTTTAAAGATTCCACATATAAGAGAAATCATACAGTATTTGTCTTTCTGTCTGTCTTTTTTTACTTAATATAATGCCCTTAAGATCTATTCATGTTGTTGTAAATAACAGGATTTCCTTATTTCTCATGGCTGAATAAATATTGCATGGTGTATATATATGTATACATATGTGTATATATATGTACATATATATATATATATCACATTTTCTTTTATCTATGTACCTGTCAGTGGACACTCTAATAAGACTACTTATTAGATTGGATAATCTATAATCCAAGTTTATCAAGTGTTGTGAAACCCAGTTAATTCATGCTGAAGATAAGCTTAAAAGGAGTGTAATAAACATCTTTGATTAAAAAATGGAAACAGGTGTTAAGGGGGTCAATGCATATGAACGTATTAACAAATGCAGGTTTTTTAAATATATTTTTTAACGTTTATTTTTGAGAGAGAGAGCACGAACAGGGGAGGTGAAGAGAGAGGCAGAGAGAATCCCAAGAATCTGACAGCGCAGAAACGGATGTGGGGTTCAAAGCCACAAACCATGAGATCACGACCTGAGCCGAAGAAGTCAGATGCTTAACCAACTGAGCCACCCACGCACCCCAACAAACATAGTTTTTTTTTTTTTTTTTTTTTAAAGGCAAAGCCGTTCAAGTGGCCTAGAAAGAAATACAAAGGAGTGGGCATCTGGGTGACTCAGTCGGGTAAGCGTCCAACTCTTAGTTTCAGCTCAGGTCCTGATGTCACAGTTTTGTGAGTTTGAGGCCTGCACTGGGGTCTGAGCTGATAGTGGGGAGTCTGCTTGGGATTCTCTCTCCCTCTCTGCCCTTCCCCCACTTACGCTGTCTCTGTCTCTCTCAAAATAGATAAATAAGCTTAAAGAGAAATACAAAGGGGAAAGGGAAAAAATATACAAACAAATTTCCTGAAAGGTGCAGAGAGAGACGAGAGCTGGAACTTTCTATGGTGAGTTAGGATAACCTGGAGCCTAGCTGGACTCTCCCAAGCCCCAGAAAAGCATCAGTGTGGTGGATTGTCAGCTGTTGAGGATCCTGAGGTGCATATCCTGTGCTTCAAATAAGTATACAGCATGAGTAAAAGATGAAAATACAGTTCTGTCAACATTAATTAAGCCTTTTAAAAAATAAGATCTTCATAATAAGATTTTTTTTTATTATTTCTAGGAGAGAGAGAGAGACAGCATGAGCAGGGGAGGGTCAGAGAGATAGGGAGTCACAGACTCTGAAACAGGCTCCAGGATCTGAGCTGGCAGTCAGCACAGAGCCCGACGCGGGGCTCGAACCCACGAACCACGAGATCATGACCTGAGCGAAAGTCGGACGCTCAACCGACTAAGCCACTCAGGCGACCCCATAATAAGATTTAAATAACTCCCTCCTGTTCCTATCAGATTTGTAAGTCTTCTTCAGGTGTTAATAGCATATCAGACGGGAACTCCTAGGATTTGAATGTACATTTTGACTTGGTTCCCGCAGATAGATTCCTCATGTTCCTTGATTCTGCTTGACTGATTTTTCCATAACCTGTAGGGGTTCATAGGCTCTCTGTGGCCACATTCGTTCTTGATTTGAAATCTATTTGTTCAACAGATGGGGCCAAATTTATTCATCAGCAAATCCTAACCCTCCTATAACAACTAGTTTCCTTCCCTTGCGGAGTTTGAGAGGCTTCGTGAAGGATCCGGTGGAAAACAGTGAGACTCCCTGCTGGCACTTCTCCAGACTCTGCTCCTTCCCCAACACAGGAATAGCCAGGGGTGGTTTTCGTTTGAGGTCATAGTATATCACTGACTATGACACCTTTCTTTCTTAACACCATATGAATTTAATGACAGGAAATACAATAAGGTGGAGTAAGAAGCAGCTCGAAGAAGTGTGTGTGTAACATTCGATCCCATTATTTTTCCTCCACAAGCGTGAGAAACAGTTGTTTGCATCCTTGGTGACCTCTCTTCTCAAAAGGCCAATGTACCCTTTCACTAGAGGTTAAAAGGTTTAAAATCATAGCGAACATTTACCAAGCATGGCTTTCCCAGGGAAAATTTTGAATAGATATGGTAGAAGTGAAGCCATATTGGAGTGACTGGTCGGCTCAGTCGTTTAGGCATCTGACTCTTGGCTTGGGCTCAGGTCACGATCTCACAGTTTGTGGGTTCAAGTCCTGAGTTAGGCTCCTGCCCTGACAGTGCAGAGCCTGCTTGGGTTTCTCTCTCTCCTTTTCTCTCTGCCCCACCACACCCCTCACTTGTGCATTCTCTCTCTCTCTCTCTCAAAATAAACAAATAAACTTGAAAAAACAATAAGAAAGAAGTGAAGCCATATTCACTAAACATAAACCTATGGGTCTGGGGGAGAGAGATATATGCTCATTAATGTTCATTTTATGTTCCTTTGCTAATAAAATAACAACATAACTCTTTACATTTATCAGACAGAGCAAGATGTAACACTGGCTTTCAAAGCCTCAGCATTTGCCTTTTCCCTTCAAATGAACATTCGCAGGAGAAAATATTACAGGCAATTCAGCGGATACTGTGCCTGGTTTAAACACAGCACTATGTTCACTCAGATTTCTTTTAGGCTATAGACACATGGGCCAGTGCTTATTTTCATGGTTGATTTAATCCATCCCCTCTGCCACTGTGGGATTATTCTCTACAGTTATTCTCTAGTGATCTGTCAGTTCAGATTAAAAAAAGCTAAGTGACAAAGATACGGTGGCTGATTCCTTTAGAAGGCTGTGGATCCTAGGATGTATAGCAAGAGATTTCTTTTTAAGAATCTGACTGTGTTCTCCTCATTTTAACTCCCCACCATGTCACTCTGAGCCTTCCTTATCTAGGCTGAACTTCAAACTCCTTAAGCAGGTAGTTCAGTTTGGTTCCTATACAACAACTTCCGCATTGCCAGGTTTATAGTTCTTCCCTTATTCGTTCTTGTTTATTTCTTGAGAAGGGGAGATATTAGCATATTAGCATATATTTCCTCTCATTTTGTAGATGAGGAAATCTAAACTCAGACGTGAATCTAGGACTACATGTATTCTAGCTTTGCTTGTCCTGATAATACAATAACCGATAATACTTTCCTTAAGCTACATCTATTTTTATATTTTCAAACATAGGAATTAAAAATAAACCTTTGCTAGTTTTGCAATTCCATTCCAGAGCCATTGAAAGCCATCTGGTACAGAATAACTTTATTATTTATTTATTATTTATTTATTTATGAAATAGGCTTCAACCCTGGCATGGAGCCTAATGTGGGGCTTGAGTTCCTGACCCCAACATCAAGAACTGAGCTGAGATCAAGGACTGGATGTTTAACCAACTGAGACACCCAGGTGCCCCACAAAATGACTTTAATTGTGCGGCAAAAAGTTACTTATATTGCATCATAAATATTGTTCTAATTCTCACTTCTATTTTCTTTTTCTATTTCTACAGTAGAATTCTTTGGTAGAATAATTAATATAACTCATGACTAATCTGGTTAGGTTGCACTGATGTGCAAATTGGCCATTCGATTCACATAGTTCATTCTAAGCTTTTATATGTATAAGGTTAAAAAGAAGAAAACAAATAGTTTCAATGAAATAATTATGTTAATGATAACTCTACTGGAGGAAAGAGCCAACAAAAAAACTTTGGAAAATTCATAAAAAGCAATAGATGCTGGAAAATTAGTGAGGTTTGAATATAATATGGTCGTATCCCCTATATGGGTACAAATGTTTGTGCAAATATTTCGTGGATTTCTGCCAGGCTGGTTGATCTTGCTTATGGGAAGTAAAGTAGCATTATTTTTACTTTGTTAACGCAATCTGGACACAAGAGACGAACACAAATGTTATCAGAAAGGCTAGATCAGGTTATACTGAGGTAACAAGTAGCTCTAAAATCCCAGCTGTTTAGCTCAACAAAGCTTATTTCTTCCCATGTCATTGTAAGTCGGCAGGGGCTCTTAGCTCATTATAGTCACTTAGGTGCCCAAGCTGATGCAACAATCACTCCCTTGAAGGCAGCCAGGATGATGCCAGGAGGAAAGAGCTCATAGGGGTGGGGATTAAATGCTCTGGCTCAGAAGCCACGTCATCATGTTCTCTCACAACTCATTGGCCAGCACTAGTCATGTGGCACACAAAACGCAAGAAGACCAGGATGTGTCATACTTTCAACTCCCAGAGAGTGAGGAAAGCCAGAAAAATTCGGTGAAGGTAATTAATGACCTCCATGAAGGCAATGCTCTGACTCTCCCACAGCATCTGCATTCATTACTTCCTTTCCGTTTTTGTTTTCCCTCATATTAAATTTAATGCTTAAATTTAAATTTAACACTTAAACTTAATTTCCCTTAAATTTTTAAAAATTTCTTTTTAATGTTTATTTATTTTATTTTTTTGAAATTTTTTTTTATTTATTTCTAGGAGAGAGAGACAGTGTGAGCAGGGGAGGGTCAGCGAGAGAGGGAGATACAGACTCTGAAACAGGCTCCAGGCTCCGAGCTGGCAGTCAGCACAGAGCCCGACGCGGGGCTCGAACCCACGAACCCCGAGATCATGACCTAAGCAAAAGTCAGACGC
Source organism: Proteles cristata cristata (assembly GCA_017311185.1). Lineage (NCBI taxonomy): Eukaryota > Metazoa > Chordata > Mammalia > Carnivora > Hyaenidae > Proteles > Proteles cristata. The sequence continues at coordinate 768,574 of JAESUZ010001291.1, read as the reverse complement.
TTAACCTACTAAACCACCCAGGCGCCCCACTGTTTATTTATTTTTGAGAGAGACAGACTGTGAGCGGGGGAGGGGCAGAGAGAGGGAGACACAGAATCTGAAGCAGGCTCCAGGCTTTGAGCTCTCAGCACAGAGTCGGACACGGGGCTCCAACTCATGGAGCTGTGAGATCATGCCCTGAGCAGAAGTGGCTGGTGGCTTAACCAACTGAGCCACCCAGGCACTCCTAATTTCCCTTAATTTTAACCTCAGTATTGTCTTGATCGTTGAAATAACCTTTTTTTCTTTCTTCCAAGATTTTAGTTAAATTCAAGTTAGTTAACATATAGTAGTATTGTTTTCGGGAGTAGAATTTAGTGGTTCGTCACTTACATACAATGCCCAGTGCTCATCCCAACATATGCCAGCCTTGATGCCCATCACCCATACAGCCCATCATCCTGTCCACCTGGAAAGGCCTGTTAACTGGCCTTTAATTTCTTAACTTCTCTGTTCTGTCTCATTAATTAATTCGACAAATGTTATCAAGTCTCATGTCGAGTGCCCCTCTGCCCCCGGAATCATCTTTCTAAAACACAGATAGGATTACAGTGCTAATTAAAAAAAAAAAAAAAGACTGCATGATAGTGCCCCCAGTCTGGGGAATAAAACCATAGTGGTCTGCCCATTTGCTCCTTTCTGGACTTATTTTAACCCCTTCTGAGAACTCTCACGTCTAGGTCCGAGGTAGAAGGCGGTGGTACATGGCTCAACACAGCCTATGGAAACATGGCTTTAAAAAACTTTGAATTGTTTAGCAAGCTTCAAAAATCAGGGGAGTCTGCATAAAATACACATTGTCCATGTTTCATGAGGAACAAATCCAGAAGGCCTTGCAGCGTGACTCATGTTTTTGTACGGGAAATGGCGCTGAGCAATAGCTGGCCTGCTCCCTAGGCCTGCTACCTTCATAGCCAGAATGAATTGCTCTCTTCTTCACTCTTACATGGGGACAGTCATGTGGCGCCTTGCACTACAATGAATAGTGTGTACCCAGTTGCCTCTTTTGCCAAATATCTTCTACAGAAGGTAACCATGTTTCTGTCGAGATCTTGTTTTCCTCTTAATCTTCCTTAAAGCTCCTCTCAGCAACTTGTATATAATAGGTGTTCACTGAATGATTGAGAAATGATAATTGCAGGGAACTGTAATTTGTGTTACCACTTGTTAACTTTATTTTGTTCTTTTTACCCTGTGTCATGTGCTTGTTCTGGCTTGCCTCACTAAAGAACAGATATCATGGTAGAATGGAAGAATTCTTTTTTTTTTAAATATTTATTTATTTTTTTAATTTTTATACTTTATTTTTGAAACAGAGAGAGACAGAGCATGAGCAGGGGAGGGTCAGAGAGAGAGGGAGACACAGAATGTGAAGCAGGCTCCAGGCTCTGAGCTGTCAGCACAGAGCCCGACGTGGGGCTCGAACCCACAAACTGAGAGATCATGACCTGAGCCGAAGCCGGACACTCAACCGACTGAGCCACCCAGGCGCCCCTGAAATATTTATTTATTTTTGAGAGAGTGACCGTGAGGAGGGGAGGGGCAGAGAGAGGGGGAGACAGAGGATCTGTGGCAGGCTCTGCACTGACAACACAGAGCCTGATGAGGGGCTTGATCTCATAAGCTGTGAGATCATGACCCGAGCTGAAGTCGGACACTTAACTGACCGAGCCACCCAGGTGCCCCTATCATAGGAAAATTTTTGAGGTGAAAGAGATTCATTGCTCAGGTTTCTAAAAGAGTAGGATCTATCATTAACCTTAGGGAGGGGTATAGATTTGTAAGAGAAAAAAGTCAAATTCCTGTGTTCCTTTTTTTGGTAACTATACAGGCAAAGGTAGCCATGTCCTAAACAGTTTGTGGAATAATTTTGTTTATGAACTAGAAAGTTCATAGACAGTGAAGGAAGTGAAGGAACATTTAAGAATTCAAGATTTGAAGGTGTGCTATAGAAACTCAACATGAAATATGTATATAAAACATGGTCAAATAGGAAATGACAAGCCTAGAATGTTCTGAAAGGTTATCTGGAAAAACAACAAAGGGCTTCAGGTAAGTCTGCCATGGATAGATTAACTCATAATCTTAGAAGAGTGAAAAATGTCATCACAACCTAGGACTGACCCAAATTGCACCCATTCTGGGGAGAAACATCACAGAGCATCTGGATTAAGAGGGTTTGAGTTGAAGGTCAGGTTTTTAGTATGTCCTAGCTAGCAGGATGTGAAGTCAGCCAGGCATAACAATCACGTTGCCTGGTTAAGTGAGCCAGTGGTAGAAGGGCAGAATGGCCATGTGGATGAGGGGGGTGGCGGCATGGGTCAGTGGCTGTCCTCCACTTTCCACGGCCATGCTCTACTCCTCGCTGTCAGCAAATGCATGCTCTGTGCATGAGGGAGACAGGCAGGAGTGTGGGATGAGCACAAATTCACTAACAGTATTGGTGAACAACACCTAGAGATCCTTTCTACTTATAATGATTTATGAAACCAAATACACGTCTTGAACATGTTACAGATAAGCTGTTTAGAGGAAGATGAGAATTTGCATTTTATGGCAACACAGCATCTCATAAGTTACTCATTCTCATCGTTGCTTGCCTGGACCGATGTAATGGCCTCCTGTTTTCTCTTCCAATATGTGTGTATGTGCGTGTATATATATATGTGTGTGTCTGTGTGTGTGTAAATATATATGTATATATATGTGTGAATATATATATATATTCACCTTCATAGCAATGATTTTTACATTGTAAGTGCTTCTTTTCCTTTTAAATTTAAGTACAGTTGACACACAACATTACATAAGTTTCAGGTGTACGACAGTGACTCGACAACTCTATAGGTTATGCTATGCCACCATAAATGTAGCTATCATCTACAAAATATATGTAAGATAAAATAAGTATATATATTTTATTTATTTTTTTCTTGTTTATTTATTTTTGAGAGAGAACCAGAGACAGTGCGAGTGAGGGAGGGGCAGAGAGAGAGGGGTGGTGACGCAGAATCCAAAGCAGGCTCAAGGCTCTGAGCTATCAGCACAGAGCCTGATGAGGGGCTCTGACTCACAAACAGAGACATCATGACCTGAGCCGAAGTCAGACGTTTAACTGACTGAGCCACTCAGGTGCCCCAAGTATATACATTTTAAAGTATTTTTTTAGACCTTTTTGTATTTATTTATTTATTTTGAGAAATAGAGGGAGCATGAGCAGGGAGGGGCAGAGAGAGAGAGAGAAAGAATTCTAAGCAGACTTTGCGCTGTTAACGCAGAGCTGGATGTGGGGCTTGACCTCATCAACACTGAGATCATGACTTGAACCGAAATCAAGAGTTGACACTTAATCAACGAACCACCCAGGTGCTCCCAAAATAAATATATTTTTAAAGTACAGTTCCCCCTTGCTTCTCCTTCTTCTCCCTCTTCCTTCCTCCTTCTTTCTCCCCATATTCCTCCCTTACTTCCTTTTGACCTATCTTCCCTCCTACTCTAAAAAGTTATTAAGTACCTCATGTGCTAGGGAAGTATACATGTGAATTAGACTCTGATTTCCCATAGTTCATTCACATTCTTCCTGGGGAAAGACATGTGAATGGCCAGTCACAATACAATGTGATACATTAATACTTTTTTTCTTTCTTTTCTGTGTCTCTTCTTCTTTTCTCCCTGGTGTTGCCCTTGTGAGTCTAAGACCTTTGTTAGGTAGAAAGGTAAGTTTCTCTTCCTTTGGAAACATTCATTCAGCATTCAACACGTATTTATTGTCTGCTTATTACCAAAGCTGTCAATCTTCAGGGTGCAGAGGGAGAACCCGGCATGCGTGTAAAAAGGCTGATTTCAAGACCCCACAGATTGTGATAAGGTGTGTCTCCAGCGGGCCGACTGCGGTCAGGTAGATCTCCAGCGGGCCGACTGCGGTCAGGTAGATCTCCAGTGGGCCGACTGCGGTCAGGTAGATCTCCAGTGGGCCGACTGTGATCAGGTAGGTCTCCAGTGGGCCGACTGTGATCAGGTAGGTCTCCAGTGGACTGACTATGGTCAGGTAGATCTCCAGTGGGCTGACTGTAATCAGGTAGATCTCCAGTGGGCCGACTGTAATCAGGTAGATCTCCAGTGGGCCGACTGTGATCAGGTAGGTCTCCAGTGGGCCGACTGTGGTCAGGTAGATCTCCAGTGGGTTGAGGAACTAGCCGCTTTTAACCAAGCATCTGGTACAGGAAGTAACCGGTCTATACTTGAGTACAACTGGTCTCCCCTGGGTTCTGGACCCTGTGCTGGGTGCCTGCGAAGGCCCAGATAACCAGGCATATTTCTTTTTTTTTTTTTTTTAATGTTTTATTTATTTCTAGGAGAGAGAGAGACAGCGTGAGCAGGGGAGGGTCAGAGAGAGAGGGAGTCACAGACTCTGAAACAGGCTCCAGGCTCTGAGCTGGCAGTCAGCACAGAGCCTGACGCGGGGCTCAAACCCACGAACCGTGAGATCATGACCTAAGCGAAAGTCGGACGCTTAACCGACTAAGCCATCCAGGCGCCCCAACCAGGCATATTTCTAACCCTCAAGACTCTAACTGATTGATGGCATGTACATATAGCCTGCAAATTATTGACATATGTGAGTGTGTATTTCTCTTGGGGAGTTTACAAGCCATGGGGTTGTGGTAGAATTTGTGTGGGAAAAGAGAGAGAACACTCACTGCAAGTGGCAAGAAAAAGGGGTTTCTACTACTGGGGAAAGGGTCAGGTTGATGAGAGAGGGAAATCGAAGGCAACCACAGCGAAAGAGTGACTTCTAATCTGAAGATTCTCCTGCTAGGATTCTGCCAAGTGTATGAGAATCAGAACTGGCAGGGTCTTTGAAACTCCTCATGCCCAACCTCACCCTTGAGAAATAAGAAAATGAGGCCCAGAGACCTTAAATGATTGGCTCAAGTGCATACAAAGGAAAAGGTATCCAATACTTTGGATACATTTTGAACCAATAACCACTTACACCAAGGATAGTCTTTTATTTGCTTAGGATTTTAGGGACAGTTCAATCCAATAGGTAATATCCCCTAAATACATGAGTAAATGAGTGAATTAGTTAGAAAGACCTCCAAAAGTTTCTTTTTAAAAATTGTTTTTTTAATGCTGATTTATTTTTGAGAAAGAGAGAGCACAAGCAGGGGAGAGGCAGGGGGGAGCAGGGGGGAGACACAGAATCTGAAGCAGGCTCCAGGCTCTGAGCTGTCAGCACAGAGCCCGACACAGGGTTTGAACCCACGAACCGTGAGATCATGACCTGAGCTGAAGTCAGAAGTTTAACCGACTAAGCCACCCAGGTGCCCCTAAATGTTTCTTTTTAAGAACTCTTTTATCTCAGATAATACAAGTAAGTGAAAAAGTCCCCTTGGTAATTTATTATCTCTTAGCTTTTGACCATAAATTATTAAACTTGAAAGATATCATTGGCACAAACACCGAACTGTGTATATATCTTCATTTGTTCGGGCAACATGTCCTTACTGAGTGCTTACTGTGTTCCAGGCACTGTGACTGCCCCCAAGCAATTTGGAATATTAAAGAAGGAAATGTTCACATGAGTAAGGACTGTGGTTCTTTCTGGGCGTGTGCTGGCTTTTCTAAACCATCAGTGAGTGCCAGCCATGTGGGCAGCCTATGTCTAGGTCCAGCTGGGAGACAGTTTTAACTGCTACTGAATTAGGGGGTCCTCTGGGGATGACCACCCTTCCAAACATTCAGGACCAGTTCAAGCATCTCAGTGACGTGTATTTCCTTTTAGCCTGAAGGATGGCTTTCTGCAGAGGTGGAGGGCTTTGAGAAAGAGAAGTTCCTGTTCTGGAACGGAGTGACTCACTTATCCTAGAGGGAAGGTGGGCTCTTGACTCTTTCTTCTCTCACACTGAGGCAACTGCATGTCACCAGGAAGCTTTACCATCTTGGGCTGTGCCTGCACTAGTGCTCTGTGGTTTTTCCCCTTGTTTTCAGGTGAAAGGATTTAAACAGAGACTAGATATTTGAAAAGAATCAAATCCACATGAGTAAGTTTTTCCTTTTTTTAAATTATTAGGCAGTTACTAAAGTAAATTTCTTTCCTCAAGTTCATAACTACAATGACATTTCATCTTCCTTCAGCTACAGCAGAGTGGGGCCATAGGAGAGAGGAAATCTGCTGCCTTGTCTTAGAAATATCTACTTCAAAAGTACGCAGATGCAAATGTAGGAAGATGATTGAGAAAGTGAGTCTTTCCAATGACAGTCTACACAGAACACTAGGTGCTAGACCAACTAAGGCGCTCTCAGGTCGTACAGAATAGAACTTCTCGGATGTAGGAACTGCTTGGTGATGTCCCCCCACATCTCCATCCCAAGCCCTGATTTGCCCGCACCGCAGAACCAGAGCTCTGGCCAGAAGCTCAACGGGGCCTCGGGGCAAGCTCCCTTCTTAGGTCTTTTTCAGCCTCATTACTGGAGATCCTAACACTTTGCCATCAAACCTTTTCATCTGAGTCCCTGGATTGGTGGGGATGAATGTCAAACGCAGCTCCACCTAAGAGCACAATCCCTTTGTTAGTGTCACAGTTAAACATGGAAATCAAAAGCTATGCCCTTTGTAGTGTTCAGAGGGTCCTTGGCAATAACATAAATGCAAATCCATAGACTCGGGGACCTGAATGGTACCATGTGAATATTTAGGACGGAACACTGGAAAGATGACAGGTTGAACATTGAGCCCTGTTGCTAGATCAGGAGGCATAGTCCTTCTGAGATTTCTACTACTGTTACTACTATTATTGTGACGATTGCTGTTTCTACTCTCACTGCTGTTACTCAGATTGTTACCGACATGGTTGCGAGAACACAGTGCTGGATACAAAGTGAACTTAAGGAGGACCTCAGTCTGCTCCTAACCAATGTCTCTCAACTGAACTGGTAAGACTTCCCCACAAGACATGTAGGTCAAAAGGATGGCGTAATTCTTTTGGGGGCTGATTGTTTACCAAATCTTAGGTCTTCTGTCTATAAAATGAGGAAAATCAGTGACTCCATACAGGTGTTCCGAAGCTAAAACGACAGCGCATGTAAAGCCCGCGGCCATCCATGAGGTAGGAGCATCAAAAGTGTTCATGCTTTCCTTTCTGTTCTTCCTCCCCTACTGCTCTTCCTGCTGCTGAAGACTCTCACTTGGATTGAAGTGGGAGTTCTGTGAGATAAGTGCAGGGGCTTGAAGGGGAGAAAGGATGGAAAAGGGAAGGGAGCTTCTAGAAAAGCAAGGCTGCACTGTTTCCAGTAGCGACAAGAGGCGGTTGGTACAGAAAGGCTGCCTGCCAGAAAGACAGAGACAAATGAAAACGGTCTATAAACTAGTGGATTTTATTTTTCTAACAATGCAGAGTTAGCAACTTGAAAACACCAACTTACACAGTCAAAAACTTCTCTGATCGTTCACCGAGTACTTACTACATGCCACACTCAACCTCCTAGAACTCTTACAAAAGCCCCTTGGTGGTTAACTGGCATGTACGGCTTAACAACAGGCCAGGCACATGTCAGGCCAGGAAAGTCCTTCTCGGGAGTGAGGAGTGACTCTCGAGTCCTTATGTCTTTTTGGAAAAATTAGCACTGGAAATTGCTAAGGAAACATTTACAAATGGGAAGAAGGTTCTCTCTGATGGGTTACAGAATTAGAACAGCGAGCTTCCCTCAAAAGTCCTAATCTATACGTAGCTATCCCCCACTTGGCAATGACCGGGAAACACAACGCTTTCTTTCTATGGCTGTAAAGCAGGATGCTAAAATAGTCCGTACATTTCAGTCATGGAAATGCTGCAAAACACAGTGAAGTATCAGACTTAAGCCCACAGCAGTTTGGAATTTTTGTTATGCTTTATTTTTGATCACTTGAAGTTTCATTTGGACCACCTCTATGAAGGATATGACTGCCACAGTTCCATGGCCAGGAGACTGTTGAAAAGTTTCCCATTTTAAGGCTCAGGAGGCTGACTGACACTGTTTGGGCGTAAGGAGGTACATTCCCCAAGAACTATTGGGAATAATTATTTTCTTTCTACCTTTTTCCTCCCAGAGCCTCAAATCTCTCTCTCTTTGCTACAGTTTAGTTCATGTATCTTATAAAATAAAAGCATGATTAATTTAGCTCCCAACCTTCAAGTCCCAATAAGTATTTTTTTAAATATAGGAATAAGAGTTTAAAATTTTGACTGTTGCAATGTTACCGTGAATGTCCCATCTCGTCAACTGGACTCAGAAACAGCAATAGTCACACACACTGTGATTTCTAGAAAAGTGAAAACAATAGAACCAAAATACAGACAAAGAGGGGTGCCTGGGTGGCTTAGTCGGTTAAACGTCCGACTTTCGCTTAGGTCATGATCTCGCGGTTCGTGGGTTCGAGCCCCGCGTCGGGCTCTGTGCTGACTGCCAGCTCAGAGCCTGGAGCTTGTTTCAGTCTGTGACTCCCTCTCTCTCTGACCCTCCCCTGCTCACGCTCTCTCTTCTCTCTCTCTCTCCTAGAAATAAATAAAACATTTAAAAAAAACCAAAAAACCCCACAAAATACAGACAAGGAGAAATATTCATTTCATGCTCTTCCTTCTGACACCCAGCGAGAAGGCACCCTCTCACCGAAATGCCTGCAGCCAGGACAACTCTCTTTAGAATCTTTAGCTCCTTCTCATAAGTCTTTTATCGTCACTGCAGGGAAATGGAGACTTTTGCTTTAGCCAGGGCCCTTGTCCAGCTTGGAGGAATTGCCTGGAGGTCATACCAATGTACAGTTTTCTAAAGGAATAGGAGGTGACCTGCTTATTCTATTACAGTAGACATAGTTCTCCAGTTGGAATTACTGCCGACCTATAAATCTCTTCCAGAAAGACCAGGCACTCTGCTATGCCGGGCTCCTGTCCTCGAGAGGTGCAGCGACTCAATGCGTAGCAGGTAGGAACAGGTCAAGCAGGCAGGGACCTGCTTCAGGACTATGGTTGCAGTTCCCAAATATAAACATCTGCAAAACACCACTGACCACGATGGAACAATGGAAACTACACGCACCATGCGAGCACAGCATCACGGAGCCTCAGAGCAGGAGAACTCGGGGGCCGTGTCTAACGGAGCTAGACTAAACTCTTCTACATGGCAGGAATGTCTCGCCGAGGGTCCCTTTCAGAAAACACCAACATCTGTTTTGCAGTTCATAATTGGCAGGGAAGGCCAGTGCTCGTGAGGAGGCCAATTCTATCATCAGCTCTGACTGTGAGGTGATTTCCTTGGCAAGCTGAAAATCTACCTCCCTGTAAATGTCCCAACTATTTTTACAACGATACCCAAGAAGCGATACGAGACTTCTTTGATGTTCCCTCTAATACGTTTAAGGTCCGTTAATGTGAAGGCTAAGTACTCTAATGAATACTAGTCCTAATAAAACTTGGGTTTCGGACTCCTCAGTGTTCAGACTGCTCGTCATCAACTTCTGGGTTCATTCTGGTTTCAGAACTGTAAGGGGATGGGTGGGAAGCATGGACTTGGAGTCCAGGGGATTCATTTCTTCATTCAATAAGTATTTGCATGCCTACTACGCTTCAGCACTATTCTAGGGATAAAGAGATAGACAAAATAGATAGCACTCCATGTCCTTAGAGAAAGTATATTCTAGTGGGAGGAGAGAGATAAGAAACTAGATACATAAAGGAAGTAGAGTATGTGGTGATAATAGCTAAGGAAAAAATCAAGCAGAGAAGAGAGAGAGAGGGTGTCTGTGGGCATGGAGATCTTAGATAGGGTAGTCAGGAGGGCACAAGATGGGTGAGGGAACAAGACATCCAACACGTGGTGAAAATCCTCCAGGCAGAGGACACAGTGCAAGGCCAGCAGTGTGGCTGATGTGTTTGGGGATCAGCCAGGAGGTGAGTGAGGAAGTCTTTGGGGAACAAAGGTAGAAATTTAGAGAAAGCAGGTGTGGGATCTTGTATATCATTGTAAGAACTTTGGTTTTTACTAGAAGCCAGGTAGGTTCTTTGTCTACCTCTTTGTTAAGTTGGTTTTCAACAGAGCCATGTTTCTTGGGTTCTTATATGGTAGTGATTTCAATGCTGGGTGGCTGCTTGGCTTGGTATAAAATGCTTCGGCCACTTTTCTCTCAATGTTTTATTGACCTGGCCCCACCATTTCGTATTTCTCCAGAGAAGCTGGAGACCAGCCTACTAGTTACCCTTTCCAGATAAGTTCCTTTTGGTGCCTTTGTGTCTGAAAAATTAAACTTTAAGTTCAGTAGTGGTATCAAAATATGCCTCATAGTAGGTGTGCTGCATTTATTTCTTTCCCCAAACATAGATTTCATGCTGATTCAGTCCTTTCTATATGTCCAGATATTTTTTCTTTTACATCTTCTGTTTTCTTTGGAAAATCAATTATATTAACTTGGATCATCACTGTCTATTCTCCATACCTCTTTTCTCCTCTGGTTGATTTCATCTATGAATCTTTTATTTTCACGCATAAAGGTACGGTGCCATTTGGGTTTCAGCTATGTATATTCTGTTCGTTGATTCTGATCATTCATGCTGTGTTTTGGTAGCTCCTATATTCTTTCTTTATAAATTTCATTCAGTGTTACTGCCAGCTCTTTGTTTATTCCGTTCATTGATGTTTCTAGTTTATTAATTTACCTTTTAAGTTAATTTATTTAGTTTTGAGAGAGAGAAAGAGGGAGATAGAGTGCAAGGGAGGGGTAGAGAGAGAGGGAGATAGAGAACCCAAGCAGGCTCTGTGCAGTGCAGGGCTCGAACTCACAAACTGTGAGATCATGACCTGAGCCGAAATCGAGAGCCAGTCACTTAACCAACTGAGCCACCCAGGTGCCCCTTATTAATCTACTTTTAAATAGTATTATTCTGGTTCATTTTGTGTTTTGATAGCTCTGAAACTCCTTATAAATTGAATCCAATGTCACCATTGCCTCTATAGAGGAATTTTTTCTGTTTTTTAAAAATTTTATTTTTTCTAGGATAAATTCTTTGCACTGGCAGCACAGGGCCCCACATGAGGCTTGATTTTATGAACCATGAGATCATGACCCAAGCCAAGACCCAGAGTGACGTGCTCAACCAGCTGAGCCAGGCAGACGCCCCTTCAGTTAGCTTTTGCCTACTGTGTCCCTTTATTGACACCTACCCGATACACAGCTCTACTTGCCTTCACATAAGGCTTCTACCACCATGGCCACTTCCATCTATATCTTAAAAAAACATTTTTTTTTAATGTTTTATTTATTTCTAGGAGAGAGAGAGACAGCGTGAACAGGGGAGGGTCAGAGAGAGAGGGAGTCACAGACTGAAACAGGCTCCAGGCTCTGAGCTGGCAGTCAGCACAGAGCCCGACGCGGGGCTCGAACCCGTGAACCGCGAGATCATGACCTAAGCGAAAGTCGGACGCTTAACCGACTAAGCCACCCAGGCGCCCCAAAAAAACATTTTTTAATGTTTATTTATTTTTGAGAGAGAGAGAGAAAGAGAGCGAGTGGGGGAGGAGGAGAGAGAACGAGACACAGAATCCAAAGCAGCCTCCAGCCTACAAGCTGTCAGCACAGAACCTGAGGCAGGGCTCCAATCCATGAATTGTGAGATCATGACCTGAGCTGAAGTCAGACTCTTAACCGACGGACCCACCCAGGCACCCCTGTCCATATCTTCATACCTACACCCACATAGCTGCATTGTCGAATTATTTTAATCTCGTTTCATGCTGCAATGTTATCCATGAATGACTAATGAATTCATTCAGTAATATTTCTTGAGCACCTAGAAAGTGCCAGCTGCTACTTTAGGTACTAAGGAAAAATCGGGAATAAAAGCAGAAATCTCTGCCATTGTAGAGCTTACATTCTTGTGGAGAGGGACGGAAGGTTACTAAGCATAATAAGTAGGTACATTTCATGTGAAATGTGAAAAGGTGATAAGCGTGACAGATAAAATAGGAAGCTAAAGAAGGTGACATGGTTAACCAGTAGAAGGTTGTGAGCAGAAGACTGATATGATTTTATATGATTTTAAAAATAGGTACCGAGCTGCTTTTTACATTTATAGCATGTGCCCATCTGGCCACTCTTTCCTCCTGCTTGGTAGGAGTGGCTTCTCCTTGACTCTTCTCTTCAGAAAAGAGCTTCAGTTTGGGAGTGAGGAGCGGGAATGAGGTCAGCAGGAACACTGGACAGACCCTTGGTGACAATCCAGTCCCTACTCTCTTTTCCGGAGATATTGTTAAAAACCACAGAGCACGAGGGCCCTACCCAAACAGGGCGATCAGGTCTAGCCTCCTGACTCTTCCCCAGTTCGGGTTGGGGTCCCTTCTGCTGGAAACCAAGCAGGCCCACACCAGGCGTGTGTCTCTCATTTCCTGTCTTCACTCTCTCTTCCCAAGCCCGGTCCCTGCTCCTCTCTCCCACAGAAGGTGGAAAAGGCAGAGGATGGCGGGGGCCCCTGGCCAAGGCAGAGGCGGGTGGATTTCCTCTAGGCCTCCTGCCGGCGGCGCTTGACTCGTGTGTTTTCTCTTTTGTCTTCATGCAGCCAAACCCATGTCTCTGGCTCTGGGTGACCACAGTCCTACCTTCCTTCTGGACGGCAGAACAAAACTGGTGTGCGGTACACGTGGAATCGCACATTCTCCTTCCCCATCACAGAGCATAAACTGACGAGTGGTGGTGTTCTCTTCATTTTAAGAAGAATCAGTCCTACTTTAAGGGGCTACATTCTCACGTTGATATTAAAGCGATGACAGGTGTTTTACATCCACACTTGAGGATCTGGGTCTCAATCTCAAATCCGGTGATGGGGACGAGGGTCATGCTTATGGATGACAACCTCCTGTGTCCTCCTGAGTCTTACGAAATGTAGATGTAAACAGGCATTGATGTATAAACCGATAAGGACACATTCCTTCTGTGCCTTATACATAAAGTTGTTACTTTCCCAAGTGTGCCTAACGTGTTAAAACTTACTTCAGCTACTTTTCCACCTTGCAGTTTTTTTCAAAAAAAAAAAAAAAAATTAGATCCAATGCACAGATCTGAAAGGCTTCCCATCCTTTACAAGATTTTTTTTTTTCTTTTTTCTTGTGCAGCTCGTTGTAAAACACTGTGAAGTACGGCACCGGGGGGCTACAGACTCAGGACTGCCCTAGATTCAGGGAATTCTGAGTTAAGGCTCCAACAGTAACCTTAACTTTGGCTTCTTGCAGGGTTACTGCAGCCTTTTGTTATGTGATCACATCATCCCAAAGAGCTATATTCTTCCCTGCTTATCTGCCATTCCACCTGCAAACCCCTCTTTGAAGCTGATGGGGCTCTGGGCATGGAGGGGCCAGACATACTACAGGAGAATTAGGCCCTGTGCATTCAACACTACAAAATGGCACCTATATGTGCATTTCTTATCTGCGAGGAAAGGTTTAAAAGGCCACAATTTAGCTACTTTAGCTACTTGACAGTGCCTTCGGGAGGAGCTATATGGGAAAAAAAAGAGTGTGAACTCTTCCATTTATGTAAGTCACATTCCATGTCATGGCACCAACTCGCATATAGTTGTTGGATGAAAGTCTCCATTGTACAGGAAAGGTAACCTTGTAAAAATGACAAGCGTAGGCTTTCTTGGTGTTTTATGCAATTAAAATGTTAACCTTGACATTATACTAGCCCTTCAGTTTTCTTTAAACGTCCTTCAGTTTGCAAACTGGAGGGGAAAAAATTTTCTTTGAAAAAAGTGTAGCAGATCTATAGCTGGGTAAACCTTTTACCCGTGTTCCCTTCACCGACGGCCGCAGGGATGGGCTGTCCCAGCCAGTGGCCACGGTCACGTCAGGTTTCCCTCCACCTTCTTCGGGCAGTTGTTTCTCCCTGTGCTGGGGCAGGGCTGGAGGGGGAAGGGGACGGCAGACCGCGGAGGTCACTCCCTCCTCCTCCGTCCTCCCCAGCGTGGACGCTGAGAGGCGGGGCCCTCTGTCCCACTGTCTCCCTCACGGAGGGCCCTGGGTTGTTCCTGGAAGTTCCTTGGCTCTTCTCCAGGTCCCGATTTTCCTGAAATGCAGTGGATCGGTCTCTAGTCTGCGCGTCACGCCCTCCTCTATGTTCTTATCTATAACGAGGTGTGCCTCGCTTTTATCGACTCGTGGAAAAACCATCGGGAAGGTGGGAGACACGGAAGGGGCCTTTAAATAACTATTTGCCTGCAGTAAAGTCCTCTTAGGAACATCTCAGAAAGGTAGGGTATCTGTGTGTGTGTGTGTGTGTTGGGGGTGGGGGTGGGGGGTTGGGGGCAGTGGTGTTTCAACCGCAGGCACCATGGCGCAGGGCATGGGGCAGCTTCCAAAACAGCCATCAAAGCCCTGGGCTGACATGCGAGAGGTGGTCGGGAAATGGGGGTTGGCTCCGGGGGCTCACAGGGGAGGAAATGAGCAGGTGAGGGGCAGCCTTCTGGGACGCAGTGGGGTACCTGCCTGTGGTGCCCCCTCCGTCTGTCCTTAGCCCTGGCCTGGCAGAGCAGGATCGCCCTCCCCCCCCCACCCCCCCCCAGCCCTCAGCAGCAGTGTGGAGCCAGATGACGTTCTGCCTCTGCCTGGTTGGAGGAGCGAAGGAACCTAGGATCTTGACTGCTTTTGAGGACAGGGTTCCGATACTCCATTTGGAATTACGAGGCTGCCATTTTAATATAGAAACAGGCTAAATTCTCATTCGTGTCTATAATCCAGACCCAGCGTGTTCTGAACTGGAAGCTTGTAGGGACACGCTGGTAATCTCACTTCCTCCTGAGAAACGAGGGAAGCTTAAGCCCTAGCCTGGCACCTTCACAACCGCTAGGGAGTCTTCACCTGAAGACCTGCTTTACTGAGGTACTTTATCTTATTATTTTTTAATTGTTTTTGTTTTATTTGAGAAAGAGAGAGAGAGAGAGAGAGCAAGTGTTTGTGGGGAAAGGGCAGAGAGAGATGTGATGCAGAATCTGAGGCAGGCTCCGGGCTCTGAGCTGTCAGCACAGAGCCTGACACGGGGCTTGAACCCACCAACAATGGATGGGATCACGACCTGAGCTGAAGTCAGATGCCTAACCAACTGGGGCTCCCAGGAGCCCCTTTACTGAGATGCTTTAACTACAATTAGCTCTATCAGTTGAGTCTCTCTGGATCCCTGTCTTACCCTCCACCATTTTCCCTCAGTCGGGTAGCACCTGGAGAGTTGGGACTATATTTCTACTGGCCTAGTGGGATATCTTTATGCGGTTTCCAATTCCTTCTAGGAAGAGCTAAGTTACTGCCAGATGTCTTGGAGTAGGAAGGGCTTCTGGTGATATTCCTGCCACTTGCTTTGTGACACGGATATGCGTGACACAGGAACTTATTCAATGGTGCTGGACATCGGAGGCAACCATGGCAAAGCGCAAAACCAGAAGTTAGTCTGTGGAAAATTCTTCCAAATGTCACAGTTCTCATAGTGAAAGTGACTTCATAGACAGTTTTCTCTTATTTGACAACAGTCCGGGGCGTCTGGGTGGCTTAGTCGGTTAAGCATCCGACTTTTGCTCAGGTCATGATCTCGCGGTTCGTGGGTTCGAGCCCCACGTCGGGCTCTGTGCTGATGGCTCAGAGCCTGGAGCCTGTTTCAGTCTGTGACTCCCTCTCTTTCTGACCCTCCCCTGCTCATGCTGTCTCTGTCTCTCTCTCTCTCTCCTAGAAATAAATAAAACATTAAAAAAAATTTGACAACACTCCTTAAGTTTTATATTACCAATAACAAATGAAACTTGAAGAAACCTTTCTTTCTCTCTCTTTTTGTTTGTTGATATTTATTTATTTATTTTGAGACAGAAAATAAGGGAGGGACAGAGAGAAGGAGAGAATCCAAAGCAGATCCATGCTGTCAGCACAGAGCCTGACCTGACATGGGGCTCAAACCCATGAAACCGTGAGATCATGACCTGAACTGAAACCAAGAGTCAGATTCCTAACTGACTGAGCCACCCACCCCTCTAAGAAACTTTTCTAAAATATCAATAATTGTGCTTTTAAAAAAATTTTTTTAAAGCGTTTATTCATTTTTGAGAGGCAAAGCACAAGCTGGGGATGGGCAGAGAGAGAGGGAGACACAGAATCTGAAGCAGGCCCCAGGCTCTGAGCTGTCAACACAGAGCCTGATATGGGGCTTGGACCTATGAATGAGAGCATGACCTGAGCCGAAGTCGGACACTTAACCGACTGAGCCCCCAGGAGCTGCTCAGTAACTGTTCTTAAAAGGATTAATCATGACCAAGGAAACACTGAATTATCTTTTAATAATCACCACAGAAACTGATATTATAAAATGTCTATCATTTGGAGATGTGCTCAAAAGATATTAACCAAAAAAAAGTAGTGATATTATAAAGTATGATAGATCATATTTGTGGGTTTTGTGATATTTATGGCCTTTTCCAACTTTTACTATTGTTGTGATTTCTTTCCCCATTCTAAAAAATATAAACTCTAATACAGAATTTTGCATTCTTAATTTTTTATGCTTTTTCTTCAAGATGGCTCCCCAAATTATAGAAGTGTCAGGCTCTACAACCCCAGATCTGTCTCTGAAGAAGGAATATTCTGATTTGTTAAATGCTTGACCCAGCAAAAAGGTGTTTGCTTTTTTAAGAGCTGGTTATCAATTATTTTAAATGTACAATCATAAGTGCAGAAACAGCCCTTTGAGAGCCTTCTGGAATTCAAATCAACGTGTCTTAAGCCAACGTTTGGTAATTCTCTTGGACATCTGAAAAATCCAATGCCCTTGGGTACCTCTTTCATGACTGAGTCCTTCTACACCTCTTATAATGGAACCTCCAGCGTCCTGACCTCAAATCAGAGCTGAAAGTTTGTGATGTCAAAGCCAATTAAAAACAGGAGCAAAGAAATCAAGGGACAATCTAAATCCCAACGGTGACAGAAGCAACCAAGAATCAGGGCCCTCTGGCCCAGGAGATCGAAGCCAGCAACTCCTGTTTGGACAGAAGGGCCCAGTCCAAGGATTCACATTACAAAATGAAAACGATGAAAAATGATTAACATTGAAAAGTGATGTGTGTCAAAAACATACACACACAGTACACCTTTCTATTTGGGACAGAAGCCCCCAGGCTTTTGGTGTTCTGTAGAAATTTCTAAAATCCTGGTTGGTTTTTCTGAGTTTAGCCAAATATTAAGATGAGGTGATGCCCTCCACCCCCACCCCACGAAGTGAGCCTGGAGCTAAAAACCCTGAGACACGGATTATGCCAGATGCCAGAGTGTAATAACACGTTCTAGAAAGTAGAGTCACACACAAGAGTTTCAGCCAGCACCTGTCTGTGGTGACATAGTAGTGGCACGGTGGTGTACTGGGGGAACTGGGGACTTTGGAGACCTGGTTTTAAGTCACTTACTAAGTGATCCTGGTTATGTCCCTTAATCTCTCTGAAGCTCGGTTTCCTCACCGGTAAAACTAGCTTAATGATACGTACTTGCAAGGATGTTAGGAGGGATGTATACTGTGCTGTGGGTAAAGTGTCTGGATATCAGTGGGCACTCAACAAATGATAGTTACTATTTCCTTTGTGGTTGATGCCACCACTGTTGTTTGAAGGTCAGAATCTCAGACTCATCAATAAAAGTTGCTTTTATAAGCAAGCGTGACTTTATTTCTAACAATGCTAATTTATTGGCTACTGACAGGCTGGCAGTTCTGGCTGATTTAATGGGTTGGGCTGTCATGATTTGTGAACCTGGTTTCTATTTGTTAGCTGGCTAGAAATTTTCAGTACTGTTCATGTATACAGGACTTTATGGACTAAATTTGCAAATATAGTGTCTGTCCTCATCGGTAAGTAACTACAGATAAAAGAAAAAAAAATAAAGAGAAAGAAGCAGTAATGAGAGGTATTCTTTTTTTTTTGAGAGAGAGTGAGAGAGCAAGAGAGTGAGCACTCAAGTGAGTGAGAGGCGGAGAGGAAGAGAGAGGATCCCATGAGGGGCAGCGAGAGTGAGTGAGAGAGAGAGAGAGAGAGTACAGAGCCAGAAGCCAGGCTTCACCCCATCCACAATGGGGCTCAAGCTCATCTGATGCAGGGCTTGGGACTCATGAACCATGAGATCATGACCTGAGCTGAAGTCGGATGCTTAACCGACTGAGCCACCCAGGTGTCCCAAGAGGTATTCTTAAAGGAAGGGAAATTGAGACATATTCCAGAATTACTATTCTATTCCAACAAAGAACATTATCCATCAGAACTTTCTAGGAGTGAATTTAGCTACTTTCTCTTTTCCTTCACAAATGGTTGATGGAAATCCCATACACAACAATTTAAGGAACCATGCTGCAGGGTGTTCTTAGCATGTTGAAGAACATTCGCAAAGACCTGTTTACCATCTTACATTTTCCAAGAGGTATAATGTTGCCAGCCTAAGTCCCCCTCTCCTCCTCAGCTTCTATGAGAATGTACTTCTACATTCTCATTGGAATTGCATAGCAGGGAAGGAACAGCTACGGGAGTCCCCACACGGAAGTATGATGCCTGAAAACCTCCACATGCCTATGGTGAGGGCTACAACTACTAACAAAAACCGCAAACACATCCCGCACATGTGTGTAAACATTCTAATGGTGGCAAGATCACTTGTGACCAAGCCAGTTCATACTGGTCTCATGTCAATACACTCGATATAACGTCAGAGCAACCTTCTGATTTGTGTTACCCACGAAGAGTTATAAGAAAGGTACTTTGGAGTGAAACACATTTTGAAAGAAACTAGATAGGCATAGAGTAAGAACTGCAAAATTAGTGACATTATGATTGCTACTTGCGTGGCTTTGGGCAAGTTCCTTCATCTCATTAAGCATTAGCTTGATCAAGAGTAAAATTGGGGGAGAATAGCTTCTTAATAAAGTTACTGGGAAGAGGAAATCATGTTATTGATGGAGTTTATCTCAACACTAAAGGTTCAACAATGGTAATTACTATTTTGGCCTATAAGACTTACATTGATTTTTGAAGTCAAACATGCTAACTGATGAATTGGTATAGTACATATGGTAGAAGAAAAGGTTTCTTTAAAAAAAATTAGGCTATGATTTTGGGCAAGGATGGGTCTGAAGACACAAATCTAGCCTTTCTAAAACATACCTTACTAGGGCGCCTGGGTGGCTCAGTCGGTTAAGCATCTGACTTTGGTTCAGGTCATGATCTCCAAGCTCGTGAGTTTGAGCCCCGTATTGGGCTCTATGCTCACAGCTGAGAGCCTGGAGCCTGCTTCAGATTCTGTGTCTTCCTCTATTTCTCTCTCTGCCCCTTTCCCCCTCCCTCCGCTTATGTTCTGTGTCTCTCTCAAAATAAATAAACATTAAAAAAATACCTTAAAGGCTTTAAACTATATGATGGTCTGTATAATTCCACTTTCTTGAATTAGTTCTTGTATCCATAGTAATCACTGTCTCAGTGATTTTAACCCCTAGGTTCGCATCTGGGAGTCACTACCTAATCTAAGTATCTGATTGAATTCTACTGAAACTGTCTAGGAATTGAGAATTTTCCGCAGAATACCAAAAACAGAGGCACTTCCTTTCCAAATAGAAACACATATATTTGCATCTGTTTTCAGCTTGAGGGAAGCATCGTTTTTATGTTCCCCTTTGGATGGGGACTTCTGTCTAAATCTGAGGTAATGGTTTTCATTTCCAGTGTCAGGGGCCCCTGTTAAGGGTTGTTTCCTTCAGGGCTGAGATTACGATTGTACCTTGATTTCTCTGTTCCTGTTTTTACTTGGCTCTGTTTTACTAAATCTCTTGGCTCTGATTTGGTATCAGCATTGTGGAGAGATCCTGTGATACACCAACTTTTAACACAGGGATTTGTGAGGTTTGCTAGGAATAAGTCACGGTGAAAAGTCTGTGGCGACCGATTGCTCAGCAGTCCAGAGACCTACCAAGTGTTGGTTCAGGAGATGTTGATTTGAATTCTAAAAAGGTATCTGAAGAGTATTTCTGTTTGTTCATTTGTTTTGTTCTATAGATTCCACATATAAGTGAAATCATATGTTATTTGTCTTTCTATTTCTGACTTATTTCACTTAGCATTGTACCCTCTGGGAATGTCCACAGTGTTGTGAATGACAAGATCTTATTCTTTTTCATGGCTGAGTAATATTCCACTGTGTACATACACTGCTGAATCAGTATGTTGTATGCCTGAGTCTAACCTAGTTTCACTTACACTTCAATTAAAAATAAATACAATTTTTCCATGGAATACTCCATGGCAATGAGAAAGAATGAAATCTGGCCTGTGTAGCAACATGGATGGACCTTGAGGGTGTTATGCTGAGCGAAATAAGTCAGGCAGAGAAGGACAAATATCATATGTGTGCACGTATAGGAGGATTAGGAGGAACTCGACAGAGGACCAAGGGGGAGAAGAAGGGCGGAAATGGTGGGGGAAAGGGGGAGAGGCAAACCATGAGAGACTCTTGAATGCTGACAAAAACTGAGGACTGGTGGATGTGGGGGGGAGGAGGGATGGGCATGGAGGAGGACACTTGTGGGGATGAGCACTGGGTGTTATGTGGAAACTAATTTGACAATAAACTATTTGTAAAAATAAATAAATAAATACAATTTTTTTTAATTAAAAAGGACTTTCCGTACTTTGTATATTTTTCTTTTGTGTTCTTGCCCATTTTTCCTTGTAATGCAGTCATCCTTGTATTATTCATTTGTAAAATCTTTATATATTAAAGGTTCTTCCTTCTGTCATCCATGTTCCAACTATTTTTTTCTATTATTTATTTTTTCATTTTTTAAAAAACCTTATTTATTTATTTAGAGAGAGTGTGTGTGTGTCAGAGGGAGAGAGGGGCAGAGGGAGAGAGAGAGAGAAGAGGGAGAATTGTAAGCAAGCTCCACGGTCAGCACAGAGTCCAACATGGGGCTTGATCTCACAAACCATGAGATCATGACCTGAGCCAAAATCAAGGGTCAGAAGCTTAACTGACTGAGCCACCCAAGTGACCCTTACTTTTGTTTTTTTTTAATATAAAACCTTTTACATTTTTATATATCAAAATTTTAAGTTTTTCCATAATGGAGTTTTCCCCCTTGCTTTTAGTTTTAGAAATGCCTGATCCCATTTGAGATGAGATAAATATCACTGAAAGCTGTGCAAGGGGGTACATTATCAGGACTGTGGCTTGGTGAATGACTCTGATACCATATTTGGGATGATTTGAGGTGAGAGGTGGGAAGTGCGGAGTGTGACAGTCCTATTAGGGGAGATCATAAAGTTCTGATCTGGTGGTCTTTCAAAATTTATAGTTCCTAACTACTTTTTTTTTCTCTATGAGGGATCAATGAGACTATTTCTTCAGATTTATGCACAGTCCTCTCTCCCTCCATCGTCTTCTTTTCTGTGAACATGCAGATTGCATAGGTGTTCTTAAGGCCGCAGCTTAATGGGACAGGCCACAGCTGGGCGTGCTGTGTGCATCGCCACATGGGACTTAGTTGATACCAACATTTTCTGAAGGAGGGGAAGTCAGTCTGACGTCCAGAGTGTCATCCACCCCATCAACTCAGTCCACAAAATCAGCTCTTTTGCACCCTCCAAAAGTCACAGAAATGAGAACATTGTGAAAAGACGTAGGATAAAAACAATTATAATCAGAGAATGCAAGGTGTTTCTCTAAGTCCATATAAAATATCCAAGCAGAGGGGCGCCTGGGTGGCTTAGTCGGTTAAGCGTCCGACTTCGGCTCAGGTCATGATCTCGCGGTCCGTGGGTTCGAGCCCCGCGTCGGGCTCTGTGCTGACTGCCAGCTCGGAGCCTGGAGCCTGTTTCAGAGTCCGTGACTCCCTCTCTCTCTGACCCTCCCCTGCTCACGCTGTCTCTCTCTCTCTCTCTCCTAGAAATAAATAAAAATATTAAAAAAAAAAATATCCAAGCAGAGGAACTGAGACCCAAAGCAGTAGATGTAGTAAAGGTGGTGTTATAACCTCTACTGCCTTTTCAAGCACATGGTCAAGAGCAGTGGTTCCCCACATGTTCCCCATCTGATAGCAACGGCATCAGCGTCATCTAGGGACTTGGTGGAAATGCACATTCTCAGGCCTCATCCCAGACAAACTGACAGAACACTCTGGGTGGGGCCTGGCGCTCTGCGTCTTAACAAGTGGGGGTAGGTGGGGGGGTGAGGGAACCCTGATGCATGCTGGAGTCTGAGAACCACGGGCCTAGATGAGACCTCAGGTTTAGATCTCTGAGAGCGACTCATCACTCAGTAAACATGAATGCCTGCACTGTGTTCTGTTCTACAGGCATCAGGTATGTTCCGCCTGTGACCACCTCCATGAAGATGCTGAAGCTACAAAGAAAGAAAAGATACAGGCACCTATCTCGCTTAGGAGAAAAGTAATTTTGATTTCACTCCAGTTCCTTGGCTCTCACTGATTGGTCCTTTCAAATCCAGACAAACTAGCGTATATTGAATATCTGTAAGTCTTGTGTTGCGCTAGTCATGATGCAGGCTCCAAAGGAAAGATCAGCTATGACCCCTGCCCGTGAGGAACTTAGAATTCCCTCTGGCCAAATCAAACGCACAGGAAAGAAAGAATGCCAGTTAGTTAAGTACTTAATTTAGTACTCAACTTAGTGGTACAAACCTGAAGTACTTAGAGTTTCCCCTTTGCTCTCTATTAATTGTCAAATGACTGGTCTACTCAAACATTTTGGTTTTGGCAAAAAGTTCTGAAGAGCATGGAATGTGAGGGAAAGATATATCACCCCCAAAAGCCTGCATTTTGGTACTGGGTCCGTCTGCTTTGATCTTTGTTCCTGGGGTGGAGCAGATCTCTCCTGAGGTCCTTTATTCCCTTTTTGGGGAGTCCTTAGGTTACACTAATTCAAAGCTGACTTGAACAGCACTTGCCTTATCATTTCTGAATTTGCCTGAGTGAATGGGTGCAAAATTGAGAAAATGTAAACATTTTCAGAAGAGGGAAGAAGGTAGTCTCTGAAAACTGGAGAAACTGACTTTATTCTCATACAAAATTGTAGTATATGTATTAAATATGTGATTTGCAACTGCTTAAAGGGGGCCGTGTTGACAACTGAGGGCTGGCATGCATTCGCCATGAACAAATTAAAAGGAAGAATTCTCTGCTCCCCAACCCCCAAATTATTGTGTTCTGTAGATTTGGGGGAAGCTGTAAACAAATTACTATTAATACTTGGATTTGAATAGAATCGTCAAATAGCCTCTCACATTATCTGTGTGAATAAGGAATAAGTTGGGAAAATGCAGGCTACCGGTGGCCTCAAGTTCATAAATGCCTGAGCAAGCAAACCAAGAGGACTCTTTAACGGGCAGCGCCAAGCCAGACACAGCTGTCTGATGCGCTTCCTCAAGGATCCGCCCTCAGCCCTTTCCTATGTAGCAGGTTCATTACTGAATGGAGTCCAGGCATGGAGGGAGTGACTTCCCCAGGTGACGACTGACAGAATGAGGGTCCAAAGAGTTCACAAGAGGTTGGAACGGTAAGACAAACGTGCCCGAATAACCTCAGATGCAGATAAAGTTAACAATATGTGTGGTGGTTTAAAATGTATGCACACACCCTGGCATACACACTGGTACACGGGCGCTCCTGCTCGCACACAGTGGCAAATGCGTGCACATACACACAGACACACGCGTGCGCTCTTGCTCGCACAGAGGGGCACACGTGTGCGCATGTCTACATACAGGCACAGGCAGGCGCTCATGTGGGCACAGAGGGGTGCACGCGTGTGTATACACCTACGCCTCTGCAGAAATGTTATAATGGGGTCTCAGGGATGGCAGCAGTGCACGTGAAAAAGCCTTACAGGTTCTGGATGACAATGAGCACCAACCAACACCCAACAGAATGATGTGGTTGCCCAAAGCTGATGTGATCGATAAAACAGCAGAGCTTGGAACAAAGGCTGTAAAATCCCCCGGAATGCAGGGCCGGCGGGTCCTACTGGGGGATATTGTGTTCAGTTCTGGATGCCATGATTTACAAGGGGCATTGAGAAGAATCCCATCTTTTCTTGATGATCCTGGAAGACCCTAAAACAAACAAAACTGAAACTTCTAGAATGTGTCAATTCTAATTTCACAGGCTGGCCAAGAAATGGAGTTGAAAAGCTATTAAATGACACTGGAAAACACTTTTGAACTTCTAGATAGCCTTTTTCCATCACAGAGGATGGAACTGTAATAATCCTGAGAATAAAAAAGGCAAAATTACTCTACAGCATTTCATCAAAATACAAATGAGGTACAATTTTCTCTATAAAATTAAAGACAGCATTCCAAGGAAAATGACTTTTCAAAAGACCGAGTGGTAGGGTTTGTAGTAAGAGATTTTATGGGCTGAATTGTGTCTCCTCCGAAATTCCTTATGTTGAGGCCCTGATCCTCAGGACTTCAGATATGACTGTATTTGCCACAGAGAGTCTTTTTTTTTTTTTTCTAGGGAGAGAGAGAGACAGCGTGAACAGGGGAGGGTCAGAGAGAGAGGGAGTCACAGACTGAAACAGGCTCCAGGCTCTGAGCTGGCAGTCAGCACAGAGCCCGACGCGGGGCTCGAACCCACAAACCGCGGGATCATGACCTGAGCGAAAAGTCGGACGCTTAACCGACTAAGCTACCCAGGCGCCCCTGCCACAGAGTCTTTAAAGAGGACATTGAGTTAAAATGAGGTCATTAGGATGGGCCCTAATCCAATATGGCTGGTGTCCTTATAGGAAGAGGAAGTTTGGATACAGACACAGAGAGGAGGCGATGTGAAGACACAGGGAGAAGACGGCCATTTATGATCCAAGGAGAGAGGCTGCAACAGACCTTTCCCTCCTGCTTTCTGAAGAAAACAACCACGCGGATACCTTGATCTTGGACTTCTAGCCTCCGGAATTGTGAGAAAATACGTTTCTGCTGTTTAAGCCGCACAGTCTCTGGCACTCTGTTACACAGCCCGAGCTAGACGGGCTGGGCTGACGGGAGGGCTGCAGGCGGGGTCTGTCCTCTGGCGCCAGCGTTTGTCACTTGTCAGGAGGATGGGCCTGAGAGTCCTAAGCCCCTTCTCTGCACTTCGCATTCCCTGTGTGGCTTCGTCCCCGTGAGGCATGCTTCTCGGGTCCCTGTCACCCTTCTCCGTGCTTTCCATTCCTTCCTGGTCTTCGGGGAATCTTGGCGTTGTCCCCTAGCACTTGGGACACCCCCGTTCCACCCTTGCCTGAACTCCGACCTCCGCTTCATTTCGGGTTATTTACCACCATGCTTAGTTGAGTCCTGTAGAAGTTTTAAACTTGGACCGAGCCAAATTCAGCCATCTTTTTCCTTGTAACCTTTTTGGGAAGGACATACTTTCCTACACTCGGGCTGGAGGCTTGCATTAGTGACCGAAGGTCACTGGTTTGGGGACACGTCCTAGGTCACGGGTCTTCCTGGGAGGCTCACCATGGGGAGAGAAACAAGTGCTGCCGCTCTTCGGTCAGAAGTCGGGGAGGCGCCTTTGGGACGGCTGGAAAAGGCAGGCAGGATGCGGAGGCTCTGGCTGCTGGCGGTGGGGGAACGAAGGAACAGTGGCTG
Organism: Proteles cristata cristata; assembly: GCA_017311185.1. Taxonomy (NCBI): domain Eukaryota; kingdom Metazoa; phylum Chordata; class Mammalia; order Carnivora; family Hyaenidae; genus Proteles; species Proteles cristata. The sequence goes on along the minus strand of JAESUZ010001291.1, from coordinate 742,858 downwards.
GCTGGCAGCAAACATCGTGGCCTCAGGGAAGCTGCCTAGGCAAGTGCCTGGTGCGCCCGTTCATCGAGCTGTAGCTCGCCCCTGCCTCCCTCCTGGAGAATTCGCCCGAGCCTCTCCTGCCTGAGGGACCCCGACATCAGCAAAGGCCCCTCTGGAGTTGAATGAGGACCCTCGTGGGAAACAAGGCAAAAGGCCAGTGAGGTGAAGAAAACTCCAGGGGTGTTGTTTCGGTTTTAAGCAAATGCTCTTTAAACCCAGTGTACTTCATTCCTGCAACTTTTGAATTTTAACATTCAGTTATGAATGAAGCCCTATGCCAGATCTGAAACAATTCCAGTCCCTCATTGAGATCGTACTGGTCTCCTGCCGGGCAGGGGGGTCGTTTTCTGGCCTGCCGCAAAGTCGACGAGCTTCCAGCTGCTTTGGCTCTGTTGATTTTCAGCGTCTTTCAGAAGTGCCAGTGCTGTGGGCGCAATCCAGGGCATGGGGTTTATTAATTACTTGGGCTCCCTCTCTAGGTGGACCCAGGCAGATCTTTACGGGGTGGATGAAATACACAGCAATAGCCGAAAGGGGTCGACAGGTAAGATTGTCTGTTTATTCAAAAGAGATGAAAAGAAATACGTGAAGCAAGAGATGAAAAATAGAACTGCGAGCGTCTGACAGGCCAGACGTAGAAGGCAGGTGAGGGGTGGTTTAATTCGACTACGCTGGATCCCAGTCCACACTGACGGTGACATTTCACAAGCGGGACCGCCCCAGGCCTGCAGTCATTTTGTAGTAATGGTCGGCAGGACACCTACTTTTATTTAAGACTAAAATTAAAAGGGAGGACGTATGTCACAATGGTCTCTCAGCTGAAGTCAGGCTATGGTGATATATGTTAAAGCAATGAATTTCTGGTCTCCCTACTTTCTGGTGCGAGGAATTATCAGCTAAGAGACAGATCTGAGGCAAAACTACATGCTTAACCAACTTTTTCTTTTATTATAACGCGGCTCATGGCATCACTTGTTAACGGGTTCAAGTGGTTTTTTGTCTTATAGTGAAGGTAAAATGCCAACGGTTAGGCTGTCATGGGCCAAAGATCCAGATATCCATGCTTAATTCACTCCAGGGAAAGAATATGTGTGTATACCAGAGACTCTGCGTGTGTGTGCCCACATGTGTGTGTGTAAAAACCCCTATTAAAATATTAAGCATCAACACTAAAGAATACAACTTAAACGGATTTTCATTAGAGGTTTTACTCTAATCACTGACTCTTCTTAATTTTTCTTTAATTTTTCTCTTAGCGCTCCCAGGCATAAATAGATCTAGGTTTTCATAATTATTTTAGAATCAACAACTCTCAAGGCTTTATATGTTGTTGGGATACATTAGGGTTTCAGAGCACATTAATGTTAAAAACTCTTGTGTCCTTCAATAAGATCAATTCACTGTGTCTTAATTGAGCAGTTAAACATTCATCATTCATTTATTCATTCATTCATTGATAGATACGGGCTAGGCACTGGGGAAACAGTGGTGAATGAAATCAGGCATACAGCCTGTTGTCACAGAGCTACAAGGCTCTGACTTTTAAGAGGGAAAAACACACATTAGCCCTATAATCCCACATAGAAATGCTAAAATGACACTTTGTCTTCTTCTGAGCGTGGTGCAGACAGAAGTCAGCTCCTAGGCAGAGAGAACAGCGCTTGCGAAGGCTGAGAAGGAGGGAGTGGGTGCAACTGGAGGTGGAGCCAGTGAAAGGGGCTTGGAGGCTGTGTTTAGGGATTTGGGATTGTATTCCCAGGGCTACAGGGGTGCATTTTGGAAAGATTCCTTTGTTGCAGTGTGGAGAACAGTTGGATTTGTGGAGGGGAGGGTAGAGAGGACAATAGCTCACTTCAGTGCAGTTATGACTAAGACAGGATCTCGCTCTCCAAGGTGCTTAAGAGAGGAGACAAAAATTAGGATTTAGAATTCGTTTGATAGGGAAGATAGAGGCAAAACTATTAACTTCAGAGTGCTTATAATTAATAAGCATCAAGTAATTCTTCTGCTTTCTTGAGTTTCCACAAAAGATAAAAATCCAGAGAATTCTCAGCAAGAGTGGGAACAGTGGGCTCTGCTCTGAAATTACTATATAGAAAATTGTAAACTTACTATCACTAGGTTTCAATTTCCTTTAATCGATGATGTGACTTTGTTCCCATTAGGCCATTACAGAAGACATTTATGTGATAAATTCATTCACATTAAGGTGTGAAGGGCTGATAATTGTGAGATGCAGCTATGTGAAGACAGGGACTGGGGTCCCTCTTTATATACTCAGGCCTGGTCTAGCGTCCGGTATATAGTTGTTAATATGAAAAGAAACTGGGTTAACTGTCCCACGTTGCCTATTGTGAAGTAATGTGGATAGTAATATATAGGAAGAAACTTCTAAGGGGTGAATTTTAGACCATTTGGCATAGAGATTGTGGAGATCATTTTAAGTAATATGGCCTTCCTGATACTGATCAAGACAACAATGCACGGGGCTGCCACTTTTCTTCCCTGCATCCAATTTCCTACTGTCACCTCACAGCTCTGCCATCAGCCCGAAGAAAGCATGAAGCTGAACTTCCTGTGTTGTTTATAGAAGTCAATTGTACAGAACTCCACGGTTACAATTCAGGGATCCATCAGCTGAACACTGCACTGTGCAAAAGACAATTCGGACTAAATATTTTGGGGAATAAAATGAAAGCACTTAAAATAATGTTGCCTGGGACTATAAGGATTCAAATCCGTAAAAGGGGTCTTTCGGCCCTCGAGTAATTAGCAGCGTGACTCACAGATGAGAAAATGTTAACCACTGTTTTTCAGACTCCGTGCTATGGGAGGCCAGGCTGCAGAGCTCTTTCTTCCCGGACTTATCCTCAATCCCACCTCAGAACACTCACGGATGCCAACTTCCAGATCTGAGTCTGGGACGCTGTCATGTCATGGGCTCAGTCCGGCAAGTGCGCCACAGAGGTCTTTCCTGAGGTCAAATACGAGTCAGCCTTGAAGGAGGAGGACCTCAGAGGACAGAAGTCAAATGCTGATCAGGCTGGATGAATACCCGCCACCCACGTAAAGCAGACTGTGGACCCTGCAGTCTTCTGGCTTTACCGAGATCAGCCAGTCTCTTCCTTGAGCCCTGAAATGACTCTGGATACATCTGATAGACCTGGTGGTACAGCAACTAATCAAACAACCTACATTATTTGTCCATAAGATTCAAGAATAAAATGAACTTTTTCTCCCCTTTGACTCAAGTTGACATAAGCTTTGTTCTGGAGTCAGACAGACTTGGGCCACTTACCACTTCTTAGCTCTTTGTGTCTAGATAAGCAGAGAAAAGAGTAGTGTGTTTTTCCTTTCCTTTTTTCTTATCTAACTCTTCATTTTTCTTTTCCCCAGTGAAGTGTGAATGACTGTTAGTAGAAAAAATGATATACAATGCATCTGGCTAATAATTTGGCTGGGGATGCCTCCTTTTAATACTTCTGTTAACCAGTAATATTGAGTCAATGTCAAACAGGGACAGCTGCCTCCATCATGGTGGTGAGTTTCTAAACAGACATTTGATTCTCCTACAGTGAAATGATCTCATTATAATGAATTGTCCAAGTTTAAAAATGGACAATAGTTTATTCCCTGTTACTAGCCGACCTTGCCTGTAGCTAGCTTTTACAAGTAATACATTCTACTGGCAAACAGTCTCCTCATGTCAATACTGGAAATGGTGTGGCTTATCATTTCTCCTTCTTCCCTTTCACTTTTCAAATCTTTTGCTCTATTCTTATTTAGCCCAAGTTGTACATTCATATCAAGTCTTCTCTGATTCTTCGGGTCACAACGATTTTATTCCAGGAACAAGACAATTTACCTCCACTTCACGGTGTTATGGAAAAAGAGAGATCACCATTCATCGGAATTAAAAGGACATCATACTTTAAAAAGAAACAGCCACAAGTTTCTTATTTTAAACTGAAAATTTTAACTTGGCCTTAAGATGCTGCCAATTGGATACCACATTTAGATTTAACACAAAACCTGACCAACGGATTGGCCTATGCAATCCTGCCATGGTTCAAACACAGCCTGAAGAGTGAGCCCACCACTTCTTATGAGGAAGTGTGCCATTTACCTCAGCTACAACGGGGTCCAGAGTAATCATGTTCTATGTGGATCAGAAAGAGAGGCCAAGAGAGGGCCGGTCAACAAAAAGAAATGAAGAAAGAAAAGCAAATTCAAGGGGAGTAACGACCGGCCCCCAGTGGCCTTATTATATGAATAGACTGCAGATAACTCCATCTTTCTACCACAGTGCTTCATAAATTCTGTCATCTTGTTAGGACTGTCAGAGCACTGATCTCACTTCCTCCATTAACGAGCTCACCCTATTTTGAGGGGAGATTCTTTACGAACACAAAGCTCAGAAACACCTCATAAACAGCTTGTCAGCCTTGTGATTCTGGATGTAATGAACTCCATGCCAGGGAGCCAGAGACCAGCTGCCCGGCAGAGCAGGCCACACGGAGGCGCCTAGCACAGTCATGGCTGGGGAAGGGGGCAGGCACACGGCCAGGTATGGGAAGGGGCAGAAGACAAAGTATAATCCCATTTACCGAGAAAGGCGTCAGCGATAGATCGGTGGCTTTTCACACAACAGCCAGGCTCTCTTTTATTTGCCTGGGAGCTTTCTCTGTTCAGTAAGACAGAGGCAGCCAGAGCATGCGATTCAGGCTCAGAAGCGCGTTACTGAAAGAGCCAGTTTGTGTACTGCCCTCTCTGGTGTTTTGTTTTTGTATTTGAGAGCTGCTGGAAGACTCCCCACCCTCCATCCTGGCTCTCTTATTTCAGGCTCGAAGAGGAAAGTGGCTTTGAGTTTCCAGTGATCCAGGATGGATTAAATGGCCAAAAAAATTGCATTCTGCTTCTATGAGACTGAGTTTGCATGGTGTCTCCAGTATGGCCATGAAATAGAATCCTGCCTCTATAAAGGCAAGGAGAAGTCCCCGTGGCCAGCTTATGCACTGGGCGAGCTCCATAAAGTTGCTTTTGCTGACAGCGTGGGTCTGAGCATCTCCAGACAAACTGCATCAAATAATAGATAAAAACAAAGCACCTCCAAGGCCCGGGAGGACCCTGTGTCTCATTCCTAAGGTGTCTCCTCTCCCACCCAGTGCAACACTTTTTACCCCTGCTGATTTACACTCCCTCGGTGGCCCCAAGGGTGGACACAGCACAAACTGTTTAGTGTCTGCATTGGTGCCTTTAATACGCGGTGAAAACAGCTCAGGGGTCTGGACCCAGTGCCCTTCCTTTCCTGTCATGGCGGCACCAAAACCCCATTCACAGCACACACCATAATCAGAGCTTGCAGACAGGGGACGGGCTCATCGAAATTCATTTGAGGCCTGTTGGGGCCGGTGGAGGTGGGGAGCAGAGGCGGGCTGAGCTGGAAGGCGGGCCCGGATCTCGCCCGACTCTTCTGGGTTCTGCATCTAGACCAGGTGTACGGGGTCATCAGTTATTTCCAGTTGCTGTTTTGGCCAGCCACATAAAAAATATCCCTGACAATTCTGAATTGCATGTATAAACCATTTTATGGCTGTTGGGGTTGGTGCTCTCTCCTCTCTTTCTCAGGTTTTTACCCCCCTTCTGAGTATCCCATATTTCCTTCTCTCTGCTGTATACAACATAAACATCTATCTTCTTGGACCATGTATTCAAAAAAAAAAAAAAAGGTAAAGGGAATAGTAAAAATCCAGAGTCAAATGTGAGTGGCAGAGCTATAATTCTTTATGAAGTAGCAGGTAAGATTGATTGTCAAGGGTCAAAAGGCTAGGTCAAACTCCGCTCATTCGTCAGCTGAATGTCATTTTTGTTTTCCCTGTCACCAGATAGCTTTAAAAAAAATTGCAACTCCTTCCTCATTATCTGGGACTTGGCTCCTTTTCTGCCATCCAGTATTAATGAAACCGTGCTTCAAGCCTGGCCCTCATCTTTTGAGGTTTTTCTTCATGTACTGCCTCCCTTTCTTAAGCATTACAGAGAAAGCACCATTTCAAAGGCCATTTTCTCCCACAGCCATGTTGGGAAATTTCCGCCAGAGCGAGGAGGAGGATTTGCAAATACACACGAGGTAGCGATGTTCGAATGAACAAAAATGTAATTAAATCATAGCAGGTGTAAAGCTCGTGACCCACCGTAATTGGATGGTGGCAATATCTCTGCATCTCATCAATAGGAAAAGAAACTGAGCTGTGATATCTGGAAGCCATCTCAAATTATGTGTCACATATAAGGAAAAAAAAAGCATTCCCCTTGTAATTACGGCTGGTCACAACAACATAATGCAAAACCTAAATAAAATAGCACATTGATTTCGCTGGGAGTCTGACACGTCGTCCGCGGTGGGTCAAATGTAGGTTAACGTTATCAAATAACTCCATCTCCAAAAGATTCATTTAATTAGCTTGTGTTTAAATTTCCTGAAGTGAAAGAGAAGGGTGATTTGTGATATGGGGATCCATTTGTGACTCTTTCAGGACAGACGTGGTAAATGCTAAAAGTTATCAGCAAAGAGAGGTAACTCTTGACACATGAATTTATGTCCGCAGTTAAGGAATGGCATAAAGTTGGAGCCTTAAGCAATCATGAGGAGTTCTTTATTTTGCAAGCCTATATATACCATTTTGTTTTCTATCCTTTTTGCATCTAAATAGTGTTAGTGCAGAGACAGGGACCACAGTGGATTGATAAATCTAAGTTAGAGTTTTCTTTATAATAGTGACATTATTTGGACTAATCACCTAGTCTTCTCTACAAGTGTTTGTAATTTTCATTAGCTCAGCTTACTCCTATTGGTTCGCAACAGTATGGTGTGACTAAAGTCTTACATGGGCCAGTGAATCTCGCTTTATTTCTATTTCGTGACCACAGGCCTGTCGCCACCACAGAAAGTCCTGCCAAGGATCTTAGAAGGTCCAGAAAGAGGGCACATGGCAAGATCTGGGTAAGATCAACACACGATCTCCTCAGGGAGCAAGAGTAACGACAACAGCAAACAAAAACCTTCAGTGACATTCTAGGCTAATTTCAATTTACCAGAAATGCTAGCTAACTTTGAATATAGCATCTATTGATTTTGGGGCAGCATGTTTGGTCCTTGAAAAATGGCACCTGCGAAGCCATTCAGCCTGGAGAAGCTGATTAAGAGGAATATGGCTCCGCCATGTTTACAATCTGGAATATAAGGCGGCAAAGCTCGGAGAGAAAAATCCTCTGTGGGAGTGGCTTGGTAAAGAGACTTGCCCAGGCAACCTGAAGCTTTTAACCCTGCCCCCGAGGAGCCGCTCAAGGGGAAAGCTGCACCAGCTGCAGCAGCAAGAGGGTGGGGAGACAGGGAGCTTTGGATTCTGAAAGGAGGGGTGGGCGGCCCCAGGGGAGCGAGCAATTCAGTCCATTCTCCAGCAAGGAGACAGACCAGTATGAAGGAGGAAGCCCAAAATATGAACTGGATAAAAAAAAAAAAAAAAACAACCTCGAAGTCCATGGATACAAGGAAGGATCTAAAATAAACTTGACAAAATGTTATGTTAAAAATACGTACTTTTCCTTAAGTCTTATTTTTTCCTAACGTTGGGTGGTGTTTTATTCGATAATTTCTAATAAAAAGAAATGGTTTTACATTTTGTGGTCACGATTCTTATTCTTTGTAAGTATCTCTAGGACGCCTTGGTGGTCAGTGCGAAGGCCCAAGTCCATGCTGTTAAGCTAAGACGCCTTAATGGCTACACTGCTCACACAGCTGACAGTGACCATGAGGAACACGGTCCAGAGATGATACAATAAGTCCCATGAGGATTGTCCCAAACCACAAATAATAATGGCACTGTAGCATCTCTAACTGTAAATGACCTGGATTCTATCTTGTGAGGCTAAGGTGTTTGTTTTAATGGGCTACAAAAAGCAGGGCCAATTATTTCAAACCATGAATTCAGATTGGCGGAGCAAAGTGTTAAAAACGGACTGCATCCTATTCTTTTAAAAGAGCATTTTCATGTTGTTGAATGGTCAACAGCCACTCTAGCACTGCAATCAACTGGGAACCAGATCACTGATAGACATGATCAGTGAAAGATGATAGCTAATATTTTCCAATTGAATCACAATGCTAAAAGATTCTGATAGTTTTTTAATGTGGGCATCAATGGAAAAAGGGTGAAATCCTGCTTTTAGATTAAAAAAAAAGCTCTATGCATATAAGATCAGGAAAACTTAGCTTAATAGCAATCCATATGAAACAAACAAAAGACTTTACTTTATGATAACCCAACAATTTGACATGGCTATAAAATGGTGGTGTGGTAAGTGGATAAATGACCAGAACTGGGTCTACATCAAGGACACACAAGCCCTTCTGGGTTTTGCTGTCTAGTTTCTGGTGGTGGGCGTGAGTGGCCCGAGGAAGTGTAGACCGAGTGGGTGCTCTGGGGATAAAGGAACTGAGGCCAGACAGAACTGCCAGTGGTGCCACTAGAAGCAGCTGGCAGGAGGTAGAATGGAAGGGATCTTGGGGGAAAGTAATGCATGGAAAAGAGAGGTATTGATGCTATCTTAACATACTTGGAGATGTTCTCTTGAGAAAAGGAATTATATTTAGGTGGTGTAGCTCTAGTTCAGGGCAAGACCAGGAACACTGTTTGTAAGCTGGGGGAAGGTGAGCTTTGGGTTCAAAATCAACATAAAGTCTTATAAGGACAGAATGTGCTATCTCGAGAAGCACCAAGTACATACTGCTAAGCCTACAGGTAGAGACTGGGTGACGACCTGTATGGAAGAATACTCAAACTGGATGGGACTTGGACATGTCCTCTAAGGCTGTAGATAACTGTCATTTTATTGACAAGTTAATGAATAAATCTGAAAACACTGATTGAGCATCTTCTATAAACCACACACTATAATCCTATAGAGCATCCGGTGCTGTCAGTGTCCACATGACGGGCTGATTCATCACACAGTCTCCAGCGGGGTAACTGGAGACTGGACTGAAAACCTGTCTCTTTGCTCATCACGATGACTGTAGCATGTAGGACAGGTGGTCCATGATCCATGCTTCAACAATGGGCTTCCAGATCAATGCTCTATTTGCCTGTTCATCTAAAAAGCATCTTGATTTTCCCTTTTGTCATGGTTTTAATGAAGAGAAAGTTGGAATGTGCTGAAAAAGGAAGGAGCTCTGTGTGTTGTTGAGTACTACACATGAGTCACTATGCTAGAAGCTCTATATGCATTATATTATATGTATATGATATATATACCCCCTGGAAATACTATATACATACAGTACATATATGATGTATCTACCCCTTGTTACAGGGTATAATATATATACATAATATATACTATATAATACACAGGGGGTATGTGTATATATATATATATATATTATACCCTCTGTTACAGATAAGGACACTCAAGCTCCAGAGACATGAGGTGATTTTCCTGGTATCAGATGGCTCATAAGAAGTGGAGCTAAGCTTTGTACTCAGGTCAATTTCACTGCAAAGACCATGGTCTTGACATTACATCTTATTGCCTCTAAGAATAGATAATAGTCTATGGTACCTGGGTGGCTCAGGTGGTTACATGACCAACTCTTGATTTTGGGTCAGGTCATGATCTCACCATTGTGAGATCAAGCCCCATATTGGGCTCCATGAGCAAGGAATGGAGCCTGCCTGAGGTTCTCTCTTCCCCTCTCCTTCTCCCTCTGTCTTTCCTCTGATCTCTCTCTCTCTCTCTCTCTCTCTCTCTCTCTCTCACACACACACACACACACACACACACAAAGATATAGTACACTGAATTGTCAACATTATGTCTCACAATTTAGAGCTTGATTATAATCAAAAGAAGATTAAGTAAGGAAAAATCAATTAAAAGGAAAAGATAACTCAAAGTTAGGTTTTTATGTTTTAGTGTTTAAAAGTATATCTGCTCTTTGATCTTATTTAGACAAACTGTAGTAACCGCTGTGAGGCAAGCCCCTTCCTGTTTACCCTTTACATGCCTTTGACTCCAGAACTATCCAGTTATCAATCTTCCCTACTAACAAGTTTCATTGAGTTAACAAACATGAATACTAGAAAGTTCCACTGGGCCCTGCTTACATGCAGAGCCCTGGGCTGCACATGGAGACTGGAGAGGCTCAGTACTGTGCAAACCATCTAGACTAGTGCTTCTCAATCCAGGTGTCCACGAATTACCTGGAGATATCAAGAAAATGTCAGTTCTGATTCTGCATCCGGGCTAGGGTCTGAGATTCTCTGTTTTTAACCAGCTCTCCAGTGATTTTGGAGTAGCAAGCAAATTAGATCATTAGATGATTGACCCAGCATTTTGTCTGTGTGTATCTTCTGGAATCTGAATGTGAAAGGCAAGACGAAAACATGTATAAGAGGGAATAGCCCCTAAACAGAAACAGAAGAGAAGATCGAGAAACAGCATGTAGCTAACACTTACATAGTGCTTTACCTACATTAACAGACTCAATCTTCAAAATAACTCCATGAGGCTGGAAGACTCTGACTTGCCACAGTTGTAGATCAGGAATTGAAAGCCAGAGAAGATGAGTTACACAGCCAGGAGCAACTACAAGTTCTTCTTTAACATGTCGTGTGCTAGAAGGTGAACAACAAATACTGAGAGAAGAATCTAGGCGAGAGTGTCCAGGATACAGAGGAGGTCTAAACACCTTATCACAGGGACAGTTCTTAAGGAGACTCAGATATCTATAGCCTGGATTCTAAACTTATGTTCCTTATACATTTTTTTTCAGATAGTATTTGGAGAGCCATAAGTGGAAGGAAAAGTAGATTTAATTTATGTTTACCTGGATAACTATTTGCAGACAATCCTTGCTGAGTTATTAATCTTCAGAGATGCTCTATAGAATCAAGGATGCTGTGGTCACGAAAATGCCTTGTGCCCACCCACTCCTCCCTGGGATTCACAGCATCTATGAGTCTATTAAAGGTTCTGAGAAGTCCCCAGCAAGCAGATTCTTTTGACCTCTTTCAAGTTAGGATTTTCATTCTTATTTGACCTTTACTTCTTTTTTAAAAATAATACTTCTTAGACTAATTAGTTTCCTCAGGGCACACTTTGAAAATGTTGATGTCCACCCATGAGTTAGGGCCAGTGAATCAAAGCTTCCTGGAAGCAGATTTCAGAGTAATAGAAAGGGGAACTTTCCAACACTGTGACTTGTCCAAAGTGATAAACTCCCCATCACCAGCAGTGTTCTGGGAGATGCCAGAAGATGGCCTTTGAGAGAAGGGTGACCACATAGTTGGTGTTATAATACCATCTGTGGTTTGGGTGGTCTTGTTGACTTTGTCCAGTAACTTGACAGTAAGATTAAACCATGCTAGGGTACTCACACAATCACATTAAGAAGAAATGTTACAAAAGACTAAATGATTAAAATCTTTTAGATTGACCCCTGGGTCAAGAAGCTTTATACCTATAACAAATATGTGTCCTAGGCACCCTCTTATAGCAATACTTTTGTAACCTTTGGCCTGGTAATAGCTCTAGGCTCTTCGAATTTACGTACGGTGGCAGAGACCGCCATGTTGTAGGGCAGGAGGATAGATGTGTGCCTGTATAAATCATGATGCCGGTCCTTCCCCCACCCCTCATTTCCCAGGTAACTCTCTCAGGGACTGTCTGGAGGTTACAGTCCCTTTACCAAGAGAAAAGCTGTACAGGTAACAAGCAGAGATGAAGCCTCCAGTACAAAGGCTGGTAAGAGAAGGAACTCACTGACTCCTATTCACCCCTTCATTCATTCACTAATTCACGCCATCATTCAACATATGCCACCTGCTGGGAAAACAACCACAGGCTTCCTCCCCACAGGGAGACGATGCCTTCCTGAACACAGGTTTAGCTACCCAGGTGGGGACAGGGGCTCTGGGTGGGGGAAGGGGTCAGAGGAACCGCACAGAGGGGAGTCTGGAGTTCCTGAGATGGTATCGAGGAACTTCTATGTCTCATGTAGGAACAAAGGACCAGGCTTGGGGAATTTTCTATAATTTCAGGTTTCCTTCCTCTGTGGCTATGATACGTGTTTTTTCAAAATCTAACATGGTAAAAGCAAAAAGTTTTGGTTTCTTAAAAAATTATTTTCTCTAATGTTTATTTATTTTTGAGAGACAGAGAGACAGGGTGAGCAGGGGAGAGGCAGAAAGAAAGGGAGACACAGAATCTGAAGTAGATTCTAGGCTCCAAGCTGTCAGCACAGACCCTGATGCATGGCTCGGACCCAGGAACTATGAGATCATGACCTGGGCCGAAGTCGGATGCTTAACCGACTGAGCCACCCAGGTGCCCCAGGTTTTAGTTTCTCAATAGGGGAGGGTTTTCATTTTGCAAAAGTGTTAACATCCATATATTTGACATCCAGTTTTTTTAAATACCGTATAGCAATCGGGTCTTGTATAAATACCATTTTTTTGAACTAGGTTGGTAGCTCTGCCTGAGTCTTTTCTCCTGGGTATGGAAATAAACCTTGTATCAAAGGACTTTTCGCTAGTTGGTCAGTTGGTCATTTAAAAATCTCCGGGTGACTAACACATCAGATACGATGGCTATAGCAACCGAACATTCTAGGTTTCTGAGGCAGTCTTGAAAAAAATCCTGTCTCTATTTTCAGTCTCTGCATCACACACATAACCAACCGTGGCATCAGAGTTTTTGGCGGGATCTATGATATCTGGGGGTGGGGGGTGGGGACGTCACAGAGGGTCAAATCCTCTGTGAGCTATAATCCTTGCAAGAGGAGAATTCCAACAAATAAAGCTATGGCAAAGTAGAAAGAATTGTTGGGTTTGGATCTGACAGCCTGGGAGTGAGATCCAGGCTTTGTCACATTTTGTATGACCAAGGCAGGCCACTCCAACAGCTGGGTTTCCTTGTCTGTCAGATGGGAGGTAATCCTGCGTGAGGCCCATGTCACACACTGCGGGCTCGAAAGTTACATGGAGATGCCTGTGGATGAACTTGGCACAGAGGGGGTGAAGCCTTCAGAATTCACTGTGAGTGGACCCCAGAGACCTAACGGAGAGGCAACAGCTACTGAGAATGCCCCCTACTGAGGACCCGGGCCATCTGGGTGTCAGGGTGGACGCATACCTGGGGATCTTATGTGGTGTGATGAGGAGGAGAACAGCCTCTGAAAGGTCTAATACCACATTCTCGCCAACCCTGACTCAATTTAACTTAACGTGGCGGGGGGAGGGATTATTTCTTATTTCTCGAGTCACGTAAAAAAACCCAAACCCATTACGATTTTAATGTGAAGCACTTCCCAAACAGAAGGATTTGAAAGCACACAGAAAAAGAGATGTGTATTTCTCCAAAGGATATAGCATCTTACTCCCGCTCAGGGGGTGGTATCACTCTCTTACAGAACAAAGATCAAATTAAATGTTTAGCGCTGCAATGTGCTGTCACCAAGCATGTCAGTGTATTTATGAACAATTTATAATTTGAACTGCTTTCCAGACAGCTGGTCATATGTACATTAACGGAGTCATAATAACCTGTCAAGAGAAATTTCCTACAGCACATTCATTGGTGAAAATGTGGGCAGCCTTTTCAAACTCTACCAGATCCCTATATCTCAGGAACAGTGACCACAACCACCACAGCGACAAACAAGGGTTTATTGTATCCCTGCCTTGTCTGTTTGCACCCCACTGTGAAGGCTTTGAGATGCAAACAGTCATTTACATATGCAGAGTTGAGCCAGCTGGGTCAGGAATCAGGAATGTGTTAAAGTCAACCAGATCCCTGACAGACATAGTAAGGATGTATCTTAATCATGTGCAAGCAGGGAAAATTGATCTCACTACGAAGTGTCTTTCACAAAGGAATTTCCTGTGATTACGTGGGTAGGGCTGGGATGGTGGTAGAGGGAAAAGCCTCAAACTTGAAGGTAGACAGGCTTGTGTGTGACTCTGTTTTCATGTGCCTCATATTCTGTTTTCCTGGTACTTTCCACCAGTAAACACTCAAACTTGTAGAAGATGCATTCATCTTACAAAGTGTCCTTCGCGTAACCCTAAGAGATTTTGCATCACGGTGCTCAGAAACCTAGTATGATCGTGGATGTCTGGGAGTGCACTGGTTTCTGCCAACGGGATCGCCACATCTTACAAACCTGAAACAGTGTCTGATGATCACTTTGTGTTTGATGATCACTTTGTAGCAGAGGACGACTTGCCTCACAGATATTTCACAGTGCCTCAATCGTAAGATTCTAGCAAAATCCCAAAGCAATCAACATGTTAACTTATTTTCTCTTGGTTGCATTATCTTACGCTCACTTACGTGGTTTTCTTTCTCCATTATGTTGTTCAATTATCTTGTGGGAGCTTTCAGTGAAAGAACTCACCTATCCCACTCCACTGCCCCCTTAAATTACCTGTGAGAAATGTTTCAAATACATAATTTCGGAAAGCAGTCATAATTATTTCCATTACCAACACGCAACTATAATTGCCTCTTTAGCAATTTTCAGAAGCAGTTGAAAGGATAGTAAGTTCCAGAGACATGGTCCATTTGAATCTTTATCTTTGGGTTTGTATTGTATCTCAGTGACATAGTTTTGGATCCTGGGGTCCTTAAAGCTCAGCTGTGAATGCTTGGAAGAAAGAAGGGGGAGCAGCCCCAGCTGTCTTTCCTTTATGGAACATACACCATTGAGTTGCCCCTTCTGCACGGGGTGGGGAGGGCCGGGGGGAGGTGTCCCCGAGAGGAGAGGAGGGGCAAGCCATCTGAGCACACTGTGGGAGAGCACGGGCTGAGCACATATCCAGATCTAGTATTCAGCATTTCTCTTGGGTTGACTTAAGTTCCTCCAAAAGATGTGTTGAAGTCCGTCCCAACCATCAGCCCCTCAGAAAGGGACCTTACTTGGAAACAACGCCTTTACAGAAGTAATCAAGTTAAAGTGAGGTCATCGGGGTGCTGTCATGCAACATGGCTGGTGCCCAATAAAAGGGGAGATTTGGACAGACACAGACACACAGAGGATACATGGCCACATGAAGACGGAGGACTGGAGTGACGTATCTATAAGCAGGGGCTGTCAAACATTGCTGGCAAAGCACAGAAAGCTAGAAAGAAGTAAAGAGGGATTTCCCTTAGGTTTCAGAGAGAGCAAGGCCATGCCAATCCCTTGATTTGGACTCCCAGCCTCCAGAACTATGAGGCCACGAATTTCTGTTTTAAGCCACCCAGTTTCTGACACCTCATTACAGCAGTTCTGAGAAACCAAGACATTATTTCATTTCATTTCTACCACCACTCCATGGGCAGATGTTACTTTCTCTCTCCAATTTTCCCAACGTGGAAACTGCAGCTCAGGAAGGTAAGGTGATGCCTTGACTGAGAGAGATAATACACAGGAAATGCATAAAATGCATCTCAGCTGGGTCATGTGCTTGATGTGGGCCAGGCACTTGTCTCATTGCTCATGCCTGTATAGCTCCCTGAACACTGGTGTGGAGAAAGGGTCTGAGAATAGAGTCCCTTGGAGAGAGGCTCACAGTTTGTGAGTTTGAGCCCCGCATCAGGCTCTTGGCTGACAGTGTGGGGTCTGCTTGGGATTCTGTCTCCCTCTCTCTGCCTCTCCCCCACTTGCACTGTCTCTGTCTCTCTCCAAATAAGTAAATAAACTTAAAAAGAGAGAGAGAGAGAGAGAGAAGGGCCCTAAAGTGGTCCCAGGGATCTTCCCATCAGGAACAGAGTGGCCTAAGTGCAAGGGGGTGTCCGCTTACAAAGAAGATCTGGAAATCAGCACTGGATTCCACTGAACATCCCTTGTTTACTGCACACCACCACCACCTCCTGCGCCCCACCCCCCCGGCTCCAGCCCCATACACAGTGAGCTGTAGAGCACTCGCCTTAGAGAGTGTGGGTTCAGCCATTTACTACTAACTTGTTTACATGAAACACAGAACAAAAGACTACCAGACTCTCAGAACCTGGGCCATGTGGACTCTGCCCTTTATGGAGAAGCAGCAGCATGGGGTGAGCAAGCCCCCCTCAGCCCCGACACCAGGCTGAAGGTGGCCCATCGCCACTGGCTGTGCTTCCTAGACCCACATGTGCAGCTGACTTTTGGAATCTGACCAAACTCAAATGCTGATGTGTCCAGAGGTTCATATCTCAGGCACTTCTCTGAAATGTCCTGAGTTCCTGTTCCCTGCTGACCTGGAGGTGCTGTTCCTCACTCACAGTCCCCCCGTCCTGCCTGTAGGCAGCTTCCCAAGGTAGGATTCTCCACCACATTGGTGCCCCATGAACATTTGTGAAGGGGAGTTCAACCTGGGCATCAATTTCCTCCTTTTCCTTGGGTCTATACGGCTCAGTTGATAATGACAAAAGTTCTTCGATCCTAACACTCTAGATTCCCCCAGGGTGAAATCAGTGCACCGGCGCCCAGAAACTCAGTGCTCTGTGTTTCTCTGATTATGTCAATCTGTTAGCGAGGGGATTTGAAAAACAGAGACCTTCCTATCCACGTGTTTTTACCTGAACTTGTAGTGTTTCTTAAATATTAGTTACTGTTTCTCCAACTGAGAGACACAGTTTCCCCAGAAGCACAGTGCCGCTAGCTATGTTTTGAAAGAGAGTTTTATATATGGTTGGTTCAAATTAAATACTAGTGGGCAATAATAAATATTTTGGCGAGTAGTTTGAAGGTGAAGTGAAGGGGTCACCAAACTCTTGAATACAGTTGTTATTTATGTTAAGCAAATTAAATGCGTTGGGAGTAAGCATGGAAACTTGCCATATCCATAAGGTTACTATTCATATTTTTCATTTGTTTATCTTTATATTTTAAAAATTGATTTCCAAAAAGTGATATCACTATATCATCTTTTACTCCTTTACACCTTTTCATTTCGTTGCCAGCATAGACTTCTTCTCTTGGATATACTGTAAAAGGATTCCTCCCTTCTAGTTAGTTAACACATCCATCACCTCACATTTTATCGTTTTATTTTGTTCTTTTGGTGAGAACATTTAAGTTCTACGTTCCTAGCAAATTTCAATTATACAACACAGTGTTATCAACTATGGTCACCATGTTTTTACATTAGAGCCTCAGACCTTACTCATCTCAACATAGGCTTTTATAAGATGCAATCTTCTCTAGCTTTTCATAAGTACCAGAAGTGTTATATTAAGGAAATTGTTACCATGTTATAATCTACCAGGGTAAAGGAAGGAGATAACTAGTGAGCACGTATTCTTCCTCTGAGGACACTCCCAGTTTTTATTATTATTATTAATTTTGTTTTTAAACTTATTTGGCTTTCACTAGTTTTCCCACTAATGTCCTCTTTCTGTTTCATAGGATCCAACCCAGGCTACCATGTTACCTTGACTTGTCATGTCTCCCCAGTCTCCTCTGGTCTGTGATGGTTTCTCAGTCTTTCCATGTTTTTTTAGGACCTTAAGGTTCTGAGGAGTACTGGCCAGGTATCGCATGGAATGTCCCGTAGTCTAGGTTCGCCTCATGTTTTCATCTTGACTCAGCCAACAGTTATGGGTTTGGGGAGGGAACACTACAAAGGCAGCGTGCCTTGACTTCTCATCACGTCACATCACGTCACATCACATCATGTCATGTCGCATCACATCAAGAGATTCATGACGTCCACATGGCTTTGCTGGGGATGTTAACCTTGATCACTTGGTTAAGGTAGTGTTTGCCAGGGTTGTTCACTGGAAAGTTGCCATGTTTCCCTTTTCATATTCTGTTCTGTGGAAGTAAGTCACAAAGTCCAGTCTAGCCCACTTTGGTGCTGGGGGTGGGGAAAAAGAGCAGAATTAAGTTCCACGTCCTGAGGGATGGAGCACATCTTCGTATGTAATTCTTCTTGAAGGAAGATCTGAAGCTCTTTTTTGGTCTTTTGTTATCTGTTACTTGGCAAGTTAATATTCCAGGATTCTTGGTTCACATCCTTTGAATTACCATATTTCCATAATTCCCCCTACCATCTCCCATTCTTTCATTCTCTAAAATGTTTATAGTTTGCTTAAAGTCATCTTCCAGCCCCATTATCAAGGGATTCCAGAAGGAAGTCAGTGGCTCTAAGTTCCTCATGGCTTGCTGTGTCTCTAGCAAAAGGCTTGTTTCCGTAATGTAATCTAAATATTCACTAATTCCCTTCTAACTTGTTTTAAAAGGGGAGATTTGGGGGAAGGAGAAATAGTGACTAATCACATTTGTTTAAAGATTATCCTTTTTTTTTTAAAACTATGCCCTTGTAAAAAGAAATAGTCGCAAATCTAAAAGTAAAACATAGCCAATTGATTCCTATTCTTTGTGGACGTGCATTTAGCCAATATTTGAGGAACTAGAATTTGAAATTCAGGTTTAAAGAATGCTTAGCTTTTTTGTTTTGAGAGAGATCCAAACTCAACCAGAAGTTCGTCCTCCCCATCCCCATCACCCAAGTTGAGCTAACTAGGTATTTCATAAAATGTTCAGCAAACCTTTTATTTACTGCGTCCCCATTATGACTCTGACCTTGAGGGAAGTCCTTGGATTCAGTGAAGAATAAAATATGACTCTGGTCCCAAGGGGCTTTCAGGTTGATGGGAAGGAAGACACATCACCAGAGACGTTCACCGCAACCTGGCAAGTGCTGGGCGGACTATGCCCTGTGTGCTGTGGGAATGTAGGAGAGGGTCCCCTGGCCCAGAGGGAGGAGGCAGGACAAAGCTGGCTGGAAGATTCCAGAGGCTGGCTGTTCTATGGGAGCCAGCCTGGACTCTATCTCTCTGTGGTGGCTGGAAGGATGATGAACTGACGAGTTAGTGCATTTCCATTTGGTATTTATGACTCGTCTCTACCCACTCACCTCCTAAGTGCTGTGTTTAGTTTCTGTCCTACGACCTTGGGCTGTCTCTGGGCCTCCCCTAATTGTCTGTGTTGTCATCATAATGCTTAAATTTATTCCCACATCTACCATGTACATGTTTTTCAGAAGCACTGGGTTTTGTGAAATCTGATCTAACAAAAACCACATATGCATCCTCACAAGTACCAATTCCTCGTTCTCTTCATAACCAAATCCCCCCAGCCTCCTACTTGATCAGAAATAATCAAATCTCTCTGTTTTTTTCTTCCACAGCAAATTGGTTTTCCTGATAACATTTTCCATTTCCAGGATTTTTAGTTGTTGTGCTTGTGGGTTTTTTTTTTTCATTTTTTGTTTTTGTTTTTAAGAGAAGGGTAAAATAAATCGAATGACCGCTTGAACTACTCCTGGATTTCTCACCCCCCACATTACAGCAAATTATCCCTCCTGGCGGAGATAATGTTTGAAAATGAGCGTTTAGGCATGTTACTGATGGAAAGTTGTGGCACATCAAGCTGGCTTCGTCAGCCACCAGAGAGGGGAATTTCGAGAAGCTCCCGCTGCTGTGATAATCTGCAGCTCCCCACAGCTGGTCTACTGCCAGCACTGGGGCTTTCCGTAATTTCTTGACCATGGGGACTGCTCCCTGGTCATAAGGGTTATTTGTTTCACAGACTGAACACAGGACAGTACCTGGATTTCCTTTGTAAGGGGGGAAAAAAAGAAAGCAAAACAAAGCCAACCTGGAAAATTTCCCTCTTGCTGTTCATTGAGATCCAGGGGTGGTAAACATTATCTGTAAAGTGCCAGATAGAAAAGGTTTTAGGCTTTGCAGCTATATAGTCTCTGTTACAACTACTCAGCTCTGTCATGGGTACAAACACAACCATACATTATATGTAAAGGGACGAACAAGGCTGGATTCCAATAAAGCTTTATTTAGGGACAGCAAAATTTTGAGTTCATATAATGTTTATGTGTCATAAAAGATTATTCACTTTTTAATTTTTTTCAACCATTAAAAAATGTAAAGAACATTCTTAGCATGTAGGGGTATAAGCAGAGATTGGCTGGGTTTGGCCCACTGGCTGTTGGCTGACGCTCGATTAAGAGGAATACAAGGATCCATCACCCAGCTGGCCTCTTAGCAATACTGGCATCCCTCTGGGTTCTGTGAGGTGCATGGGGGCATGCTGGCAGAGGACTCTGAAGGAGAATCCTAGAATCCTCAGGAAGAAAGGGGTCTTGGAGAACACTGGAACAAGCCAGTCTGGTTTTACAGGTGAAGGAAGGGAGTGAGGGAGAAGTTAAACGGTCCGATCTGCGGGTAGGTGGCTAGTTGGGACCGCAACACTGATGTTTTGAGTCTCTAATCTAGGAGACTTCCTATTATTTTACGTTTTATAGGATGAAAGAGAACTGATAGGAAAATAACCCTGGAGTGGCACTGTGACCCTCCACGCCTCACAGTGACCAAGAGGACGAATGTGCATGGAGGCTCATTTATTACTATGACAAGACTCAGGTCTAGGCGGTGTGAGCTGTGAAGACAACAGCCTTCCTGGTCCAGCTGAGGCTCTGTCCCTTCACCTGCCGCCAGCCCACAGGGGAAGGGAAGAAAATAGCAGTAACAATAATAATAGCTACCATTTACTAAATACATGTGCTCAAGGCAACACAGCAGGTATGTTAAAAGCACGGTCTCTAAAATCAAACTGCCTGGATTCAGGTGCCCTTCCTACCATGTGCTCCCTAATGGGACCGTGACAAGACCCTTAAGCTCTCTATGCACATCACAAATTCATCCTGTAAGGTACTGAAGCTAGTAGTCGGCATATTGTAGGTTTTTGCTCTCTCCATCATTGTTGGAATGACTCTTTTAATGTTTATTAATTTTTTGGGGGGGTGGGGAGAGAGACAGAGCATCAGTGGAGGAAGGGCAGAGAGAGAGGGAGACACAGAATCCGAAGCAGACTCCAGGCTCTGAGCTGTCAGCATCGAACCCAACGCAGGGCCTCAAACTCAAGAGCTGTGAGATCATGACCTGAGCCGAAGTCGGATGCTTAACTGATTGCGCCACCCAGGTGCCCTTGGAAATGACTCTTAAAGGCAAGTGTCACATATGAGGACACCAAGACTTGGGGCAGTTCTCTTACTTTTGGAACTGAAGCCAGATCTGCACATTCTCTTAGCTGTGATGTTGCCCTGAGTCTTCCAAGGGAGAAATGAGCAGGGATCCCATGGAAGACCCCATCTGCTCTCTTGTGCTCAGTCATGGCTCCCTCTTCACGATTACTGCTTCAACTGTAATGCTGGCAAGGCTACTTCCTGTTGGTGACAGAATGTAAAGAGCCCTTCTTGACTTTGTCCTGGCTTTGAGAGTCCAGCTTTGGTCAGTCTGGAGTGGGGCGGTGTGATTTCATTGTATCTACTTGCCTTTATTTTTGATGGACTATATAATGTTGGCAAAACTACAGTAGGGGTGGCCCCTGACTGTACAGCTCTCACCTTCTGATGCCTCATTTCTCCACACAACAACACATAGAAGAGCCCACTGCAAGTTCATAGCTCACACCAACAGCTGAACATAAAGCCCCAGCATGGGGTGCTCCAACAGGTTCGGGGGGCTGGGTGGGTGGTGGTGGCTCGCAGAGGTGCCGGGCAGCCATGTCCTGCCTCAGACTCTAGAATATGAGATGCCCTGGGGGCAGATCCTGTGGCTGAGTTAAAAGAAGCTAATGAGGAAAGGAGAGCCATGTAAAGGGGGAGAGGATGCACAATGAATTAAAGAAACCGTTTGCTCCTGGGATGTGGAGGCCAGGCTGGGTCTCCTGGCCTGTAGACCATCTGCACTGGCCAGGAAGGCTCTGTCTCAGGGCTCGGGTGTGTCCCACGGGGAACCTTGGGAACACAGCATGCTCAGCGTGTCTCTCCTGATCCCTGAAACAAGCATGTCTCCCTACTAGGAGGAGTCACCCAGGAAAAGCCAACATCACATGGAAATGAGATAACCCCATGCCCCATTGTGGCCAACACCACCATGCCTGGCTCATCAGGAAGGCTGCCTCATCCCTTGCATGGGGCCAGTCACCCTCCACCGCGTTCAACCCCTGCCTCTTCTTTGGAGCAAATATTTTTTAACACCTCCTTACTGGCCTGAAATGAAGCAATATAACTTACCTATGCACATAATTTCTTCAAAAATAACCAATACAATCTCTCAATTATAACAGCAAGGAGAAATAAAAGGAAGATAATAGAAAAAAACCACATATTTCCCTCTGGAAATGCCGGAGCATGCCTCTTCTAGAAGACATAGGAAGTAGTCTGATTTCCTCATCTATGGGTACAATCCGAATCCCACAGAGGTTACGCTATTAATAGAATGATACAGAAGCATGAGATGAGTGGGGGAAACACCCCCAGCAACACTTGGACTGGAGGCTTTCTCAAAGCAGTGAAAACTCTGAGTAAACTGGCAGGTCTCAATAAGCCAAAGTTCAAGTACTCCCTTGATATCCACATCAAGTAGTTGCATTCCTGGAAAACTCAAGGTGTGTTAACCCGGCACAAAAAATCCTTTGGGTTGATACGTAGAATAGGTTGATACGTACACAAGTTTATCAGTTCAGATCGTTATAAAAAGGATTTTCCTGCACATGGATGCCTGGCAGGACATCGGAGAGTCAAGATCGGAGCACTCTTCCTTGTGCAAGGCCGGCCCACGTGCTGGAGGACATCTGTCTGGGACATGTGTCCCTCACCTAGTATTCTGTGGAATAGGAAGCGACAAAGGAATTCTTTCTAAACACTGCCATTTGGAATGCCCTGTAGACACTTCTGCTCCAGCAACTTAACAATTCTGTTTCTTTGCTTAAAACACCCACTAAAGGTCACCGCGCACCTTTTGCCCCGGTGCTTTATACACTCCCTCTCTCTCTCGCCAGGTCGGCCACCACCCTCACGTCTCCTGCCATCGTCCCGCTGCTACAAACGCTCATAAAGAGAACATCAGGCCGATCTAAACTGGCACCAATTAGTGTCCCGCCACTGAAATTCCAGCTCGGGGTGGGTGCAGAATGGGCATGTGATTTTATTTTATCTACTTTCCATTATCTTTGATGGACTTTATGGCGGTAACAAAATCACAGTCCATCTGGCACATGAGTCCATGACTTTCACACTCTGTTGCCACATCTCCCTATGCAGACAACACATAAAAACATGGCATATTATCTCGGAGGCTGAAATGGAGAAAGTCACCAACAGCTAATGCTGCTCTGGAATTAGTATACTTTAAAGAGAAGCATTGCTATAGGATGCACCTGAAGGATCAACGTCAGTAACCCCTTCTATTCAGACTCTACTCACAAACAAGCCATGTGTCAGTCATCTTATTTCAAAACCTCACAGTTGCACAAAGGACTTATGCAGAATAAACTTATTAGGGATACGTTAAATAGTTAAGAATCTGACTTTGAGAATGAGAGCGTCAGCAGCTGGCTGGCTATAGGGTTCATTGTATGTGCTTAACTTAAACTTTAAAATTTTATGAAAAGTCACAGCTGGTCCTTATTAGGAATAGTACTTACAGAGGAATGTCTTCCATATCATGCAAATTACAGAAAGTTACTGGGATTCTCCCTGTGTCAGACTGATCGTTGGGCTGTTACAGGATGCAGAGGAATGTCTTCCATATCATGCAAATTACAGAAAGTTACTGGGATTCTCCCTGTGTCAGACTGATCATTGGGCTGTTACAGGATGCACAGTAACAGGCAGCATATATGGGGCACCTCGCTGCCTCCCCGGGGCCTGGCTCGTGTCTTGCTCAGAGGAGGCACTCAGTGACCATTTACTCAACACATAAATGAGACAATTCATGAACAAGTGAAAACAAGGGGTGCTCAAAGGGTGTGAAAACTTCAGAAATGACCCTTGTTTATTTGAACAGACAATCAAGGAGCCTAATTATTTTTTTCTACAATATAATTTTTATTTTATTTTTATTACTATTTTAAATAATTTTTAATGTTTATTTTCGAGAGAGAGAGAGTACGAGGAGGGCAGGGGCAGAGAGAGAGACACACACACAGAATCCAAAGCAGCTCCAGGCTCTGAGCTGTCAGCACAGAGCCCAATGCGGTGCTCGAACCTACGGATCGTGAGATCACGACTGAGCTGAAGTCGGACACTCAACCGACTGAGCCACCCAGGTGCCCATCTACAATATAATTTTTAAAACAGACTTTATTTTTCAGGGAAGTGTTACACTTACAGCCGACGGTACTGCCTGCCCCCCATCATGCATAGACCCTATGCTGTTACCAACACCCTCCACCAGAGCACTACATTTGTTACAACCGGTGAGCCTGCACTGACACATCATTGACATCGATCATAGTTTACATTAGGGTTAACTCTATTTTTTAGGGTTCGCTCCTGATGTGGTACATTCTAAGGATGTGGACACATTTATAATGACACATATCCACTGTTACAGTATCATACGCAGTACTTTAGCTGCCCTAAAATTCCTGGGTGCTCCGTGCATTCTTGCTCCTCCTTTCCTGGCAACGACTGGTCTCTTTCTTGTCTTCATCGTTTTGCCTTTTCTAGAATGTCACGTCACTGGAATCATATAGCACATGGTCTTTTCAGATTGCCTTCTTTCACTTAGTAATATGTATTTAAGTTACCTCCTTGTCTTTTCATGGCTTGGTAGCTCATTTCTTTCTAGCCCTGAATAATATTCCATTGTCCAGAGGTACCACTGTTTATTTAGCCATTCACCTACTGAAGGACATTTGGTTGCTTCCAGTACAACACAATTTTTGTGTGGTGTGTGTTCTCTTTCTTATCCCCCATCCCCTTCGTACACTGCTATTCACCTCTCATTTTTGACCTGCACCTTCCATTTTCTATACTTCTGCCATTTTACTCTCTGGCAATGCTTTTCAAGCAAGCACACCATCTCCAGCACCTGCTAGGATAATTCTTGGTCATGATAATAATAAATACAAGGCAGATTGGATTCCAAAGATGGAATCTTCACCTCAGAATGACTCCAGAGAAACCTGGAGCTGGGCTGAGGGTGATTCCTGATGAAAAGAGGAGAGGAGCAGAGACTGAGCATTGCCCTTCTATGATTTCCTTGGGGAAAACAGCTCACCCAGGAACAACTGGCTGACCATCTACTCCATCTTTGCGATCTGGTGCAAAATCAGGTCTGATGACTTTGAACACTTCTTCCAGGTTTTTAATCTGACCTTGCTCACATGGATTTCTCCTGCCCCCAATTAAAGTTGTCTTTTGGACACTTCTTAACTCTAAAAACTTCATTCAAGTCTCCTGTGGATCTTTGCCAAGGGAACTCCAATGGTGGATCCAACACACACTCAACTGGATTCCAGTCCATGAAAAGGGCTAACGAATACCAGTGTCTTCGTGGGAATCCTTCCTTCCCAGGGGCTCTGGTACATCTGAAAACTCACACTTGGAAGGAGAAGGCAAACAAGCTTTTCTCTCCTGTTAGTACCTGATATTTTAACAATTAGAGAACATACGAACATAGGAAGGGTTAAACAGACCTTAACTGATAAGGGAGAATTCTTCCTGGAAACTCCTTGGAGACCCTTGTAATTAATTTGATCTTCTTCAGTCATTAACTCAGACCCATAGTGAGTCGTCCGCACACTGCTCTATTAATTCACTGGAGATCACTTCCTAGGATTCATTTAGTTAAGCAGCACTGTTGGATTACATTTTAAAACCCTTAAAACTGGTTGTAATTGATGTCTGTTTATAGAAGCTTACTTTAATGGAGTCAAAGTGAGATGAAAATCTCGCCTGCCAGCCGGAGATGCTGTCTCACTACATAAAGCCAAGCTCTGGGAGCGCCGAGTGGAATAAAAATCACTGCTGATTAAAATAAATTATTATTTTAACCTGGATAAGAGGTTCTAAAACAGGGAGTATTTCAACTCTAACAATACGAATAAGTTATTTAAAACTGCACGCTCTTCCTGAAATGCACAGCAAACAAGTGTAAATGTGTATTCTCTCGTTGAACTAAACTTTCGAATGGACTAAACACAAGTAATAACAACATGGGCTAGATTTTGTGGGGCTGAGATTTTGCAGAGCTCTGGTTGTCTCCCCGAAGGAAGTCAAGGTGGAATGGCAGTGACACCCCACCCATCAAGCCTTCCCCAAAGCCAGCCTCGCACCCAAATCACCCAGCGGGCCAGGCTGGCTCTGGGTGGGTGGTCAGTCACATGCTGACCAAGCACCCTGACCTCAGGCCTGGGGCGAATCCCACAGGCCTGGATTTCCCACCCCAAATACTTAGAAGCCAAGGGCTGATTTGTTTCCACTAGGCTGGTGGGGAGCAGGGGGGAGTCTTTATTTTTTCTATAAAACGGCAAACTGCCCAAGGTACCCATTCTGACCTTTTCCATTTATTTCACTAGGCCAGCTTTTCTCTGCTTGGCTGACCTTTACCTTTCCTTCAAAGTTCACCTTCGGGCCTAATGACCGCTCTCAAAACCCTTCTCTGGCCACGCCTGACAGTAAGAGCAAAGGCTTTTTGTTTGTTGTATAGACATTTGTGGTTTCCACAACCAGTTTTGGATACCCTCATGGACTTACTCTTTTTTGTTTTGAATTTTTTTTTTTAATTTATTTTTGAGACTCAGAGAGAGCACGAGTGGGGGAAGGGCAGAGAGAGAGGGAGACACAGAATCTGAGGCAGGATCCAGGCTCTGAGCTGTCAGCACAGAACCTGATATGGGGCTTGGCCCCATGAACCGTGAGATCATGACCTAAGCCGAAGTCGGATGCTTAACCGACTGAGCCACGCAGGTGCCCCTGGACTTACTCCTTAGAGCCATTCTTCGTGGCATATAGGGAGTATGTACACGTGTGTGCCTATAAACACATACGTGTACATGGACACATGTACATACACTGAACACTCAGATGATTTATTGAATGCATAATTTATTTATTTACTCATCCATTCAACATTTGCTGAGTACTAAGCGGGTGGCAGGCACGAAGCTATGTGTCGGGGGTGCAGACTTACAGCACGAGAGGGGGCCAGATGGGGAAGAACCTGAAGGCCTTACCCGCCGGCCCCCACACGGCCAGGAGGGAGGCATGCATCACTCAGGCACCAGCTGGACTCGCACCACATCCAAAATAACACACTCCGGGAATAGCCTTGTGGGCCACAAGCCCACTTTGGGGGCAGAGAGTCATTCTCAGATCTTCATTCTAATTCAGGGCTTCAATTTTCTAACCAGGAAAGTTACTTTCTCTTGAAAATTGACCAATTTCCCATATCCGGGCCCCAATCCTCCCTTTGTTATCTACTCTCCAGGGGACACACCCCCCATTTCCCATCCTCATCCAATGACTGTTTTCCCCAGAAGAGACAGATTAAATAGTGAGTGGAGGTGATGACAAAAGCCAGGGCCAATCTGATGGCTGGGTGTCCAAGTCCATTGGAAAAATGCGCCCACCTCTTACTTCCTTACTTGTGGCTCTGACTTCCTCTAATAACAACGGACACTAATAGACCAGTTACTACCTGCCAAGCCTTAACCTAAGAGTCTCGTGGATATTAAATATGCGCACAGTGGCTGAGAGGCCGATGCATTGTCCGCAGCAGCACAAGTGGGGTGAGGCCCGGCTGGAGCTCAGATCCGGGAAGTCAGGACTGGGCCCCAGCTCCTGTCCCTGACATCGGGCCACCTGCATTTCAGTTTTGGCTTTCACTTCCTAGAGACCTTGGGGCTATCAAGTAGTATCTGTCAGAGTCTGTCCTTCTGCTAGTGGGCAGAAAATCAGCGAATTGCCATGAGATGCCAGGCCGAGGGGTGGAATGCAGGACAGGAAGGGACCCACGTCTGTCTTTATTCCATAAGCACTTGTTGAGGACCTACTATGTGCCAGGTGCAGTTCTAGGCTCTGGAGACACAAGAATGAAGTCAACGATGTGCTTGCCCTCATGGAGGTTACGCTCAGGGTGTGGGTGGTTGGTAGTAGGGGGTGGGGAGGCAGACGGTACACAGCGGTATTTGGTATCCTGTCAAGTTATAATAAGGGTGAAGAGGAAACATGAGGCAGGGCAGGTGACAGGGAACGTGTGGTTTAGGAATGGACGACAAGGCTTTTCTGAGGAGGTAAAACTTCACCTGAATAAAGGAAGGCAGGAGCCATGTGAATATGTACTGGAAGAAACTTCCAGGCAGAGGGAATAACGAATGTAAGGCATCAGCACATCTGTGTGTGTGTGTGTGTGTGTGTGTGTGTGTGTGTGTGTGTGTGTGTGTGAGAGAGAGAGAGAGAGAGAGAGAGCGCGCGCGCATGTGCGATTGTGCGTGTATGTAGCACCTTTCACAACTCAAAAGACCAATATATATTATATCAGAATTTTTGCTTTTGATTCTGTTTTTCTTTATCCAGTAAAGATACATACTGTGGCCAGGATGTAGCCACATTATACAACCATGGTTATTTTAATGAACCAAATGTATCAATTCCCTGACTTATACAGGTCCGCTTAAGTTCAAAGCTAAAGGCACAGCTTGAAGGATACATTTGAAATATGGTGCTAAATGAAAAAAAACCCTTGCTCCTACAGAGAGTGGGATTTAACATTTTAAAAACACAGAGGATATATATGTGATTAGATAAAAACACTGGAAGGAAAAACACCAAGACATTACAAGTAGTTAACTGAATTCTAAGATTCTGAGTGATTTTAAAGCAAATTTTTTATTTCAATAATACTGGAAAAAGAAAGAAGGAATCATATTTTTCCTTAATCTCATGCCAAATGAGGGGGGATTCTAGTTTCATTTTTAAATATTTTTCTGCATTTTCTTGAATTTTCAAATGGTGCTGGTATGTCTTTATGATAATGGAAAGCACACAAAAGAAGTCTCTAAAAAATGTGCTCAAATTTCTGGGGACAGCATGTGGTTTCACAACAAGAAGAAACAAATTACCACAATCATCTTTAACGTGATCTCATATCAGACGAGCTGAACACCGTACCTTAGGAAACTCATAGAAACTCAGCTGTTTTCAGTCAAATAAAAGTGAAGGGAAATGGTGTTTTTCTGAGCAATAGCACTCTTGTTGTCAGAAGAGAAGGGAAAAGGAGTTGGGTGCTATTCACAGAAAATGCACTGGGTAATTTTGTTAAGTATATGGTATAGGTGCCAATGCATTTCACATTAAAAAAAAAAGTCCAACCTCATGATTCATGTAGGTTGGGGGAGAAAACGACAACTATAGTATAAATAAAATGTATACTATAAGACTTAAAAGTAAAGAAGTTTATGTTCTGATCTGAGAATGCGCTACCTTTCTGGGCTGATAACTTTAAAGTTTTCCCAGTGTGATGTTGATCGCTATAATATGATGCTTTTCTTACGTATTAGAACAAAAACCTAGTTATTTCTAAGAAGAAGGGGCACAAATCGCTCCTACAAAAATGAGGGTTTGACATTTGTAGAATAAATAGTTGAACAATGATCCAATGTGGACTCCATCAATGAATTTTTATTAACGTCCAGGCTCACTGAGAAAAGGACACAGGGTCTAACGTTGAACCTAAAGAAGCACTTGTTGGGACTTGAACTTGTTGTACGTAGACACGGTGGCCTTGGAAACAGGTGCATCGGGACAGTTAGGAGGCCACTCATTCCTGTCCGGCTAAGCTGTGTCTTCCCCAAATCTGACTGTTGGTAGGTGATTCACTTCCTCTTGGGGATCCTAACTGAGGTTCCAAAGCAACCCTATTTTCCTACAGGAAGTCTTTTTTTTTAATATTTAGGTTTTTTGTTAATGTTTATTTATTTTTGAGAGAGAGAGAGAGCACAAGCAGGAGAGGGGAAGAGAGAGAGGGAGACAGAATCCAAAGCAGCCTCCAGGCTCTGAGCTGTCAGCACAGAGCCAGACATGGGGCTTGAACCCACCAACTATGGATTATGACCCGAGCTGAAGTTGGACGCCCAACCAACTGAACCACCCAGGCGCCCCCACAAACAGGAATTTTTTGAGCCAGTGTTTTCAACTTGGTTATGTAATATATGAAATTCATCTTTGGCTTTAAACCTATTTAAGGTAAAAGAGTTTGAACCTCAGGAGGTCACCCCAAGCTCATACTGTAGCGCAGCATTTTCTGAGGCCCCAGCCCCCCTTCCATGGTTACCCCTTTGCACTGCTGTCTGCAGCAGCCGCCTCAGAAAACTTTGAAGCTCTTTCTCTCTCTCTCCCTCCCCCTCCTGCCAATTCCCATGGGGCCTAAAATCAAGACGAGAGAAAATATTGAATGTGTTTTAAATTTACTGGCTCATTTCCTTTATATCTAGTCTGTCTTCTTAAAGACATGAGTACTGGTGTATTTTCTGGTTAAGTCAATCTGCATAAATATGACAAAAATAAAAACCCATCTACCTGCATGCACAGTGTGGCAGCACCGCAGAACTATGCAAACGAAAAGGACCTTCGGGATCACTAGCTCATTTTTGCCACCTCTTGGAAGAGAGATGACAGCAGCCTGCAGGGTGGTCAGGTCCAAGCTCCAGTTCTGCCCCCGCCACTTACCAGCTGAGCGGCCTTGAGCAAAGTGAAGCTCCAAGCCTGTTTTCTCATCTGTAACAACAGCACCGGTCTGAGGACTGTAGGGAAGACCCGGCGAGTCACATCAAGCAAACTGCTGAGAACAGTGCCTTTCAAGAGTGGGTTCCAGGGAAGCTCATTTCTCAAGGTAGCCAAAAGTAGGAGGTCAGCCCCAAGCAAATACACAAACACATAGGGTCGGAAAAAGACTCGAAGGTAATCATTAGCATTATATACTTCACAAAGTGACATCGAGAGTTAGCAGAGGCGTTGGGGAGGAATGTGACATTTTGGAGACGCCTGGCTGAATAGAGAAGAGCTGCTGAGGCAGGAGGAGCCTCTGAACGTAACCTGTTTCCCGCGGGACAGGCTTTCGGTGAGCCCTGGCTCAGAATTAGTGATCCCGGGACTCTGGCTTTGAATCGTCTCCCTGGCAGCTTTCGTTGTTGGCTGGAGGAGGCAGGAGACAGACCCGTGGGGTGTGTGTGTGTGTGTGTGTGTGTGTGTGTGTGTGTGTGTGTGTGTCTCTCTCTCTCTCTCTCTCTCTCTCACAGCCCCACTGGCCTCCCACCAAGCCCGAGGCTGTAGTTCTGCTCACAAGCTGGGGAAGCGCTGGCCATGTGGGGTCTGCATAGTTTATAACGAAGCTGGGGGTTGGGGTGGGCAAACAGCTGAAATGCTCTCTAAGGAGCAGGAGAGGCTGTTAGAGAGTGAAAGGAGACAAATAACAAGTGAGGATCGGGAGCAGCCCGGTGAAGGGCAGAAGGTTTTACTACATACCCGGGGACTCACTTGGCAGGGAAACGCCAGAGGGGGCTGGCGGTGAGGGGGAGGGACTGCGAAGTCGTGGTAGGGGAGGAGAAAGGCTTCATTCAGAGAAACAAGGGGCAAGTGTAGGAGCCAAATTGGTGCTTGGCTAGGCCTTTCCGGGTCTTACGCTGCTGCTCTCGGGGCCTGGGAAAATTGGGAACGCACACGCCGGCCACTTGTGTGTCCCGAGGCCGCCTGATTATCACTGACTCCAGGGGAGCAACTTTGCCTTTGGGAAGTCCTTTGGTCCCATGGTCAGGGCTGGGCACATCCCAAGCTTGTTTGCACACCGCTGGCCATCTCTAGGCTTGCTTCTTGCCTTTGACCTTGCACACACTCTGAACGACCCTGACCCCTCCCTACGAGGGCCAGAGAGGCAATTTTCTCTCTCCTTGAGGGCAAGTTAGGATGGCCTATTTCCAAAGGCCAGGAAACTTCTTAATACAAAGTCAGGCTACAGAACTTATCCAGGATTACATCTGAGGAAATAGTTTACGGGCTTAGAAAACTGTCCACTTTTTAGTTTTTTCCTCATCATAGGACAACATTGAGACAAGAAGATAAAAATTAGCAGCTCCGAAGTTCACAGACTACATTGTTATGAAGGCAGAGTTGGCTGCAGGTTTTTTCTTTTTTTAAATCAATCTGTGGTCTTTAAATGTCTCTGCTTAACATGGCTTCTAGATAATCATCCAACTTTTGATGGAGTGATTACCAGGTAATGCTATCAAATAACAATCATGATTAAACAACTTACATGAACCCTCAGGCCCTGAAGCAATTTCTGTGAAGAATGAGTCTGGCCTTCAAATGGCATAATAAGAAAAAAACTAGGTACAATTCACCCTGAACAGTATGTCATGCTGGGAGAAGGGCAGTATGTTTACCCATTCTTAGCAGTTACAAGTGGCCTACAATTAGCTTTCTTTCTTTTCAGCTTCCTTTCTTCTCATTTACGTTTTGCATTCTTTGTCACGTGAAATGTGCCAGGTAGTTTATAGTTGCCGCTGTGATTTTGTGTCCATCTGGACCACTTTAGAACATCACAAATTCTGTCCCCATCCCGGTCCTCCACTTTTTACCATCTAGAATAAAAATACACAAAGCAGGCAGAAGACAGTTAGTGGCTACGGGTGATTTTTATACTTGAGATGTCAAAAAGCTGTTCAATATAATTGAGCTCACTTAAGAAATTAGCAAGCAACCATTGTGTTACCACACTACCAACTGCCCTACGTCAGTTTCCGTGGATTGAAACCATCAGAAAAAAGATGGGTTGATTGATTTATCATAGCAAGGTTCAGGCATAAGATTCTTTACAAAAAAATTTTTTTAACATTTATATATTTTTGAGAGACAAAGAGAAACAAAGTGTGAGCGGGGGAGGGGCAGAGAGAGGGAGACACAGAATCCGAAGCAGGCTCCAGGCTCTGAGCTGTCAGCACCGAACCCGACGCGGGGCTCGAACCCATGAACCATGAGGTCATGACCTGAGCTGAAGTCAGACGCTTAACCGACTGAACCATCCAGGAGCCCCACAGACATAAGATTCTTAAAATGTGGAACTTGGGGCTCACGCCCGCTAGCAATGAGAACAGAATGATGTGAAGCACTGTGTAAACGCCACATGTAGACCTGCTGATTAAAACCCAAAGCTCCAGAATACGGGTGTTGTTAATATACCTTCTGATTTCTCTCCCCTACACCTGGGAAATGTTTCACCCCCTCAAACTGGAGTACTACTTCAAGAGGAATATGCGGTCCTCTCTACATATTTGTTTCTACTTTTGGAGGGAAACAAGTGAAAAAGTAAGAATATGGACTATTGTTTCTATAGTGGGCGAGTTACAGTCATAACTGCATTATCTAGACGATATCATCTGAAAGTTAATTCCACTACCCAAGGATCTGAGAGCTAAGAACATCTGATGTCCATAGGTCTGAGTATGCTCCATCTCTACAGAAAATCTGGCACTGGTACAAAACGGTGGACCTAATAGTTTAGCTTCAAAATTGTGGATGTGCATAGCATTAAGCACTGGTATTTTCTTTGAACAATTTTTTGGTTGCCTTTTCATGAAAGTTGCAGATGTCTAAAAGCTGTTAGATGCGTGAAAACACGTCTAGAAAAAGAATAAGAATAGAACCAGCGTGGGGGTGCAGTGCGTGTATAAATTTCCCCTGTTCTCATTCTGCCTCCTAGGCACACAAAGGTTCAGTAATGTGTATCTTCTGAGTGGAATGTGTGATGCCGCATGTGATTTTTATTCCAGTGCATAAACATTGTCTTTTTATTTTCGGTGTTTGAAGCTCGGGTTGCAGTTTAAGGCTCTATTTTAAGCCCATTTGTGTGGCCTTCTTAATTTTGCTCTTTATTTCCCAGCAGGCGTCTTCTGAAAGCTTGCTAGGCATGCATCGAGTCCAAGGGTATGCTTTTCACACCCACCTATGGCTGGTTTGGGGGTGCATATCACGTGGTGGCACCATGGAGGCAGTTCAAAGAAGGGCGATTATAGTTTTTGTCACTGGATATCGCATAATGATTTTCAGATGGGCAGCAGAAAAGAGGAAAACCAATCCAAACAGTAATTTAGAATTTCACTGTGTTAGGAAGATGTTGTCTCCTCTTCGAAAGTTGAAAATTATGTCTATGTCTATTAAATTGTTTGAAATCCTAAGTAGGCTTTACAATGGCTGATATTATCTAGGTTTTTCAGAACTCAAATTACTCCTGACTCCAGGCACATGCATTTTCCCTAAAGTATTAGGAAGGATGTCAGTCATGATATGAGAAAGTGGAAAGTTTCTACCTGTGCCTTCCCTCGAGGACCCATTCTCTTTTGTTGTCTAGGCTACGTTTCCCAAAATATAAAGACGTGTGGTTGCTGAGCTTAGCGTTGGCTTGGAAACAAACAGATGTGACAGCCTGCATTTGAGAGGGTCTGGCGAGAGCTCCTCACGAGAGAGCTGGTGAACTTTTAGGTGCATATGCGCCATTTTGCGAGGGACTCCCACGGCTTGCGTAAGTTTTCTACATGCTGCTGTAACAAATGGCACAAACTTAGCAGTATAAACAACACAAACTTTGTTATCTTAGATTTCTGGAGGTCAAACGTCCGAAGAGGTTTTACTGAGCTAGATCAAGATGTTGACTAGCTGTCTTCCTTCTGGAGGCTGTAAGACAGCAGTTGGCTTCTGAGCCGTGTCTGGCTTCCAGGGAGCCCTGACATTCCTTGGCTCATGGTCCCCTTCCTCCAGCTTCAAACCCAGCAGTCTTCTCTCATCACACGCCCTTCTTAACTCTAGCTCCGTTTCCACCTCCCTCTTCTGCTTTTAAAGGGGTTTCGTCCGCCCAATGATCCAGGATAGTTTTCCCGTCTTAAGGTCTGCAGATTAACAACTTGTTTCCGTGTGCAACCTTCATTCCTCTTTTCCATGTAACATAACATAGTCATGGGTTCCAGGGATGAAGACATAGACATCTTTGTGGGGATGGGAAGCATTATTCTGCCTATTACACGGAGACGTAATATGGAATATTCTGGTCTTCCTGGCTCATCTCTTTCCCCTAAATAATTGGTAGCCTCTCTCTCTTTTCTTCCCCTTAGTCTTGGGGATTTCCATACCCAGGTCTTCCTTTGCTCCCTGGCCTTTGAGCACATTGTTCTTTTGTGCCATCAGATTCCATCCATTCTGGGACTCGTTACTAGGTAACTAGTACTCGGTACTCAGTACTTTTGGTACTTGATGCTCGGTACTTTTGAGGGCCTACCGTGTGCCAGGCCGGGTGCTTTATGAAACAGAAGTAGATAATAAGCCTCTAGTGATGAAAGCTATGAATGAGGAAAATGACAGAGACCAGGAGAGAGGAGTGAGCAGATGATCTCAACGGGGACAGAAGCAGCATCAATGGGGATTCAAGGCACCTAATTGGAAAGCACAGAAATCATTCTTATATTTACAACCCTCTCAA
Organism: Proteles cristata cristata; assembly: GCA_017311185.1. Taxonomy (NCBI): domain Eukaryota; kingdom Metazoa; phylum Chordata; class Mammalia; order Carnivora; family Hyaenidae; genus Proteles; species Proteles cristata. The sequence goes on along the minus strand of JAESUZ010001291.1, from coordinate 707,458 downwards.
ATCCCTCAGCCCATTGAGACCCTATTTCATATCCCTAGGTGATTTCCCATTTTGTCCATGTACGGAGCCATCCATTCATTCAGCGAACATGTATTAGGCACTGTGCTAGAAGCCAGGAAAGCAGAAGAATACATTTGCTCCCCTGATGAAGCTCATAGTCCAAATACTGAGGGGGGGGGGAGGGGGCCTGTTCTTACAGGGGAAGGAGAGGGGGAGACAGATGGACACCTGCCACCTCCTTCACGTGAAGTTACCTGGAGTCTCCCAGAGCACCCTCAGCTTTGGATGGGTGCGGGCGTGAAATGTCCCTCCTCGCCCAGGAAGATACTGTCTTTCCAAGTTAGACATGTTACAAACAGTGATTTGTCTGGTGATTGGTTAGTCCAGAGCAGGCATTTAGCTGGTTTAATTTTTAAATAACTTGAGCTCAAGCTACTTTTTACTTCCCCAAGTAGTTTACATTCCGATCCATTTCCCAAAATATTAAGACCAGAGTAAGTTATTATTTATTTCCCAAACATTTATTGACCACCAAATATGTGTGAGATTCTGAGCTTGACACCAGACACACAAAGATGGAAAAGGCTTGCTTCTTTGTCCTGAATTATAACACAGAGAATAACGTATTTTCATTCCATTGGGCAGGTCTATTAATTTAGTGGCCTATATTCTCCTCCATTCTGTGAGAACACACTTTTATAATGCAGCTTTTCTATCTAGGCTTTGTAAAACTTCCTTCTAACCTAATAGCTGTGACTTTCTGGTTCCCAATATATTATCCCCAAGGCAAAGAATTTTAATAATAGCAAATGTTTATAATTAACTGAGGTCACTCATACTTTAATTTTTAAAAACCTACATTAATTTTCAGAAGTTGTAATAATTTCTTTAAAACCAAAGTTCATTTCTTAAGCGGGCTTCAAACTACCTTTTCTTTTTTAAAAAATTATTTTAATGTTTATTTATTTTTGAGAGAGATAGAGACAGAGCATGAGTGGGGGACAGGCAGAGAGAGAGGGAAACACAGAATCTGAAGCAGCTCCAGGCTCTGAGCTGTCAGCACAGAGCCTGATGTGGAGCTTGAACTCACAAACTGGGAGATCATGACCTGAGCCGAAATTGGACGCTTAGCTGACTGAGCCACCCAGGCACCGCCAGACTACCTTTTCTAATTTATATGCTCCATTATTAGTCAAAGGACACATTCACACTCTCAACATTGGCCAGCTATCTTCTAAATCTACCATATTATTTACATTCTCTGTTGATTAATCTGTGTATTTGTTCTTGGGCTGCAAAATGACCTGGATCAATGGGGTAGAGTTACAAGAATTTGAAATGTTCTTGATTTAGAAATATCTAGAGTTTATGGCCCCGCTGGAGCCATGAATTGGCCTCATGAAGCCTCCATGATATTCCAGTTCACACTGAATGATCTCCTAAGATGTATGTGTTGTGGCTCAAATGAATGAGGAGGATCAATCATATTTCACCCTGAAGGACACCTTAGTGACTTAGTTGGTTCAGCGTCTGACTCTTGATCTCAGCCCTTGGTCTGATGGTCATGATATCAAGCCCTGTGTTGGGCTCCACGCTGGGCGTGAAGCCTTCTTAGAAAAAAAAATTATATATTTTTGATATGCCTCTGATATTTGACATCAGGAACTGAAAGAACTTTCACGGTGGGCACTGAAGTTGAAGTTACAAAAGGAAGACAGAAAGCAAACTGAGGATGAACCGAATGGTCAGAGAGGCCGAAAGTGTAGGCGAATCGTAAATAACTGGAATTCTACAGTTTGGAGGATGAGGGGAAGAGCAGCATGGAAAGAAGCCAGAGTGCTGTGAGAAGGAACACAAGGCCCTCGGAAGCTCAGTGTGGGTTCTCGACGACTCCTCAGATCTGCGTCCCTGAGACTCAACTGTGTTGCTGTTTCCTGCCTAGATTCACAAGAGCCTCATCCTCATGAATATCCAAACTGGGGTCCTTCTTCCTTGAAGCACCTTGAGTGAATCTCTGCTTCTTACACAAGATGAGCCAGACGAACATGTGAGTGTGTGTGTTGGGGGGGATTATTCAAGCTCTTTCATCCTCAGTGCCTTGATTCTCCCATTTGACAGACAACCTTTGCTGTGCTAGGGCTGCCTTCTGTTTTGAAGGAATGTTGCCAAGGAGATTATAGCACGTTGGATATTAGGCTGTTGGAAATATCGTAGCAAAAAAAGAAAAAGCAAGGGTCGTCTGGTGGCTCAGTCGGTTTAGCATCTGGCTCTTGGTTTCTGCTCAGGTCATGATCTCACAGTTCATGGTTTCAAGCCCCGCGTTGGGCTCTGGGCTGGCAGTGGGGAGCCTCCTTGGGATTGTCTGTCTCCCTCTCTCTCTCTGCCCCATCCCCACTTGCACTCTCTCTCTCAAAAATAAACATTAAAAAAAAAGCAAATCTCATTGTCATTGGCTTCCAAATTACTAAGAGTTCCATCTATTCTGCAAACATTTGTGCAAGGGTCTGTGTCGGGAGTCACGAATCCAGCGAGGAACGAGCCGGTGCCTGCCCTGGAGAGGGTCAGCCTCTGGGAAGGGGTTGGGGAGATTGCACAGTGAGAAAATTATGACACAGAGCAGCAGGTGCAGTGATGGAAGGAAGCCTAGATTAACGAACACTCCCCTTGCGCCAACTTTCCAACGACCCTCAAGTGCGTCCTGACTTTCCAACTGGCTCAGTGCAACTGCTTGCAGTTCACTGTCAGGCACTTACAAACACATTCCAGGAAAAGCAGGTTTTAGCAAACCAGTGGGGATGAATGCAGATAACGAGGCAGAATTTTGATAATGAGTAAATTCTAGGAGAAGGAAAAATATGGTTTGGTGACCTTCGAGGAGAAGCATAATAGGAAACAGTTAACTTCATCCTCAACTTAGAAGGGGGAGGAAGGTGCGGGTGGCTGCCCAGTGCCCCATTTTCTGAGGTTGCTCTAGGCATCTCTGGGTCTCCTCTCCTCCTTGCTCTGAGACTCCCTCTACTGGCTTCACCACGTTGCACGAGACCAGGGGCCCTGGCTTCCCAATATTGTGACCTACATTACACGCTTCGCACTCTGGTGCCGGCGGCCGGCGGTCGTGATCAGATGCTGTTCTGGGGTTGGTAGCAATTCTGTAATTTCATCCCCTCATTAGAAGGTGTGTGTTTATTTATTAAAGCTGCACACTGCCCAAAGGCAATGAACAAAAAAAAATATAGAAATACCAAAATTAAATAAAGGCTATTATTGCTGTTATTTTATAAAGCTTGTCTCTCACAAGCCACTGTGCACCTTTATAGACTCGAAGCTCTGATAACCAGGTACTCCCGGGCAGACTCGGCCCTTGCTCTGCTTCCGGCCTCCGTCAGGTACACAGGTCCTCTTTATCTGAGGCCGTCACATGACACGAAGAAGGCAGCAGACGTGTCTAGAGTCTTGCACCTTCTAGGAAATTCTGCAGCCTCCAAGCCTTGCCTTGAAGGAGTGTCCCCAAGGGGTCTTTCTGCTGAGCTCAAACGCCCTGGGATAGCATCCTAGGGACAGGAAGGACATTTCTACTTCCAAATGGGTCTTTCCTCTGTTGGGTAAAGATGCACAGGGAGCGGTTTAGTCTCCTTGTAATACACGGCTGTTGATGCAGTGCTCACAGGGGCACCGTCTCCGGACCCCGGAGGCCAGCAGGGAGCACACACATCTCGTGCGGGAGGCAGACGATGGACAAACACTCAGAGAACTGTACGGTCTGTCACACGCAGTTAAGAGCTACGGCTAAAAGTAGAGCGGAGAGAGGGCATGGGTGGGCCAGCGGGACCGGAGGGTGCCCTCTCCTACAGCGTGGTTCAGGACGGTCTCACTGAAGAGATGCCATCAGCAGGCCCCTGGAGACAGTGTGGAAGAGAACCCTGTGGACACTGGAGGAAAAGGCACTCCGAGGGAAGGGAACAGCAAACACAAGGACTCTGAGCACACGTGAACAAGCGTCTAGGCTGCTTTTCCAAACACGAGTGCTGGCATTTGTAAATACCTAGCTCCTGGCCGGCACTTAATAAACCGTAGTCTCATCTCCACCCCTTGGTCTCTCTTTTTCTTTCTCTCCTAACACAGATACACAGACACACACACACACAGACACACACACACACACACAGCCCACATCCAGTTGGATCTGGGATCAGAAGACGCTCTGGAAAGCTGTTTTGGTGGCATCCCATAATGTTCATTCCTAAATATCTGTAAGAGCCAAGAAACATTTTAGGGCTACACAAAAATGTGTGTGTATGCATATGTGTGCATATACAGACACGTGTGTGTGTGTGTGTGTGTGTGTGTGTGTGTATGTTTCTGGTGACTGTGGAGAGGCTATAAAACCTATGGATGTAAACTTTGCAACCGGCCGTCAGGAGAATCCCAGCCTCCCCTTCTCTGGCTCGGGGGGCCGGGCCTACATTCAGGTAACAGGTATAGGGAAGCCCAGTGGGATATTTGCCCCGTGATGAGAAGCACTGAGAAACCCACCAGGGGTGGAGCTCATGGGACAGACTCAGGCCATTAAGTCATTAATTTTCTTCCCTATTATGTGTCGATCTCCCTAGAGAGACGAGAAGAATGAGAAGGAGCAGAGGACAGCCACGCGGTCAGAAGGACAAAGAGCTGGCCGTCACATTCCACGTAGGCCACGGAACAGAGAGGAGCAATTTTAGACGCAGAGACGGGGTCGAGGCAACGGGCACTGAAGTGAACCACAGCAGACTCTGCTACCAGCCTTTTGATGTCTTTGAGCCTCCTTATTTTTTCCCCTTGGTTATAATCAATCTCGTGGAGGAGGGGCAGAGAAAGGAAGAAGAAAAGGAGTGACAGAAAAGAAGACGAGAAAGAAAGAAAACAAGAAGGGACTCCCACTTCCCCAGACAATTTCTTCCCAGGCTGGTGGTCTGGGAAGCAGATTCTGGTTTCCGGGGGGGCACACGGTCTTAGAACCTGTCCTGGCCCCAACATCTGAGGGACGTATCTCCCAGGATCCAGAGTTGAGACTGCATTCCACATGCAAGAGGCCCCTCAGAGTGGGGCGCTCAGCTGGGCCGAGGAGCCATCTTTTCCCTTTTCTCCCTTTTTAATATCAAAGCAGCCTCATTTTTTGTTTTGTTTTTATTTTTTTTAAATGTTTATTTATTTTTGAGGACAGAGAGACAGAGCAGGAGCAGGGGAGAGACAGAGAGCAGGCTCCAGGCTCTGAGCTGTCAGCACAGAGCCCGACATGGGGCTTGAACCCAAGAACAGTGAGATCATGACCTGAGCCGAAGTCGGACACTTAACTGAGCCACCCATGTGCCCCTAAAGCAGCCTCATTTTGACCCACAGGTACTTGAGCCAATTTTCAAGGTAGGAGACCCTCAAATAAAGCATTAGCAAGAAAGTTTAGCATAATCTCCATAGCCTTCTAGTTTCCTGTAAAGAAGAGGAAAGCCTGGCCTTCCTTCCCCCTCACACTTCAGCCAGGAACACTCTTCTCTGAGCTTGGTTAACCAGTTATCATTTTGCTCATTCTCCTCGGCCAAAACTCATTTCAGAGAACACTGCTCACTATAATAACTTTGCTTTTAAGTAGAAATATCTCCTGTGATGCCATCAACTGGAAATAAAAAGAATAATTTTCAAAACTCTTTTCAAACAACCAGCAGCACTGATGAAGCCGATCACAAAAAGCAGGCAGCCACCACCAGCAGGCGGATATTAAACGAATTAAAAATGACGGAGTCCGTGTCCCCTTCCTGAGCAACTGGACAAATTCCACATGAATGTAGGTCCACTTCTCTTTAAAAAAAAAAAAAAAATCATATCGTGCTTACATTCACCATAAGCTAATGTCCCCTACGTGTGAGGTTGGTCTCCTTTGTAAGATACTGAAGTGCTTTATTCCAGCTCTAGCTCTTCTCTTCCCCCAGGTTAGCAGGCTTCAAGGTGAATGTTATTATTGCTATTCCAAATGGTTACACAAAAGGAAAAAGCGAATGCATTTGCAGTTATTCATTAGAGCAAGTCTCTTGTTTTGTACCATGATTTTTATTTAAAATGAAATGGTGCTCTCCTTCCGGTTGACTATCTGGCCAACAGGGATTTTTTTTTCTTCTCCTTTTTAAAATAGATAATTCCCTTCCAGGGCCCATTCAACTTGAGAATTCTTCCCATCATAATACAAGCTAATTACATCAAATCGCGGAACCACGTTCGTGTGACGAGCCACCCTGCCACCTGGGATTGGGGGCCACATGGGATAAGGGGGTATCAGACCCTTGGGGGTAGGATTATCCCCGCCTTGTGCCCCCCCCAATCACCTAACAGAACGATTGTACTTCGCACCAAACGTTTTAAATCATGAGGACACGAGATAGGGAACTATTAATGAGTAAGGAGCTCTCGCACAAGGCCGGGCAGGTTCAACGCACTGTGGCTATTAAGAAGGTTGCTTTTTCTTGTACCTGTGTATCAATGAGCCACATCTTTAGATAAGGCTTTTTCCCCCCCGGCCCGATACCAGATCTTATCAGATGTTGTTACACACTGTTTAGTCTCCAGGGCCGACACAAAAGAAATGACATCAAGGTCGGAACACAGCGGAGCGCCGTGGAGAAAGCCAGGGGGAGGTGCGGGGAGCGGGCCCGATCACGGCCGCAGGGGTGCCGAGGGCCCTGGGGTGGACGGAGAGCATGCGAGATGCGTGTGAGCGAGCGTGCACGCTCGTGTGTGGACGGGGCGCTCGGAGGAGCAGCGCGGGGGGGGTGGGGATCCACGGGGGCAGCAGAAGATGGAGCTGGTGCTGGCTCCCTGGCACCGCCCCGGCCGCCTTTTGTCCTTCAGGGCGGCGCGGGCCCGCGCCTCAACGCCTGCAGGTTGACCGTGCATTGTTATTACACAGTCTTCATGTTCGCATCATGTGTCATCTGACCAAAGGAGAGTCTACAAAGTGAAAGGCTCATGCAAAATTTATGCTTATATGGCTGTTTCAGTCAGTGGAAAAATCAATACTGCAGGCTTGATGCACAGAAATGACTGAGTGCTCTCTGACGGACACTAAAAGCACAGGGAGATTGAGAGCTGCACTTGCCGTTCGAGGAATCGAGTGTATTAGAGCTCTTCTAATAGTCTGCTCACCTTATATTAGCCTTTCCTTGGGATTATTTTTTGATAACAATTATGATTGTGGGGTTTAAGGCAATTACACTATTACAAAGAAAAAGCTGCTTTTTATGTCCTGTAAAGCTGTCATATATTTCACACCGCAACTGCCTTCCAATTATTTTGCTACAATGCACTTTGGAAGCAAAATGTCCTAACTGATATATATTAGTCCTTTATGTTTTATAAATAAAAATCAAAGCCGTAATGTAATCCTTCAAAAGGAGCTTCTCAGTTTCCCCAGACGTGATTTCAGAAAAGGCAGAAATGCAGTGGGTGCTGCGTGTTTTGAAAGAGACACATTATAGCGTCTGTGGTTCCACGGGAAGACTCGAGCTCGGGGGGTGCTGTCGGAGATAAGAGAGAGACCCCCCCGCCCCCGCCCTGGGTTACAGAGTCTAATAGCATCTGTTAAGGGTAGGTTCAGGGGGGCTTCCGAGTCGGAATTTAACGACGAAGCCAAAAAACAATCCTTGGAATTAATTCAGTCAGAAAGGAACTCAAAGACACGTGAGGGAACGTTAAGTGGTGAGAAACCACACGGATACGACTTTTCTCTTATTCTTCAAGCCCTTTTGCAATGAAGATTTCACAGCTCCCTGGGGGCCCAGGTGTCAGAGGAGCGGGCGGGCGGACTGCAGAGACCGGCAGGGGAACCAGGTAGAAAGGTCACCGTAATGGGGGTCTGGAGGTGAGACTGGGCCAGGACAGGGCTCCTTGCTGGTGAGCCAGGAACCACCGTGCTCGGGCGTGCCGGACCCAGGGGACGGTGGGAAACGCTACCGTTTCCAACTCTGAAAACCCTCCAGCAAGACGGGCAGTGGGGAAAGGAGAGCCCCTGCGTGGGCACGAACGAAGGTGGCCTCTTTCACCGCGTGACCCGCAACTACACGGCGGCGGCCAAGGCAAGTGAAGTCCAGCCTTTAAATTCGTGGTATGAAGGTTGTTTTATGTCTGTGTTCCAAAAACAAACAACAGAATTGCCAAGACAGCTGGTTATTTTGAAGATAAAGATTTAAAATGTGGATGCAACATGTACCTTGGAATGCATTTTTCAAGATTTATCCAGCAAAGAATTTGACCCGGGCATGCACTGGGAAGGGCCTTGGGGCTTAAAAACTCACTGCAGGAAGGATCTCCAGGATCACGGGGCCGCCGTGTTGTAGGAGAGAGGCGCCGACGGCCGGCAAGCCCGGGACGCGTCCCCTTGCTGGCGTTCTGTGATTGGCCGAGGACAGGAAAGCCACGAGGAGCAGCAAGGATGATCTTTCACCCCGTGTGCTTCCCTGAACACACGTCGCCATTCTGAAATACTTTCTACCTGCTCCCTGTTAAGGATTGTTTCCTAAGTACTGTTTTGTTTTTAATGGGTGAGGTATGATTTCCCTTGGCTGATGCTTAGTCCAAAAGTGAGCTCATTGGTCAGAAATACTATTTTAACCCCATATCCTGTTAAGGCATCTTTCTGGCACTTGAAACGTCAACAGTATCTTAGGAAGTCAATAGGCCCACCTCTCCCAGAGTGGTACCTTTCGTCCTGGGAAAGAGAGCCCTTACTGTGACATCGATCAGCATCAACACACCATATCTGCCCTTTAACTTTTAGTATGTTCTGGGACATATGCTAAGGGATTATATGCAGTTTATAATCTCTATCCATCTCGGATTTTGAGGAAACATCTAACCTCTACCCAGAACCAGCAGTGGAAAATAAAAAAGATTCTAGAGATGCTCAGAAAACAGTGGAGGGCTTCCAGCTTTGACAGGGATACTACCTACAGGATACTCTGGGAGAGTGTGTCACAAGTGACCATTAACTTGAAAGCCTGGAACCTCTTGGTTTTGGTTGAAACAAACAGTAGCCCAGGGAAGTGGGTAGGATGTCTGAAATTCCTTCATGGTCTCTTCCGGGAATGACAGTAGTCATTAAGTAAGTGTTGAGGAGTACCTGGTACATCAGTGAACAGACCAGTATGGGCGAGACTAGAAAAGGCAATGGGTCTGAGGCCGGATATCCTCAGCCTAAATCTTTTTTGGTCAGTTATTAGCTGTGTGGCACTAAGCAAGTTTCTTGAGCATCTGTGAGCCTCCCTCTCTCTATCTGTACAGAAGAAAGAATAACCTTGTCCAACAATGGCTGTGAATTAAATGGTAACACTCAATGAGACAGTGCCTGACACAGAGCTTGGACGACAAGGATGCAGTGAAGAAATGTTTGTCCTTTAAGTGGTTCCTCAATCAGAGTGACTTCTGGCTAAAAAAAAAAAAAAAAAAAGCCATCCTGGATTTGAGGTGAGCTGGAATGTGTCTCAAAACTGAGCAGAAACACCATTTCAATGTCTCTCTCTCTCTCTCTCCCTCTCTCTCTCTCGAAACACCCATCGAACAAATGGCTAAAGAAAAACTGAGTGAGAAAGATTATCCTGGTTCGTAAGATTCTCTGGGTCTCAGCTTGCTACTGCTATTTATACCGGCAACACCACCATTGATGATGAGGATGATGATGATGATGATGATGATGGTAGTTGATATTTACTAAACCATCTATAAAAATTAGCCTTTCTCAGAGAATCATCCCATCAGTTTCATCAGATAAATAGGGTATTTTGTCATCCCAATTTTACAGGAAGGAACCAAGGCTTAGGCAGGTTAAGTAATTTACCCAAGGTCAAATAACTAGGGCTGGAGTCGAGACCCAATTCTAGCCAGCCTGGCTTCACCATTCCATCACACTGTCTTCGGTTAATGCACCTTGCATTTTGCTTGCAGGAGAGAGGAAACCTGAACTGTCTTAATTTACATTACACACCTCCTGTTTTCTCTCAACAGTGTTCTCCCTCTTCACGTTACCAATAGGTACTACACGGACAGTGCATCTTTTGCTAAATGACTGTCCTTTAGTAGAACCCTGGTAAGCCAGTCTTTCTTGGGCCCCATATTGCAGTCTCAGTGCCTTCCTCGCGCCTGGGACATAGGAGGGACTTGGTACATATTCTCTAATGGAAGGAAATCATTATTTCATTGATTGTGTTTCGAAAGGTTGACCAACATTAATCCAGTGAGACGGTTTTAAAGCGTGGTAACATCAGGTGGCAAAGAGCCCTCAGTCCAGTTTTAATCATGTTAAAGTCATGTTTGTTTCTTTTTCTCTTAGCAGTTACCTCAAGACTCAGGGATTTGCAGTTCCTTGAAAAGTCCAAGGGAAAGGGAAGAAGCTGAAATACAAGTCATTTTGAAGCTCTTCCTCCATATCCCTGCTGCTGTTCCCCAAATGCCATCTTTGTCCCCTTCACCGTGGTTGTAGACAAAGGTCGGAAACAGTGGTGAAGGCAGCAACGAAGATATGCTTGGTCAAATCGCCTGGTCTTTCTCCTGCTTTTTAAGGGTTGTCTCTCTCCTCATCAGGGCCTTCTACTGAAAATCTGTCCGGTACCCTGTACAGACCCTTATGTTACACTAGAGACAACCAAGGATTTTTAGTGGAGATAACATGATTACCTGTAAAAACTAAGCTCCTCCTTAGATAGACAGAGATTCACAGTCACATTCAATCGAACTCAGCATGTAGAATCAGGGGACTGCCAGACAAAGAAGGATGTGTCAGGGACGGCAATCTCTTGTTAATAGGTTTAAGAAAAAGGTGAAAATTTTATCAAAAACCAAGTGATAAAGGAAAGTCTTTTTTCATAATATTGCTACTGAGGCATTATCCTGGGCTAACAACTTTGTTGATAATCTCCCAGTGGGTCTAAATAACAAACAGGCTGGAGAGACCCTGAGGACTTGGTGCAGACGTGGAGGGGTAGATAGCCACACATCATTTATACTTTTCAGAATCTAAACCTAGAGGAGAATTGGGCAGTCCTCATGCAAATTCTACATGAGGCCAAGCTTTATAATGCTGTGTGCTTGCTTTTGAAGAAATTAATTTTGATATTGTTTTCAACTCAAGATCTTAAAGCAAGGCAAGATTTTTTCCCCCAAGCAAGCTTAACCTTTAAAGATATTTATTTCCATGATTTATGGAACCAAAGTAGACTTTAGCTTTGCTTGATAGTAATTCACTGAACAAAATTCCACCTTTGGTAATTCATTATGTAAGCCCCATTATGTCTATAAAAAGCCCACAAGGTTACAGAATTTGGACATCTTCAGGACACCTTTTTTTTTTTTCATAAGCTGCTGTGAAGTTCAGAGATTCTCAATATTTCTTTGGAAATATTAAAGGCTATTGGAGTATTTGCGGCTGCTACTGACTTCTGGCTCATTAAAGCATTTTTATAACAAAATTCTCTACAATGGAAAAGAATCATTTCTGGGCAAGGACAGCTGTGAAGTAATATTGAGGAAGAACTCATGGCAGATTTAGATCCTCTGAGCTGGAGATGGTGATTCTGTTAATGGTTAAGTATAAACGGGAACCATCGTTTTATTTTATTTATTATTATTATTATTTTTTTAAATGTTTGTTTATTTTTGAGACAGAGAGAGACAGAGCATGAGCAAGAGAGGCAGAGAGAGAGGGAGACACAGAATTCGAAGCAGCTCCAGGCTCTGAGCTGTCAGCACAGAGCCCAAAGTGGGGCTCGAACTCACGGGCCGTGAAATCATGACCTAAGCCAAAGTTAGACGCTTAACCGACTGAGCCACCCAGTTGCCCCAGAAACTGTCATTTTAAATACCTGGCTTGGATTTGGGGTCTTCACCTGTTAGATAATCTTGGACTCTGATATTTCCTATATTAACACTATACAGTTTATTTGAAATGCACGTGTGTGTGTGCGTACAGGAATGAACAATTAGTGCTTATGGGATTCCTTAGGATTTCATGATAGTATAATTTTAGGAAAAGTTAACTATGAGTAAGTCAGTGACTATTCTGTTGAAGGTATTTCATACACATTCATGTAATTAATCCTCACAACAGCCCTACATACAAATATTCTTATGCCACTTTATAGATGAGGAAATTTGGTCTCAGAGAAGGAAATTCATCCTGGCTCTTTGGCAGTGAGTGGGGTTGTACCAAAGCCCCATTCTTGCCACAAAACCAGACTTCCCACAGTTAACCAAATGTGTATGTGTGGGATTTTTCATAGTATGGGCACGCACTGAGGAGTACAGGGTTGTTTTCTGTCTTACTTTTAGAAGCTATTTATTTTATTTTTATTTTTAAAATATTTTTTAATGTTTATTTATTTTTGAGACAGAGAGACAGACAAAAAGAGAGCAGAGGACAGGCAGAGAAAGAGGGGGACACAGACTCCGAAGTAGGCTTGAGGCACTGAGCTGTCAGCACAGAGCCTGACACAGGGCTTGAATTCACAAACTGTAAGATCGTGACCTGAGCCAAAGTTGGACACTTAACTGACTGAGCCACCCAGGCACCCCAGAAGCAATTTTTTGAAAAATATTTTTATTTGTTTCTAGGAGAGAGAGAGAGAGACAGCGTGAGCAGGGGAGGGTCAGAGAGAGAGGGAGTCACAGACTGAAACAGGCTCCAGGCTCTGAGCTGGCAGTCAGCACAGAGCCCGACGCGGGGCTGAACCCACGAACTGCGAGATCATGACCTAAGCGAAAGTCGGACGCTTAACCGACTAAGCCACCCAGGCACCCCCCCCCAGAAGCAATTTTAAATGTGACTATGTCTCAGAAAGACATAGCTCAATTCAAAGTTAATGATAGTAGTCAAGATTTGTTATAAACTCGCACCACAAAATTGTTTTTCTTTTTAAATATGAGGTTTTAGGGGGCTTCCGTTTTTCTACTTCATCTGGAAATATTACTTAGAAAAGATTAAGTCAATTAATTCATTAAATGTTGCTTCCTTTTTGATCAAAAAGTTTCCTTTCTCAACAAAGCATCTTGTTTTAAGAAGCTGAAGACTGATGCTGTGAGTCTTGAATTGTCAATGGCCTGAAAACTTTCCAGCTCCCAAAATAAGCCTTTCCCTTCTAGACAACCACCCACCCCTTCACGGTCCACAGAGGAATCTTTGCTAGAGCAAAGTATCACATACCTGTTTCAGAGAAGTTTCCCGGTTAAAAGAAAAAAAGCGAATTCTCAATTTCCTGACTGACTGGGAGACAAATCAGATAGATTCTGGGGACTTCATTTCTGGGGATTAATGTACTATCCTGACAAAGCTAGGCTTTTCACACTCTTCCAATACAAAATCTCTAAAAATGTGTCCATTTTGATCTAGTAGCACAAATTGCCCTGGTCCCCAGACTACATTATTGATACTACAATTAGCACCTCTTATCTCTTCTTGGGGAACTCAGTGAAATAACTCTCCTATGGCTGAGCCAAGAAATGAGAAAGGATAAAAGGGCTTTTGGTTGTGTTTTTTTGTGTGTTTTCCCTTATCCTTCTGGCTCCCTAGAAGTGGTTTCAAAGGTGGGTGCTGCCATGCCCTTGAAGGGCCAAAGGGCTACACAGAGTGATGCTAGTCTTCCATAGGAGCATGGTGTGGAGAGAGTGAGGAAATGGCTCAAATATGCCCAGGCTAAGTGAGGCAGGGAGGAGGAGCAGGTGTGTTCCCTTCCTGTCAGCAGAAGAACTTACTGGAGACAGAATCACTGAAAATTGATAAAGAACCCTACATGCGGCCAAGTTTGGGGACCACCGGTCTTGATCTAGTTGGACAAATAAGAAAGAACACTGTCACTATTATTGTCCAAACAATATGGTGGGTGTGCTCTGTATTATCCAGAACAATTACATTTGATGTCCTATAGGTGTGACTGGTGATTTCCTGTCGTTTATTAATTTGGTTAAGTCAGCAACTACTAACGGCAGTGCTTTTAGGAGGACAGTACTGTGTGGTGGGCACCAGCACTCAAATCCCCCAGCAGCCGCTTACTAGCTGTATGACCTCACGTGAGTGAATTTGCCCTCTGTACCTCAGTTTCTTCAGCTATAAAACAGGGGAGGGAACTGGATCCCCATAGAGGTGATGTGAGGATGAAGTTCACACCTGTAAAGGGTATATGTGTGCCTCCATGTGTCTGGGGCACCAGAAATAGGCATCATAAATGTTTTCACATAAATGTGTGTTGGCAGCACAGTGCAAGGTGCCTTCAAGGTTCTATGTCTATTTGTTGGGACAAATATACCAGCTAGAGATCTGCTGCCCATCCCATGGCCTCTGACTTGGCTTCTGTGATAGCCCCTGTCTGATTTTCTTCTAACGTTTGTTTTTATTTTGAGAGAGAGACAGAGGGCAAGCAGGGGAGGGGCAGAGAGAGAGGGAGACACAGAATCCAAAGCAGGCACATGACTCTGAGCTGTCAGCACAGAGCTCGACGCGGGGCTCAAACTCATGGACTGTGAGATCATGACCTGAGCCAGAGTCGGAAGCTCCGCCCACTGAGCCACCCAGGCGCCCCTGCCCCTGTTTGATTTCTGCAACACCAACACCCTTCTTCCAGACCCAGACTCATCTTCTTAAAGTTTTGCTTTTACATAATACAAAAAGAAAAAAAGTTAAAAAAATTAAAACCTTTCTCATTAGTCACTTTACCAAAGAAACTAAATGAAAGGCAAACAAGCACGTGAAAAAAAATGCCCAACATTCCTAGTCTTTATGGAAATGAGAATTAAAGCCACAATGAGACCCGTAGACACCTGTTCATGGCTAAACTGAAAAAAAGACAAAAAAGAAAAGAAAGCAAAACATAAATAAACCCAAACTGACAATCCCAAATGCTACAAGGATGTGGAGTGATAGGATCCCTCACACATTGCTGGTGGGATTATAAATGGTAAGGCCACTTTTAGAAAACAATTCGGTAGTTTCTCATACAGTTAAGTATAGACTTGTCATACAACCTGGTGGCCTCATTCTTAAGTATTCACCAAAGAGAAATGAAAACTCTTGTTGATAGAAAAACTGTACACAAAATGTTCGTGGTGGCTTTATTTATATTTGCCAGAAAACAAGAAGCCATCCAAATATCTTTTGGCTGGTGAATGGGTAAACAAAGTGTGGTATGTCCATATAATAAAATCCCACTCAAATAAAGAGGAGCTACTGCTACATACAGCACGATGACCTCAGACATGTGCGCCATGTGAAAGTAGCTATACTCAAAAGATAACATATGACATTCAGGGAAAGTCACAACTATCGGGACAGAATAACAGATCAGTGGTTGCCAGAAGCGCGGGGTTGAGGAAGGGTTAAGTACAAATGGACGTGAGGGACAGTTTTACAAACTATTCTCCATCTCAACAGTGGGAGTAGTTACTCTGTCTGTATCTGTCAGAACCTGTGGAATATACACCAGAAAGGGTGAATTTTACATATGTAAAGTATATTTCAAGAAACTTGACTAAAAAAGGAGTTCTTTCCATGACCAAAAGAATTAAGGCAATTCCAATGAGCTGAGCGTTAAAATCCATTCTTCCAGAATGATCCTTAGTTACTATCCCCTGCCGCGACTTCCTCTCTTCAGTCAGTGTCCTCCCTTCCATCACACGTGTTTCATGTGTTTCTGCTTCTCTTCGCTGGATCAGATGGTCCCGACAGATAAAATGACTTCCCCAGACCAAACCATCCAAGCTCAGGCCGTGTGCTATTACCTCAGTGGTTCCCTCCTGTTCACACCAGCCCCCAGCGACATCTCCGGAAAACTCCTCTGGCATTTATTCTTTGGGTCATTCTTTTGTTCTTGTCATTGTTGTTTTTAACTCTTGATGCCATTTGTTTCTCCTTTTCATGCATTTATTATTTTATATGTTGATGAGATATTGATGAAAGAGGTATTTAATACAGGTGTGATCCCTCTTGGTTGATCCCTGTGATCACTATGTAAGCCTATTCCTCTGTTTCCTTCTGTGTAAGAAAACCCTAACTTTGTTTAAGGGAAGGTAGCCACCCCTTCTAAATCATCTAAGACAACAAAGATCCCAGATCTCTTGCCAGTGACAGATTAAGGGTCACTAAGAAATAAGACAAAGTCTGCTGGAATCTTCTGGAAAAGGTAATACCTGGAAACTCCACAGCTATTTTGCAGCAACAGGTGAGTCAGCTGTGAGAAGGATAATATGCCACGTGGAAGAAAACTGGGCCTTTGGTGATCCTCTTGAATGAGCCAATAAAGACGCTGTCTACCTCTTTCATTCTTATCACATGTAATTTTACATGTGGCTGAAAACATCTTACGCATTCTTTCCAAGAGTCGTGAAATAACATAAACTTCATTTGTCTTTATCAAAGAAAGTGTTGCTACCTCAATAGCAGATCTATCACGAAAATAATCGTTCGTTCATTCATTCAACAATACATTTTGAGTCCTGCCCTGTGCCAAGCACTATTTTAGATCCTGACGATGCCACCGTAAACAAAACAAGGTCATATTGGAAAATGACTGCTTCGTAAGGTCCCTCCTGTCGGTAGATCTTCAGGTCATGCCATAGGGAGGCTTCATGAAAATGAACTGGTTTCTGGCTTTGCAAAACTGAGACAGTCAGAAATTCACAGAATTGGCAAAATGTCAGAAATTAATTTCAACGACAGGATCGTTTCAATTCAGAAATGAGGAAACTGAGGCACAAAGACTTTGAGTGGCTTGTACAAGGCTACTCTGCCAGTAGTAGCAGACGCCAGATGGGAATTTGGCACCCAGAGCCAAATGCTTTTGCACCCTTTCCACTAAGGCAGGTGCCTCTTCTTTTGATTGTTCCCGGTACATACTCAAACTCCTTCTGCAGGATCATTTACGCAATTTGCTTCTCTGGCTGACTTTTCTTTTCCTTGTTCTGATTTGGGGGAATTTCCCTGCTCACTGCGACCCCAGGCAGAGGTGTCAGGGACGTCTGTGGAGCCCTCTCGCTGGAATGCTTCAAATACACACGGCACGGCAGGAACACTAGAAATGGTGTGGTTTTAAAACTCAGGCAAGAATCAGCACTAGATAAAACCCCTCTCTTAGTCCTTCAGAGAAACCCTCCTACCCTGTTCAAGAGCACTTAGCAATTTCTGTCTTAGTGGAAGAAGTAGCCACTTTGAGATGTGGCAGAAAACAGCCCCTCTGAAGAGAGTCCCATTTGTGAAGTCTTGCTGGTGACCATTCAGGGCTTTGGCCCTCGATGAGCTTTCTACCTCTTTCCCTTAATGTTTGCTCAAAGGAAAGCTTACAGACTATGGTCATCAGAGACAGGGATCATGATGGTGTTCACCTAATCGATGGTATCAACTAGCTCTTTGGAAAACAACAGTTACAAGCTTTCTTGGAATGAAAGCAGAGACCACAATTAATAACAATATTAATCTCTGTTGGGTGTTTGAATGGGACAGACATTGTCCTAAGTGCTCTGTATGTGTTACTTTATTTAACTCTCCTAAACTCCATGAAGCAGGTATAAACCCACAGTCCTTTCTGTGAAGCCCTTGTGGCGGATATCTTAGAATGCAGAATTATCTATATATTTTTAAATCTATTTTTGAGAGAGAGAGAGAGAGAGAGAGACAGCATGGGAGGGTATGTGAGAGGGAGACACAGAATCCGAAGCAGGTTCCAGGCTCTGAGCTGTCAGCACAGAGCCTGACACGGAGCTTGAATCCACGAACTGTGAGATCATGACCTGAGCCAAAGTGGGGACACTTAACCAACTGAGCCACCCAGGTGCCCCAGAATTATCTATATCTTAAAAAGGTTAATACTGAAAATATATACTAAACATCACATAACACCCTTGTTATAATCTAGGGCAGGGTTCCATAATCAAACACATCAACATTTCCATAAGAAAACCTATTACTTTCCATAGTAAGTGGGATCTATAAGAATTCTAAATATCGCGATTCTAGTTACGTTCTGTTTTGCTGCTTACATGAATTATGGAAACACTTCTGCTTTTCAGACATGTCTGGGATTTTGGAATTGTAGAGGAAGAAACTTAGGCCTATATGACTATTTGGCCATTTCACAGTAGGGGACATTGAGGTGGTCCTAAGTGCCATAGCCGGGCAGTGGTGAGATCAGGATTCAAAACCTGACAGCCTCCACTGAGAACATTCTCCCTTCTCTGCTTTATCGGTCTCCTCTCTCCTGTCTCTTTAGCCTCCTTTCATTCAGATATAACATACCATGTATAGGAAGTGCACTAGCTCTAAACATATAGCTCAACAAAGTTTTGCGTATGTAACTTGCATCTTCAGCTAGGTGATTAAGGTATTTAGCTGAAGTCTTCCTCATACCCCTTTCCAGGGACCACCCTCTCCCCCATGACTCTGACTTGTAACACCCTGAATTAGCTTTGCACGTTCTAGAACTTTACTAAAGGTAGCCGGACTGAGTATGCTGCTTCACACCCAGCTTCCTTTGCTGGATCCATGTTTCTGTGTGCAGCGCTACGTCCCTCTTTCCATCGCTGCGTGCTATTTCGCTCTATAAATAATCTCATGATGTATGCATCCATTTCCTCTCGATGGACATTTGAGTTGATTCCAGTTTGGAGCCAGTCTTAACTGTCAGATCTTACTGCTACCAACTCAACATCCAGACCATCTTATAGTTCTAGAGAACATTTTCTGTAAAGAGCCTGAGTAGCGAATACTTTCGGTTTTGCAAGCCGTGTGGTCTTTATTACAACTACTCAGCTCTGACATTGTAGCACAAAAGCAGCCACAGACAATATGTAACCAAATGGGTGTGGCTGTATTGCAATAAAGCTTTATTTATAAGAAACGCAGCTGATGGATCAGACGGTCCCGCCCTGTTCTGCTTCCCTGTTAAGGAACCGGCAGTAACTAAGCAGCACCATATGCCAGGCAGAGTTTGTCCTGATACACATATTGTCTTCTTGTTCCACCTTCACAGCAACCCCCTCAGACTACAACCACCTTTGTGCTGGTTACACAGATGCACAAACTGAGTTGGGAGAGGCCAAATCACCCGGCCCAGACTGTAGCTAGTGATTTGAATCTGGTGCTCCACGGCCCCTCCTCAGCTGAAGCTCAGCGCAACCATACTCCCTGAATTATACGCAGACCTCTGTGTGTCCGGGACATGTGCATTTCTCTATGGAGAAGATCCGTAGCTTGCATTAGCATCTCAAAGACTTTGTGATCCAAAGGGCAGGAGGAAACAAGAGCTAGAAAGAGCTTTATTAACACAAGGAATGGAGAAAATCAGATGGTTTGTTGCCTTCTATCTAGTCGAAGTGTTTACTCAGTGGCCAGAAGTGATGTTATATTTAAATTCTGCATCCTAATCCTATATTCCAGAAAGGAACCTTCATATATATATATAAATAAGTGAGTTTTCATTTGAGAGACATCTCCCCTTTAATGTGAGCACCTCCTGCAAAGGAGATGTGGCTGAGCCGTATTTACATGCCAATAAGGGAGATCTACCAGGCCACCACTACAGTTTCTGAAGGACAGCGGTCCTATATAAATAAGAATGCCGGGGCCTCTGTCTATAGGATATATATATATACATATTTTAATGTTTTATTTATTTCTAGGAGAGAGAGAGACAGCGTGAGCAGGGGAGGGTCAGAGAGAGAGGGAGACACAGACTCTGAAACAGGCTCCAGGCTCTGAGCTGGCAGTCAGCACAGAGTCAGACGCGGGGCTCGAACCCACGAACCGCGAGATCATGACCTAAGTGAAAGTTGGACGCTCAACCGACTAAGCCACCCAGGCGCCCCTATAATGATATATTTAAATAAGTGCCCAGACGCCTCATCTGTCCATGCTGGTTCTATTCAGCTCAGCTAGTTCCTGGACTGTGAAGACTAGAAAGAGAAGCCACGGTATAATTGTTAGCTGTATTTCATGGTCATGATTCCTTCGAGAAAGGCCCTAATTAGTCTAAGCAGTGTTTCATGTAAATCAAGTTTCACTTGCAAAATTTCAAGGGCCCGATTCTGACAGAATGTAGATCTTTTTATGCTCCTCATAAAACATGGGTGCTGGTAAAACACGGTAATGACGGGCAAGGGAAGAGTGGAAATCAATACATGAAAAGTCACTGAAATTAGGTAGGCCTGACCTCCTGGAGCAGCTTCAGAAAATAACCCCTTAAAAAAAAAAGGCTTTCTAAGGTAGACGCCTGAGCTTTGCTTTTCTTGCTTTCCATTCACAGGTGCATGCTTTCTCTTTCCAGCTTAATTCAAACTTCTCAAAACGTTGTTCCTGACTTATGGCAGCGTTCACTTAAGGCAACAGGAGGAAAATACTGTAGCACTTCGCCCCGTGGGAAGTGTGGCTTCAGAGAACCCTTGAAACACTGTTGAGATTCCCAAAGCCCTGATTTATTTCACAATGTAATTCAATTATTGAAAACAGAATTTTTATATCTTTCAATTCTCTTATATACCAAGTCACAAAAGCCAGGTGCTTTGTATCAGCGTTTGATAACATGTGGTTTAGCAGAGTTATAAAAAAAAAAATAGAGAAAGGTACTTACAGATTTAGTATAAACTGTGATTAATTTTTACTAAGAGGATACATTTATACGACATAAACTGACAATTTATTTGAAGATCTTTTTTCTCCCCCTTTGAGTTGGATACTTCCCCTCTGTGCAGAATGCAGAATTGTATATGAGATATTTGAGTGTCTAAAACGATGTATGATAAATGAAGTGGCATGCTACTTATACGCTTATCATGTTCCCTGACTAGCAACAGGTTCAGCAAAGGGCACAGCCAGTAAATGAAATTTTCCACCAGGACAATATATCATCACAAGAAACAGATGCGCTGGAAACTTACAAGCTTGCTCAAGATGCGGACAAGGTGTGAAATGGTAAAAAATGAAAAGCAGAAGCATCATCCAGGAAATTTCAAATTCAACTGCATGTTGGTTGGGGCTGATGCTTTAATTGTTTCAAAGCATGAGAAAGGGGGGAAAATGCAAACACTATCTGAAGGCAAAAATAAGTTTCCACTACTATTGAATTTACAAATTATTTTTATCCTAGGCACCACTGAAGCAGAGAAAAGTAAGACGTATGGAAATGTATTTAACTGCCACGATATTAATTTGAGAGAGAGAGACACTTTATATTTGAGGAGTGTTCACCATGTTTAACCTTGAGCAAATCCCTTAGTATTTCTGCCCCTCAATTTCTTCACTTGCTAAATAGAAGGTGGGACAAATAATTTCTAAAGTCTCCACCATGTAAAGAAAAGTCTGTGGTTCTCTGATGCTTAGCCCTGAGCACTCAAAAGGAAATGGTCAGTGCAGTTTGTTTTTCAGTACATGTTCTATTAATAGTTTGGAGGTAGGATACGGTAATTGCATTTGGCAGCTTAACATACAGATAAAAGATCTACTGAGGGAAGTTCCAGAAAATGCAGATACTCCTGTCCAGTATTTCATTTCAATAATGATCGTATCTCGGGAGTTAATCCCCTCTTCTGGCTCCCAAGTCATCAAATGATGCTCTTACCGGTAAAGAAAACATGCATGCGATCCCCAGAGGTCTGGGCTCATCTTCCCTCACGTAAGGGTGGCGTGAATCAGGGGACACCAAGGCCCTCTGTTGATAGGCACCCTGCATATAATTTCCCTTTGCTAGCTACTTCTGGTGACAGTGCAAAGTGACAGTTTGCAAGGGTGAATTACCTGCAGCATAGTGTCAATAAGTATAAATTACAATAGGCCCAGGTGACAGCTATTCTAAGGGCTCTCTGTATGTTAAAAAGCTCAGTGGAGACAATGCAAGGGGAATAAAGGGATAAAGCCTCATCTGATCCAGACTGAGGTCTTGTCACAGGCTGAAACCTTGACTCCTGAAGGGGAAATCCAGGGAACTCGGAGGAGAAAAGGCAGCATGGTATAGTGGTTAAGCCTTTTTTTTTTTTTTTTAAAGTAATCTCTATGCCCAACGTGGAGCTCGAACTCACAACCCCGAGATCGAGTCTCATGCGCTCTACTGACTGAGCCAGCAAGGTGCCCAGAGACCTTGGTTTTTAATCTCAGCACCACCACTTACTGTGTGACCTTGAACAACTGAAATGGAGATGACAGTAACCACCTCTCAAATCATGATGTGTATAAATGAGATAACAAATGGAAAGTCCTGAGCACAGTACTTGATACTTGGGAGCTATTTTTAGTGTGATCTGCCCGGACACATCTATTACACTGCTTTCGTTGCTACTTTTTTTCTGTTATAAAAATGAGTGGCTATAGATCCCGGTCAGATAAAGGTAGGCTGCTAAGAGAGGTGAGCATGTAAGCGGTAGTATTTATACAGCGAGGAAAGGAAAAGGTGGCGTAATATTAATAAGGAAGGGGAGGGTAGCAATCATAACATGTAAGAGATTGAGCCAGAATCACCACCCTGGTGGCGGACAGTGTAACAGCAAAAGGATGGCAGAGTAGGGACCTACAAGGTATCAGAGATGCATGAACTGAAAAAGGAAGATAAATGTTTTGTTGGACTAGCATGAAAGAATAGACTTCTGTACACAGCGAGAAAGTGAAGCCCAGGGAGTAATGCGCAAGACAGCTTATATTCACTTAGCAGCCTGGCAAAAAATACTTCGTTGGCTGGTAACTTACCTGGATAGTTTTACCTCTAGAAAAATGTTACGTGTAACAGAAATGGATGGGAACTATGGCATTAACGATGCATGGAAAATGCAATGTGTTGGCAAGAAAACTGACATTAGTAGAAAACAAATTTCTTGATAAGTTTCAATTAAGCAGTAGTTTTGCTCTTATGCAAAAGGGGTGAGTGGTATTATTGCAGCCAACGATGCTTTTGCTTCGAGAGAGGGTGCGTTTGAGGCAGCCAAGAGGCAAGCAAGAACACAAAGGAAAGAGGGTTTCCAAAAACTCACACTGTGGTCTCATTCCTTTACTGGTGGCTTTCTTCCCAGGGGTGAACGCAGCAATACTGCTACACTTTGTGTTCACCTGAAAATATCACTAAATCCAATAACTGATGGAAATTAATCTTCTGCACATCCAAATTCATAGAGGCAAAGGTTGAAGAGTAGCCAGGCGACGGCACTGCACAACACCAGGGGGCGCCATCTACACTGTGTTTTCTGGGATGAGGGGCCTCACTTAGAAAGCAGTGAGCACAGCACTTTCTGATGATTCGAGCCTGACAAAAATATTCCCATTCAGATTCTTTTCTCCCTCAATAATCTAATTTTAATCATGAAGAATCCTTCGAGTACCATCCTATTCAATATTTGAGGGAGCCAATTTTGTCATTAAAGGGGAAACGTGCATTTTATCTAACAGAAATCACAATGTACTTGGATTATTTTCCACAGCGTGGCATGCTAATGGCGCTCTATACGCCTCGCCTACCCTAAAGATGTAGTTTCCATAAAATTTATACTAAAATAAGCAGGACAGGAGGCCCACATATATACGGGCAGTGGAACATTAAAGATTCAACACTGCCTTTCTCTGCGCTGAATACCATTTAATGAAGAGTCTCAAAGGAAATATCCGCATGGCCTGATTTCACAACTGGGAGCCTGGAAAACACAAGTAGGGACAATCGAGCAGATGGATTGATATAATTAAAGTTATCAGGTTTTATGTTTTTTTAAAGAACCAGCTATACAGGAGAAAATGAGTCATCACAATGAGAACAAATAGGAGTGTAAAAAGTTTTGCAGTAACGGATTTCTTAAAAAAAAGTATTAAATTGCTGGGGTGCCTGGGTGGCTGAGTAGATTGGGCATCTGACTTCAGCTCAGGTCATGATCTCGCAGTTTGTGAGTTCAAGCCCCATGTTGGGCCCTGTGCTGACAGTTTGGAGCTTGGAGCCTGCTTTATATTCTGTGTCTCCCTCTCTCTCTGCCCCTCCCCCACTGGTGCATGCTCTCTCTCTCTCCCTCCCTCTCTCTGTCCCCCCCTAAAAATAAACATTAAAATTTTTTTTTTAATATTAAATTGCTGACAATATTGGCAACTTAATTTAGAAGGGTGGTAATGATCATTGTGAGAAAAACCAAATGCTGAGATTGGATACCACTTAATGTAAATATATTTTGGGTAAGACAGATAAGACTACCTTTTCTTTTGTTCTCATTTTATCTCCATATTCTACTAAATTATTTTGTAAATTACCTGTTTATATGGCTACCTCTCCCACTGAACTATGAGCTCTGTCTTACTTGTGTTAGAATACTGTAATAGTGAGAACTGGGTGAGGTCCTGGATAACTGGTATCTCTTGAGCACAGCATAGGGTAGTGAGTTAATAAAGTGTCTGATCCATAAATGAATGAACGAATAAATAGCACATAACTTGTAAGAAAACACCTTCAACGTACAGTAAGGTACGTGATCTACAATAAGCTGAAACATTGTTGACAATAAGCTTGAAAACATAAAAACCAAACATAGCCCCGAAAAGAATGAAAATATTACACGCAGAGTCAAGAACTGTTGTAGATGTTCTTGAGAAAGTACAAAACCTCATTTCATGGGCAAGTCCTTAGATTAATGCCATGGAAACTGATGCCACACCAGAAGACTCCTCCCTTTTAGTACACCTCATTTCAGGCAAATGACATGAACCATACACACTCCTGACTTTAGCCTGTCATGGAACATAAAATGATTACTAGAACTGCTACTGCAGTAGTGTTTGCTGGATACGCTGAGGTCAGTGAAATCACTGGTAGCAAGAAGCAAAGGGAAACGTACCAACACGTTCAGTGTGAATTTATTGTGTTTAGATCTTATAGTTGTAATAGTGGAGGACTATTCAGACTCATTCAATAGGTATTTGAATACCTACTATATGCTAGAGGAAGCTACACATATTCTTAGGGAACTGCATCTTTTCTATTAAGCGGTTCTCCATGTGGTGATCTTGGTCATAGTCTCAGAGACACTTTCCTTGGTTTCTTGGCTTGGAAATGCAATGTTTGTCTTCCTAGTTGATGGTTTCTATCATTCAAGAGTCAGATTTTAATTTGATTTGTATTTGGAAACTGGTAAGCAGCACTTCGTTCTTCTAGATATTTTTTTAATGTTTATTTTTGAGAGAGAAAGAGAGAGAAAGACTGAGTGTGAATGGGGCAGGGGTAGAGAAATAAGGAGACACAGAATCGGAAGCAGCTCCAGGCTCCGAGCTGTCAGCACAGAGCCCGATGTGGGCCTCAGACTCATGCACTGAGAGATCATGACCTGAGCTGAAGTCAGTGCTTAACTGACTGAGCCACCCAGGCGCCCCTAGAAAGCTTTTCTCTCTCCTCTCCATATTTTTTTTTCCCGAAATCTTTGTAACCTATTTTCCTGTATCTTGTGCTTGGAAAACGGAACGACTTGTAAGCATCTAGTTAATATCTGAGGAACATGTTAAAAAGTGTTTATTCAGATGGTAATCATAAAATCATACTATTTATCTGCTTTTAAAATTGTTGAAATATTTATACAATCCAGGGCTTTATCTGTACCAATTTATGAGAAATCTTCATAATGAGAAGAATTCAATGATAGTTCTATATTTTGACTTTTATAGAAGAACCACTGAGAAAATTATAGACATCTTTTTATATCTATTGCTAGAAAATAAATTGTATTTGTCTTTTTAAATTTTGTTAATGTTTATTTTTGAAAGAGAGAGACAGCACAAGCGGGAGAGGGACACAGAGAGAGGGAGACACAGAGCACGAAGCAGGCTTCGGGCTCTGAACTGTCAGCACAGAGTCCCACACACGGGGCTGGATTGTGAGATCAGGACCTGAGCTGAAGTCGGATGCTGAACCGACTGAGCCACCCAGGTGCCCCTGTATTTGTCTTGAAAGGGTTAATAATCATTTACTTGTGGCATAATGTAGTAGACATGAACCAGGGTTTTGGGAACCGAAAAAGATAGGTTCAAATTCCAGCTTACTTTATAGCTACTTGTATTAATCAGGGCACACCAACTGCTCCAGGAAATAATCCCAAATTCTTAATGGCTACATGCAATAAAAGTTTTTCCTCTATCATGTTAAGGTCTCATGAGGGGCAGTGGGAGCTCCATTCCACAAAGTCATTCAGGACCCAGGCCATTCCCTGGGACCCCTGGAGTCCTCTACTCAATCCTCTGTACCTGGCCAGCAGCTGAGGGAAGAGAGGATGTATAAGAGATTGTGTAGGAGAAAGTTTTAGGAGCCCGTTCTGGAAGCATATATCACTTCATCCATCCCTTGGCCAAGATCAGTCACAGAACCCCACTTCAGGGTCACAGGGGATGGAAGATATGGTTCGGGAGAAAAAGGAAATAGGGTTTGGTGGACACAGACTAAATATCTCTGCCACATCGCTTCACTGCTTACAAGCCAAAATTCCATCACATATAAATGGTTATAATTATACACATTTTATAGAGTTGTGAGGGTTAAAGAAGATGTTTGTAGAGCATAAAGTAAATGGCTGGCATACAGTAGGTGCTGAAAACATACTACTTATTATTATGGCTGTTTTCCAGGAATCTGACTCCATAGCTGATTGAAATTTCTTATGAGGCTAATCCTATTAAACTATGAAAGACTGAAATAATTTTTCAATCAAACTAACAATATTAAGACTCTTTTCTTATCTCAATTCCTAGCCAGAACTCACTTTCGCTTTGAGATTATAAATTCAATCAGGTTTCTTTTACCCTTTGTCATTTTAGTCCCCTCTAACATTAATTCTGGAGTTCAGGGTTTCTCAATCTTAGCACAATTGATAGTTGGGACCTGATATTCCTTCTTTGTGGGGTCTGTCCTGGGCCTTATAGGATTTTATTTTTATTTTTTTTAATGTTTATTTATTTTTGAGAGAGAGAGAGAGAGAGAGAATGCACACATGGGCGGGGGAGGAGCAAAGAGGGGCAGACAAAGGATCCGAAACAGGCTTCACAGTGACAGCACAGAGCCCAATGTGGGACTTGAACTCAAGAACGACAAGATCATGATCTGAGCCGAAGTCTTATGCTGAACCTACTGATGAACCAACCAGGTGCCCCTAGGATGTTTATTAGTAGTTATTAGTAGCATCCTGGTCTCTACCTTCTGGATGCCAGTAGCATCACCACCCACAGTGGTAACAGCTGAATCTGGCTCCAGGCATTTCCAAATGTCTCCTGCTGGGGTTGGGGGATCCCTCTGAGTAGAGAACCACTGCTTTAATCCTTTTTTAAGCATTTTCCTACACTATTAGCACACTGACCTATTTGCGGGGAGCCTTGAATTCTAGTTTTAAAATGTCAGCAATAATATTCATCAGACACACACAGAGTCACGTCAAGGACATTGACCAGTACTGACTGACATTCTTCCTTTGCTTATTTCTTTTAAGAATAGCAAAGCTAATTGAATTAGTTCTGTTTCTAAATAATTTTATTTATTTATTTATTTATTTATTTATTTATTTATTTATTATTTATATTTACATCCACGTTAGTTAGCATATAGTGCAACAATGATTTCAGGAGTAGATCCCAGTGATTCATTCCCTACGTGTAACACCCAGTGCGCATCCCACCCAGTGTCTTCCTTAATGTCCCTTACCCATTTAGCCTATTCCCCCTCCACAATATTTGAATCAGTTCTGACATGTCAGTTGGACCCCTAATAATTTCCTCCCTTTCTGGATTGACTTGCAAATTCTCCCGTTGCTGTCAGAAGAAGAAATGCTACATGAAGAGGCATAAGGTTTCCCCAGTTAATCCATTCAATTCATTGTTTTAATGAGCACCTACTGCTAGCTCAGCCTACCAGAATTACTTAATCCCACTCTGCCATCTTGAGCTTTTTATAGCGTTTATGGGAGCCATTTTAACTTCTCCAAATCAATGGGAGGTAAAGACTCCCATGTCACTGTAGCTTACAGTCGAAAGAACAAGGGAGGGGCAGCCAGAGACCTCAAGTTCAAACTTAGACCACGCTGCCTTCTAGTTGTGTTGTTGCAGGGAAATTCCTGAATTGCGTCTGTACCTCGTTTCACTCCCATGCACAGTGAGGAGAATAATGCCAATTCACGGAGTATTTGTGGGAGGGAAGCAAGATGTATTTGAGAGCACTCGGCATTTAGCATAGGCTCTGTAAATGTGAACCGGATCTGAATCAGAACGCCATCACTCACATCCTCAAAATGTCTGCATCAGCTCCTCTTCCTCACCACGTCTAGGATCACCTGGGTTGTTTAGGGCAAAGATGGCAAGGTAAATAGAGACCTGCTATTGTAAAATACCCACCTATTTCCCTAACACGTACACCAGAAAAGTGTGGGTTGGATGACATCTTTTGTGTAGATAATATCTGTATCACTGTGGAGACAAAACTTTGATCAGCAGTGGGTCTTCATACGTTTTATGTATATCAGCTTACACAGTGAATCAGTCAATAAATCAATGATTATAGCACTCACTAATATTCTCAATCACTAATATTCTCCTGAAGTCAGTCAGGCCACAGGATGAGGATATAATGTGACAGTTTTTCCTCCCTTCCAAAATGATTCCCAAACGCAGTTGACTGCTGCCTGGCTTGTGATTCTGTTTTCTTATAAATATTTCTGGAAGCACTGGTGGGAAATTATGCCTCGAATATTCAAGTTCATTGGAATCTTTAAGAGGAGATTTGGGCCAGAAGAGGAGGCAGAGGTACCTACCTGCCCGGATAAGTGACCACGGGTGAGGAGGAGACACAAAATGAGCGACACGTGAAGAGAGCAAAGGAAGATTGAGGGCTCGGGAACAAACCTGGCCTGGCTCACAGTTTTGCCGAGGCCTGGCCCTTCAGACAAGAAGTTGTCTTTACTTCTTACAGACGGTGTACTGAAGTAGCAGCACGGGTCTCAAACCAAAGCTGTCCTGATGTTCTGTCTCTCAAGTCCGTTTTACACTCATAGGCCAATCAATGTCAAGGGCGCTACTGTCTTCCCGCCAGAGACGGCCATCCACCCGAAGCAGCGTATATTTCAAGCTGTCTTTCCTCAACAGAAACTTAGGGCCGAAATGGATCCCCTCACCCTCTTCCAGGGCCAGCACTTGTGGTCTGTGACAAGAGAGCTGTCCGGTCACCACGGATGTTCTTGTGGCCAGGAAAAGGTGGGGGCCGGCAGGCTTCCCGCACTGAGCTTGGTCCCCAGGGTCTGTTTACCTCGATGACACTTTTTGCGGAGCCCGAAGACCCTCCCAGGACAGCGACTGCAAACTCACGCCTGCGCCTGGTAGCAAGGGTCTCGGGTTTCACAGCTATTAATTAGGGTAATGATTCCCAGGGCTGCAATTACAAACCCAAAGATCCACTTAGCATCTCTTCTTGAATCTCTTGTTTCTGTAATGCTGTGTCCCTAAAAGATTCATTTGCAACCACTTACTGATTACATTTACTCCAGTCTATTGTTCGGATGGACCGGACGGAAAGCCGATACGGAATATTGACCTCAGCGGCATCCTGTGATTACTCGGGCTGCCCCAGCTATCATTAACCACCCCATTTTATTTTCTGAGTTGCCGCAAACACTGCTAGTGACGGATCTGTGACCTTTCCCCTAGAAATGTTATGAACCGAATGCGCTGTAGAAATGGCAAGAAGGACGGATGTCAAATGGCAGGTTTAATGCTACGTCAGCTCCCACAGCTTCGGTGTTGGGTACGGATATTAGAGGGCGTTTTGGTGGGGGAGCTGTTTGCTTTCAACTTGAAGGAAACAATTAAAAATCAAGCAAAAAGAATGGAAGCTATAGGCCATCCTCTCGCCAAAAATAGATATTTCAAGCTACCTCTCAGGAGTAAATTTTAAGTTTTTTACAATTTTATTTTATACCAGAACAGACATCTCAACTTAAGTCATCAGAAAAAATCCAGATTCAAAGTATAATTTGAGCATATTTTTGAAAATGCAATTAAATGAACAATGCAGAATTATCTTGTAATCTGATTGTATGTGTATTTAGGTCGAAGGTACAAATCCAAATATTATGGGTCAAAAAATGATTCCTGAAACATAAGGACTGTGTAGAGAGAAAGAAGGTGGAGCTGTGTCCCAAGATAAAGCAAGAGTGAAGAGGCCCCTGGGTGGCTCAGTCGGGTAAGTGTCCCTCTTCAGCTCAGGTCATGATCTCACGGTTTGTGAGTTTGAGGCCCACGTGGGGCTCTGTGCTGACAGCTCGGAACCTGGAGCCTGCTTCGGATTCTGTGACTCCCTCTCTCTCTCTGTCCCTCCCCTGATCACACTCTGTCTCTATCTCTGTCTTACAAGTAAATAGGCATTAAAAAAATAATTTAAAAATTTTAAAAAAAACAGTGAATTCAGCTCCACTCCTCCTCCGGCCCCATGCCTACGTGTTTGGGAAGTAGAGTAACTTCCCAAACAATCTCCCATGACCTGTTCTTACAGAAAAGTAGGCTCAATCTTGGTGGGGCACTAAATTCAACCAGGGAATTCTACTTTTTTTTTTTAAAGTACCAATGTCAGGACTTAACCTGGACCCATTCCATCAGAACTCTGTGATAGACCTAGAAATGGACATTTTCTGTAAGGCTCCTGGGTGACTGTGATGGACAGACCTACTTGAGAGCCACCACTATAGTTACAGGGATGGGTTACCACTCTGGTTGAAATAAACATGGTCCCATTGAATCTATTGAAATAACTAGCTATTTTCTTATTAGAGAATATAGGAAAAAATGAGGAACTTCACAAATGAAAAATACTTGATGAAAATAATTTAAAATGAAGGAGGACAATTCAAACTGCCAGCCCTAAGAGTAAGATTCCCTACATTTAATGGATTTATTTAAATATAGTACAAGTAAGTATTAATTTAGCCAAAGACTTTAATCTTTAGAATTCATAGAAGTTCTACCTATATTCAGCTCTGGTTCTGGAGGAGGAGTTGAAAGGAAAGAAAATAATAGAGATATAAAATGGATTTTGAAATTCTAAGGGAAATAATTTCATGGCTTATGCTTCAGCACAGGGTCAAAATATCTAAATGATATAATTCAGAAACTATGCTTTGAAAAAGTTATGGCTATCTGTAAAAAAAAAAAAAGAATAGCATGTGGACTTAAACCCACTAGGTATTGTCCTTTTTACAGTTTGTATCAACTGCAGTGCCTGTGTGGCTTAGTAGTTAAGCATCAGACTTTGGCTCAGGTCATGATCTCATCATAGTTTGTGGGTTCAAGCCCCGCATCTGGTTCTGTGCTGACAGCTCAGAGCCCAGAGTCTGCTTCAGAATCTGTGTCTCCCCCTCTCTCTGCCCCTCCCTCACTCATGTTCTGTCTCTCTCTGTGTCTCAAAAATAAATAAATGTTAACAAATTAAATATATATATATATATACCAACTAATTAATACTGAAATCTGGTGGACATCTCAAACAGAAAAAGAAGAACCTTCTCCATTTTTTTCTATTTTTACTAGAACATGCTTCTCTGACCACAGAAACAACAGTGATTGCTTTTATAAAATTGGAAGAGAAAAGGAGGAAATGGGCAATTTCTGAATGATTCATTTCTAGGAAGGTATGAATTTACCATTCTGCTAACATGCTCTAGGTTTTGGTGAGCTGTTTGTTCATTGTATTTCTGAACCCACCCCTCCCCTGACAGCAAAAAAAAAAAAAAAAGGAAGAAGAAAGAAAGAAACGGTTTAAGGTAAAAAGCTTTACATTCAGTACACTTTGGAGGCTCTTTCTGGACATTACCTAAACAATGCAGAACTAAGGGAAAGTTGCAGCGTTGCTTTTAAATGTGTGGTTAGATTGTATTTGCCAGCATTTGATGTTCTTCTTTAATAACCTCAAGTAAAAGGCTGAATGCATTCAACAACTGAAAAAAAGTGCAATGAGTCATATTATAAGAAAATGGAGGAAAGGATACAGGACTCTCCACTGAACACAATCCTATATTGTAGGCAATCTGTGATAACACCCTTTTCATTTCAGTTCAGTCCCATAAAATTACCACTAACATTACAACTCATGCAGAACACAGATAAATGTAAAAATGTCACAGAATTCTTCCAGATGGGACTTTTAGTTCCACTAGATCACCATCTACTTTTTACTTGTCTAATATTTCATTACAACCTTCCATAAGTTAATTTTCTTTCCACTGACCATGTAAATGCAAATCAATTTTCATTTAAAATGCCTGACTACAGATTGCTCCTGAAAGCTCAGAGCATATGCTTCAGCGAACTTCTCCAACACCCTTAATGTACATTAGAAAAATGTTGTGTTTTTAAAAGCCTTTTTCAAAGAATTAATTTTACATTAAAATCTGGCATGAGACCTGAGACATCACCCTATTTTCTCCCTAAAATGCAGATGCATTCGTAAGACGTTGGATCACATGTGGTCAAATATTTGTCAGGACAAAATTGACAAACATGGCAATATTTTCTACCAGCAGAAAGTAGTGCACGTTTACTAAACAACACATATATGCACACACATGTATTACATACAGGGGCATGTGGCTATCTAGTCTAGGTTTAAAAATAAAATTACAGATTTCCAGATGAAGTCTCTGTATCTTTCATATCTGATAATTCTGTGGATGTTTGGATGTGGAAATTTGCTTGGATGGGAATAACTTTGGAATCTGGTTTTCTTTTTAATGGAGAAGAAGGAGTTGAAACTCCCTGCATTGAGGTTTTCTCAGAAATATTCAGACCAGGGCGCCTGGGTGGCTCAGTAGGTTAAGCATCCAGCGCTTGGTTTTGGCTCAGGTCATGATCTCACAGTTCGAACCCCTCATCAGGCTCTGTGCTGACAGTGAGGAGCCTTCTTGGGATTCTCTCGCTCCCTTTCTCTCTGCCCCTTCTCTACTCTCTCCTCTCTCTCTCTCTCTCAAAAAATAAAGAGAGAGAGAGAGAGAGAGAGAGAAAGAAATATTCAGACCAAACAGGGCATCTTATGCTTTTGTTATGGAAATGTAAAATATCTCTATTAAAACAGTTATGTGGGAAGCAGTTGGGCAGTTATGGGAAAAAACATCATTATGAAACAGGATTCATTTTGAGTTTTAGCTTCTTAATTAAGCGTGTATTATTTTAATGGTATTCTGAATTGAGGAGATTTTTTACATTTGGTAATATTCTTATTTCTCCCAAAAGCCTGCGAAATTCAAAGTACTTTAAAGTTGAGGTTTTTTTTATATTCATAAATGGTATTTCTATGTGAATACAGTATTGAAATATTTCAGGTGAAAAGTGCTTTGAGTTCTTGTTTTTAAAATAGAGTTGACAAATGACTGTTACTAAGTAAATAATATTCTGGAACATTCAGGAGGCAAGAACCAACATGGAAACCTGCCCTTGCAGACTCAGTCACATTTACGGAGGGACACCCAGAATTTCTGAAGAGCCGTGATGGTGGGGGTGGGGTCTGTCTTTCTTTCTGTATTATGTGGGTGAATGTGCTGTGTGACAGAATCTGGGGAGTAATCAGCCAGTATGATTTTTTTCCAGAGCAGCGATTGCTTCTTTTGTTTGTTTGTATTTCATAATATTAATTGCCCTTATAGCCAACTAATTATATTTTTAGATTGCTAGTTAGGGTAAGTTAAAGCATGTATCTGTGGTTCTAAGATGTGTGTGCTGGGGACTCTTTCTAGCATCAGGTTCAACCAGCCTCCTCTTCATCCCCGTGAAGGAGCGGCAAAGCTGCAGACACCCCGGAGCACGAACCTGGCCAGGAGTGCTAGCGAGCTTGATGATCTCCATAGCTGCCTCTCCCATTTCTATTTCTTTTTTACGTGACACAGTGTAATAGCATTAGTGTGTGTGTGTGATTTTTTAATGTCTTATTTATTTTTGAGAGCAGGAGAGACAGAGCCTGAGCCGGAGAGGTGCATAGAAAGGCAAGTGGGGAGACACAGAGTCTGAAGCAGCTCCAGGCTCTGAGCTGTCAGCACAGAGCCTGATGCGAGGCTCAAACCCACAAACCGTGAGATCATGACCTGAACCGAAGTCAGATGCTTAACTGACTGAGCCATCCAGGCGCCCCGTAGCATTAATGTTTTGAACTACAAATATTCTCAGAGCAAGGCCTTTGCAGTTGGAGAAGAACTACTTAGGAAACACACAACTTTCTGGCTGGAGTTTGGCCAAAAAAAATTAATGCCGTTTTATGACCTACTCATTAATCTCTTGAAAATGTGTGCAGTACAGTTTTATGAGCACCCCGACTTTACGATTCTGAGGGGCTTTTGTATACCTGCTCTCTTCTTTCAGGAGATCTGCCCACCTTGTCTTGCATTCTGTTCTCCGCCAGAGTGGAGGGCAGACTGTGTAGCTTATGAAAATGAAGACCAAAACAAAACAAAATCTGCTGGTAAAGTGTAGCTCTACTGACTGTAGTTCACACTTGACAAACAATAGCATCTATTGCACATGAAGATGCACCAGAAATGTCTAAGAAATATATTAGGCATATAAGATCAGATGAAAATGTTAAAGTGGGAAACAAGCTTACTTCTTAAAATATAACTTGAAGCTTTCAACAATAAAAAATTGAGGCTAGAATAAAATAAGAACCAGAGCAGAGCACATTTGCTAGAAAAATAAACACCACACTCTAAATGATTTGAGAGTGGTTTCTACCAGACCACTGGTACAACATTTGTGGCATCCAAAACAGAAAATAAAGAAATACCCTGGCATGGAAGAAATTCTCATGATTCAGAACGGAGCTTTGATACCCGTCTCAATGGTAGGGAAGATTTCAAGACTGAAAAAATGCCACGAAGGAAAAGAGAACTATTGCCTTTGGTCCAGAATCCCTTCATAGGGTACTTTCATTGAATTCCAACAGTCAGCATCCCACTGGGAGGGCCATGGCTTGAACATATCTTTTTAAAATTTTAAAAATGTTTGTTTATTTTTTTTTTATTTTTATTTTTTTTTTAAATGTTTTATTTATTTCTAGGAGAGAGAGAGAGAGACAGCGTGAGCAGGGGAGGGTCAGAGAGAGAGGGAGTCACAGACTGAAACAGGCTCCAGGCTCCGAGCTGGCAGTCAGCACAGAGTTCGACGCGGGGCTCGAATCGACGAACCGTGAGATCATGACCTAAGTGAAAGTCGGACGCTTAACCGACTAAGCCACCCAGGCGCCCCCTAAAAATGTTTGTTTATTTTTGAGAGACAGAGTGCAAGCAGGGGAGGGGCAGAGAGAGAGAGACGGAGACAGAATCTGAAGCAGGCTCCAGGCTCTGAGCTCTCAGCACAGAGCCCGATAGGGGGCTCAAACTCACGAACTCTGAGATCATGACTTGACCAAAGTCGGATGCTTAACCGACTGAGCCACCCGGGAGCCCCCGAAATCTTCAAGGAAAATATTCACTTTATCTATAGGGAAATATGTTTTCCGCTCAGTGAAATCTTTCATTGTAATGGAAGTCAATAGGAGAAGAGCATTTGCACCACGGGAATTTCTTTCGTGACAAATATTGCTGGTGTTCATTTGCATACATAAAACACTCATATGCCTCTGAAAAATGTAAATCCAGCTGCCATTATCCCTGTAATTGTACCTGTAACATTTACTATTTGCAGGGCATGAAGCAGTCACTTTCTAAAGTGGGCATTCTCTCCTTAGGGTGACTTTCTCCTTCAGTTATTAGGTCATTTGGAATATACCTAACTGTGATTAAGCAATATCGGAAGAAGTCAGTAGGTCATTAATTATTGTCTCAGAAATGCTCCTTCAAGCTCAATGAGATGCCTCTTCACAGCTGGTAGTATAATTATTATCAAAACAATACAAGAAGCCGAAGCCAGAATTTAACAAGTACTGGAGAAGACATGGGAAATTGTCATCTTGTGCATTGTTGGTGGGAAGGTAAACTGGTGCAGTTGCTAAGAAAAATGGTATGGCGACTCCTCAAACAACCAAGCATAGACTTACCATATGACCCATCAAGTCTACTTCTGGGGATACACCTCAATGCATCAAAGCAGGGACAAACAGATTCTGTTTGTCAGATTCTGCCATCACCCACGTTCATGGTAGCACGATCATTGTCATTAAAGGTGAAAGAAACCAAGTATCTCTTGGGTGAATGAACAGGTGAGTAAGAAAAACGAGGCATGTATTTACAATGGAATATTATTCAGTATATTCACTGTACTCCTCTATTATGGTTTGAATATTTCAAACTAAAAATATTATTTCCATAGGCTTAATAGATATGAAACATTATTAAACTAATAAATTAAAATGTATTTTAACTAAAATTAAAATTCAAAAATATCCTAAAAATAAAGACTAAAGAGTATTTTCTATGTGTTTTCCTGAAACTGAGGAATGTCTTAAGTTATTTGTGATCCCTGCTGGTTACTTATTTTTGGGACCAAAGTTTAGCTGAATAACCTTGGGCATCCACACAGAATCTGGTTTACTTAATAAGAACCACAGATACATCTATCGCTGAAGAACATCCCAGAGGGTTACAATATTAACTATATTTGTGATGGGCTTGTGCTTTCTTTCTAAACGTTTCTAATAATTTCATAAAAAATATTCTGAAAGTTCCAGAAAAAAAATCAATTTAAGTCCTTCCTAAATTGAATGCTTGAAATGTTTAGGAGTTACCTATGTGCTAAGGATGAGTTATCCAGACTTGATCTACCTAGAGAAATTGACAAAAGGGAGGGGGAAAGACTTTTCATGGAAAAATATTAGAGTAATCTAACATGGACAACATTCTTGCTTCCAATATACGGAAATTATGGCCAAAAATGTCAAAACTTCAGATACACAGGCAGAAAGGAAAGTGCTCAGGGCATCAGAAATCAAAAACGGCAAGCCTGCTAACTGACACCCTGGCACCCCGAGGGCAGACAGGGGCCAGCACTGGCCGGCGCGGGGTGGGTGTTTGGTCACCGACACAGGGACAGGATCCGAGCCCTGGGTCCGTGTGAGAAGAGCTGTCTGAATGGAGCCTGTTCTAAAGATCCAGAACCCTAAAAGGGCCGCCCCAACAGTGAAAAGAGATGAGCCAAATCCCATTCACTAGCCCTGGGAATTGACAAAGATGTTTGTTTCTGTTAAGGGCTTTAGGTAGGGAAAAACATAGGTGAGAATACTTCATAATGTAGTCTAAATTCATACTACGCATGTGCTGCAGGTATCTCCAAGCAGAGAGGTCATTTATGAAATTTGTTGGACATTTTGCACAAAGCAAATGCAAAGCCTCTTATTAGCAATATTTATGTGACCCAAAGTGTAAAAGATTTAATAGAAAAACTATTTCTATGGGGTGCCTGGGTGGCTCTGTCAGTTAAGTGTCCAACTTCGGCTCCGATCATGATCTCAAGTTTGTGAATTCCAGCCCTGAGTCGAGCTCTGTGCTGACAGCTCAGAGCCTGGAGCCTGCTTCACATTCTGTGTCTCCCTCTCTCTCTGCACCTCCCCTGCTCACACTCTCTCTCTCTTTCTCAAAAATAAATAGACATTAAAAAAATAAAAATTGAGAAAAAAAACGATCTCTGCTTGAAGTGAGTTCAAAATTAAAAAAAAAAAAATTCCTTATCACATAGGGACATATTCCACTATGAATAAGAGAGAGATAGCAATTATGAATTAGCTCAAGTCTTTAAGCTAAAAGGCAGTCTGAAGATTAGAAAATAAGTATTTTCCAGTGATTAAAGAGAGCTAAGAGAAAACAGAAACCATAAAGGAAAATAATTAGAACTCCTAGAAAAGAAAAATACAGTTCTTAAAATAAAAAATTTAAGGTTAAACATAAGGTTAAATATCACTACAGAGGGAATTAGAAGACTGGATGATAGATCTAAGGAAATCGGAAAAAAATGCAGCACAACATATGATGAAAGAGAAAATTTGAGAGGCTCAGAGAGATGGAAGATAGTGGATGTGTAATGGGAGACCCTGGGGGGAAGAGCTGAGAGACTGGAAGAGAAGAGAGGAGTGAAATGTCAGGAGTCCTGAGTCCCAGGCAGAATGACTAAGAATAAACCTATACCCAGGTATTTCACAGTAAAATTGGTGAATCCCAAAGACAGAAAAAAAAATCTTAATATCAGCCATGATTTTTTTTAATGTTTTTATTTATTTCTAGGAGAGAGAGACAGCGTGAGCAGGGGAGGGCCAGAGAGAGAGGGAGTCACAGATTGAAACAGGCTCCAGGCTCTGAGCTGGCAGTCAGCACAGAGCCCGACGCCGGGCTCGAACCCATGAACCGAGATCATGACCTAAGCGAAAGTCGGCCGCTTAACCGACTAAGCCACCCAGGCGCCCCAATATCAGCCATGATTTTAAAAGATATTTTAGGGGCACCTGAGTGGCTTAGTCGGTTAAGCATCTGACTTTGACTCAGGTCATGATCTCATGGTTCATGAGTTTGAGCCCCATGTCGGGCTCTGTGCTGACAGCTCAGATCCTGGAGCTGCTTCGGATTCTGTGTCTCCCTCTCTCTGCCCCTCCTCTGCTCACGCTGTCTCTCTTTCTCTTAAAAAAATTAAACATTTAAAAATTTTAAAAAGATACTATATCTGTGAAGAAATGTCAATTAAACTGACAATATATTTATGATTAGCAAAAAATAAAGCCTGGAAGATAATTGCTTCATTTGCTGAAAATATTAACTATTAACCTAGAATTCTAAGTCCAGCTACACAATAGAAAATAAAGAGAAAAGGAGAATTTTAAATAAATGAAACTCAGTTTACCACTCAAAGATCTTCATTAAAAGAATCAGAATCCTCCAGAAGGGAGGAATGGGATTTAAGACATAATGATGGGTAAAGAATTTTGCAAATGTAATGAAAGCTTAGAGAGGTGTAAACTCAACGGTATAAAGAATAACTCATGTTGGGGAATAATAGTATAGAAGATGGGAAGAAGGTATCAAAAAGTTGCAATGTTAGTTAGGAGGAAAGATAAAAATGTTGATATGACCTCTTAAAACACATATTCCAAATACAGAGACAACAACTAAAAGAATACAATTGGATGTTTAACTTCGAATCCAGTAGGTAGAAAAAACAAAGGAACCTCAACAAATCCATTATAAAACAAAAACCCACAAAATAAGATGATCAAATAAATCCCAATAATTACTATCTACGTGTATCAACATGGACAAACCTCGAAAGCAAAATGTTGAAAGAAAAAGGCAAGATACAAACACTTATCTAGACTGTGCTACCATTATGTAAAATTTTAACACATCAAAATTATAGTATATATTTATAGTACAATATATACTATATGTTTCATGTATACATGTATATATAATATATAGTAAATCCATAAACACACACACTGGAGGTGTGGTAACTTGCAGGAGTGAGGAATACCATGGAAGCCTGGGCAGAGGCTGGGGAGGATTTTAGCATTATTTATAATGCTTCATTTTTTTTTTAAATTTTTTTTAATGTTTTATTTATTTCTAGGAGAGAGAGAGAGACAGTGTGAGCAGGGGAGGGTCAGAGAGAGAGGGAGTCACAGACTGAAACAGGCTCCAGGCTCTGAGCTGGCAGTCAGCACAGAGCCCGACGCGGGGCTCGAACCCATGAACCGCGAGATCATGACCTAAGTGAAAGTCGGCCGCTTAACCGACTAAGCCACCCAGGCGCCCCATATAATGTTTCATTTTTTAAGACAAACGATCTCAAGCAAAGGTGGCAAAATCTTAAGGTTTGTTAATTCTAGTTCAGTTTAGCATATATATATCTCTCTATGTTTCAAAGTACAAAGTATAATAATCTTTTAAAAAAAGAAAGAGAACTTTAGATTGTGGTCAGTGGAAGTTGCTAATAAAAACTGTAAATTGTATCCTTTTTAATGTAGATAGGTAAAAATCCCAAACAGTTCCTAAACTACAGCAGATAACTTACTAAATTTAGTCTCTCTAATTTCTGTCACTAAAGAGGACCCTTTGTGACTTCTGCTTGAGAGTCCAAAATTTAAATATATGCTAATTATGTTTATTTTTAATGAGCACAACTTTTAATTAGTGCCACATGTATACGGGGATTTAGGGAGGCCCTCCAGGCTGGGCCAATGCTACCCAATAGGAATATAATGCAAACCACAAATGCGAACCACATCTATAATTTAAAATTTTCTAGTCTCCATATTTTAAAAAAATAAAAAGGAATGGTGAAATTAATTTTGACAGTATATTCTACTTGACCTAATATATCCAAAATACCTTTCCAACATGTTATCAAGATAAAATTATTAATGAGATATTTGCATTTGTGTGGATTTTACTTGGACTAGCCACATTTTAAGGGCCGAATAGCCACATGTGACTCATGGCTATCCATTTTATATTTTGCAACTCTAAGTAATAAAAGTACAGTAGTCCTCTTTGATTTTTTTATTTTAAAAAATTTCTTTTAAACTTAGTATTTCTGAGAGTGGGAGAGAGAGAGAGTATGTACTCACACAAGTTGGGGAGGGGCAGAGAGCGAGGGAGACATAGAAGTTGAAGCAACTCCAGGCTCTGAGCTGTCAGCATAGAGCCCAACGCTAGGCTCGAACCCACGAACTGTGAGATCATGACCTGAGCCAAAGTTGGACACTTAAATGACTAAGCCACTCAGGTGCCCCTTATTATTATTATTTTTTTTTAGTCAGAGAGGCCATGAGTGGGGGAGGGGGACAGAAGACAGAGACAGAGGGAGACAGAGACAGAGAGAATGAGAAAGGGAGACAGAGAGAGCAAGCTCCAGCAGAGCCCCACGTGGGGCTCGACCCACAACTCCGGGATCCTGACCCAAACTGAAATCAAAAGTAGGGCATCCAGCTGACTGAGCCAGCCAGGCACCCCCGTAATCTCCTTTTATTTGCGGCTTTGCTTTCCATTGTTTCTCTTACCCACAGTCAGCTGTGGTCTGGAAGCAGTTGAGCCTCCTTCTGACATGTCATCATAAGGCCAATGGTGGCTTAATACTGCATCACAGCGCCTACATCATTGGCTTCACTTAATCTATTCACACAATATTTTAACATCCCGCATCAGCACAAGAAAGATGAGTACAGTACGATACTCTGAGAGAGAGACCACATCCACACACAACTTTTATTATAGTATATTGTCATAACTGTCCTATTTTATATTGTAGTTACCGTTGATAATCTCTTACTGTGCCTGATTTGTAAATTAAACTTTATCATAGGTATGTACCTATAGGAAAAAGCACTATGTACATCGTGTTCAGTACCATCTGTGGTTGTAGGCATCCAGTGAGGGGCTTGGAACATATTTCCCGAAGACAGGGAGACTAGGGAAGCTATCATTCATTTTACACTTACTAAGTGTCAGGCACAATGCTAGACACGTCCCATACAGTATCCCTTGTAATCCTTAAACAACTCTATAAAATATCTAGGGAAGGCAGGTCTCAGAGATCAGACCCTGCCGAGGTCACACAACTAGCAATCTGGAGTTAAACCAGACCAGTGAGACTCACAGCCAACTCTGTTAACCTCTGTTTACCTGTTACCTACTTCCCTGTTAACCACTACTCTGCTAAGGCACCGTCAACAGTTGCCCACGGACAGAGATTTTCTCCTAATCGACTCTCCCCTGACCATTTGGCTCCTATATTCATGGGGCACTTCAAATCTGACCGTTAACACGAGGGTGTTCAGTTGGGTAAACGCTCCTTATCTGGGCCCAGAAATGGTGCTGAGCACACCCCTCTCTTTTGTCCATCTCCTGTCAAGGTGAGGAAAATGGGATCTAATATGTGCTCTCACTCAGAATCTCTTCAAAGTGAGGTAAAATGCAAGAGAGCAGCAACTGGCAAAAGAAAGGGACAGGCTGCTAGCATCCAGCTTGGCACGCTGTGGCCACTTCCCCTCCTTTTGTCTATATCCATTGTTCAACTATTTGACAAACTTCTATTTCTATCCTCTCCATAAAAGTCTCCCTAGTTGGGGAAGTCATACACCTTTCGTGGTTTCGTAATAAACTGGAGGTGAGTACCAGTACGGAATCAAAGGAAATAAAACTCTAGTTGCTGCTGCTGCTAGGGCTGCCTTTTGAACGTGGCTTATACAATATTTCATCTGTGCTGACACCTTTCACTCTCAATTATTTGGCTACTGTCAAAACAAATCAATCAAATTATAGCACTGTGTCTTCACGTTACCGGTCTATTGTAAGTTAGCGACATTAGCTTTGAAATATATAGAAGTATAAATTTTATCTCTATTATTTATTTAATGTAACTTTCTCCCCTGTGAGTTATTTTCCAAACACAGCAAACTCAAATTATCTTATGTCAAGTGTCGAATATATATATGTTCTGCTAAGAATTTCTAAAATAATGGCACACAGGGGAACCGAGATGCATAAGAATATTTTAATGGACCTGCATTTTGTGCTAATCCTAATCTGGTGACAAATGACAAACATACTGAGTCGTGGGTTTTGTTGTTTGTTTGTTTTTTATGTTTGGGCTATATGGTTGGTGAGCATGGCTGACTAATACAATTTGGGAGGTAACGCTAAAGCAAAAGTAAAGGTTAATGTGGAGCCAAAAGATGTTCCATGACTAATTTTGCTAGCAATAAGACATACGTTTCCAACAGAAATAATTCCCGGCAATTAAAATACATTATCTAGGGATGCCTGGGTGGCTCAGTCGGTTAAGCGTCCGACTTCGGCTCAGGTCATGATCTCACAGTTCGTGGGTTTGAGCCCCGCGTCGGGCTCTGTGCTGACTGCCAGCTCAGAACCTGGAGCCTGTTTCAGATTCTGT
This sequence comes from Proteles cristata cristata, assembly GCA_017311185.1. Classification (NCBI taxonomy): domain Eukaryota; kingdom Metazoa; phylum Chordata; class Mammalia; order Carnivora; family Hyaenidae; genus Proteles; species Proteles cristata. The sequence goes on along the minus strand of JAESUZ010001291.1, from coordinate 664,593 downwards.
GTCTCCCCCTCTCTCTCTGACCCACCCCTGCTCATGCTGTCTCTCTCTGTCTCTCAGAAATAAAACAATAAAAAAAAAAATACATTATCTATACTACAGTCTCCCCCCAGCACAGGTAGCCTCTTCTATCCATTGCCTCGACCAGGGCTGACGCTGCTCCCTCTGCCCTGCATGGCTACAGTGGGCCTGACCCAAATGGCCTTAAAAAGAAGAATGGGGGGGGGGAGGAATCAAGCATTTTCATTTTGAGATTCTGAAGACTACAGCTACAGTTTTAAATAACAGATTTAAATCAGTGGAGTTACTTTCCAGCAAGAGAGCAAACCCTGTTCAAGCTTTTATGGACGAGCTCTTAAAATAGCTTCTTTATACACGGAAACCTGGCATGTCTTCAGAAGATAAAGAGCAAACTGACAGCTACAATTTTTTGGCTCATTCTTGTTGCACTCTGGCTATATAAGGGGTAAGCAACAACCGGAAGCTCTGTGTGAACGTGTAGATTACGTCTAAGGAAAGAGAATCCAAACCCAAAGAACTGCAGGCTGAGCTGCTGCAGTTGTACATGGGGGCCTCTTCCTTGGTCTCTGTCTTCCTCCTCCAACGGCTTGACTTGTGACCCTTCCTTAACCTCTTCCCCAGAAACCTCTTCCCTCCCTGCCTTCAGTCACACGTGTGGACGGTTTCTGCGTTACGGTCTCCAGTGCCAAACCCATTCTGAGTTTTAGATCTAGGTATTTTCAACAGGCCGCTGGTATTTCCATTTAAACCTTCCATAGGAGATGAACTCACATGTCAGACTAACTAAGCATCTCCCTCTCTTTCCTTTTATCCTCCACATTTAATGCATCACCGAGTCCGACCAAATGCACCTTGTTACCGTCTCCTCAGTCAGTCCTCTGCTCTTCACCACGACCCTCAGGGCCCTTTCTCTCCTGGATTACCACGACAGCCTCTTTCCTACCTCGACCCGAGTGCCTACCACAGTGCCACAGTGCCTGGCAAACAGCAGATGCTTAAGAAGTATTTGTGAAATCAATCAATCGATCTTTGTACACAGCTCAGGGCAGGAAATCAAGCTTAGTTTTTCTCTGGTGGGGCCAAGAAATAAGGGCTGAGATCTCTCGCTGGAAATATTCCCTGCAAGAACCACACACGTACGAGAAGACAGGACTTTCTTGTCAAACCTACCTCTTCATACCCTGAACAATGAGCAGAGGGGAATGGGGACCCAACTCCCATCTCCTTATTTTTTGTACCTTCCCACTTGCTGCCTGCCTCCTTCCCACTTTCCAAAAGATGAGAAGACTTCTTTATTTTGGTTCCACAGGAAATTTGAACAAATAATCCCTGTCTTTCTCATCCTTGGTAATGGAGTAGGTTTGAGAAACATTTTAAGCACAATCTTTTCTGTTTTTAGGTTCAGTGTCATTCTAGTGGCAGCCATCTTGGAAACGAGCTCTGATGGCTGCCTTGGAATCTAATCCAGTTTGCACATCCTAGTGTAGACACATCACTGCATGCCATCAAGAGCCCTGATGGATTTACAGCCTTATTATGTACAAACTGGGGATCACATTACTTCCCTGCCTTTTGCTTTGAAAATAGATGCTTTGGCTTTGCTTTGACATTTATGTGGCAGCTGGAAGCCATTTTCCTTTGACGATGCTTTATTCCATTGACAGTATCTCTTAAATACACAGTCTACTAGTCATACTCCTCATTCATGTGCTTCCAGTTTAATCCATACCCCACTGCCTCAGTGACGCCTGCTTCAAGAATAATGTACTGCACAATGGGCGCTCCAGGTATTTTAAATAAAAAGTCTGAAGACTCGGAGATATGGAGGTTTGAAAAACTGCCAGAGGTAGACACATGCAACAACTTTCATAACTTCTTTATGGTGGATTTGGTATTATTGTATGGCGTGTCAGGTGGGGCTCTTCCGAATAACACTGCAAATATGAATTTATGCACTAGATATTTTTAATATTGGACTTTGTGACAGCAAGCCACCTATCAGAGGCTGAGAAATCACTGCATACTAAAAGCCAGAGTCTATTCTTCTTTCTGTGGCAGGTGCTGCATTGCCCTTTCCGTGAGTGGTATTAGATCTCCACTCCCATGATCATGATGCCCTTGGGGACGCAACTTTCTGGGTATGGGCATCGCTAGAATAGCACAAAAGTAAATCATTAGGAAAAGCAGCACCCATGGTCACCTACTGTTTTCTTCTTCACGAGTGATAGCAGAATGCTCAGAAACACTTTACCCCTCACCCACTCCTTGACTATAAATTCTCCTTTGATCAATAAAATCAAGCACATTTAAAGGCAATTTTACTCGTGTTAAAGATTGCTCATACATCATGAATGCGTAGAGTTGTTTTGTGGTTGTATTGTTAATTTGAGAATTAATCCACTTTGAGTCGAGGGATGCTTTTTTAAAAAGGTGGTTAGAAGGGCAAGGCGGTAGACCCATAAACCTAACCTTGTCAATGTTAGTAATGATGCTTTGGATATTACTTTTAACTGTAATGAATACAAAGTATTATGATTTTGGAATAATACTTATTAATGAAGAAATTTAAAGATGGAAAGCATCACCCATACTTTCTTACTGTCTAGACTTTACCAGTAACACTTTGTCGTATATGGTAGTTTTCTTTTCCTCTCTCTGTGGGGTGCATGTACATGTGTTTGGATTTCTTTCAAACAACTGGGGTCAGAATGTATGCATGGAAAATCTTTACTATTTTAGCGTTCGCTTGTGCATCTGAGAGATAGAGCCATGAATACGTTCTTTAATAGGAGAACTTGAGTCTCTCATCTCCATGGGGTTCTCCCTAGCTTTCATTTCATTAGCAGATTTGTACACACATATTCTTTTTTTCCTTAAGTTTATTTATTTTTGGGGGGTGGAATAAAGAGAGTTGACTTGGGGAGGGGAAGAGAGACAGGGGGACAGAGGATCTGAGTGAGCTCTACACTGACGGTGGAGAACCTGTTGTGGGGCTTGAACTCACAAACTGTGAGACCGTGACCTAAGTCGAAGTCGACTGGATCCTTAACCAACTGAGCCACAAGGGCTCCTCACACATACTCTTTTTTATGTTAAACATTAAGCTGGTGCTTTACTGGTATTTTATAAGCATGACACCATCTACGTCCCTTTTTTATTTTAAAAAACAGGTGTGTTTTACATACAGCAAAATTTGCCCTTCTACCACGCAGTTTTATAAGTTTCACAAACACGTAGAATCCTGTAACCACCACCATGATTGAGACAGAGAACCATCTCATCAGCTCCCAAATTCCCTTGCACTGCTTTATAGTCAACTCCTTCCCCCAGCACCTGCCCTGGTCACCACTGATCTCTTTCTGTCCCCACCATTTTGCCTTTTCCTGAATGTTACATAAAAGGAGTCCTACTTTTACATGTGTACATGGGCTATTTTTTAAAGACCCCAACTGTTCCATAAATTTTTAATCTATTTTTGTATTTATCGTTTGAATTCTACTACTTTAAGAAATTATAGGAGCGCCTGGGTGGCTTAGTCGGTTAAGCGTCCGACTTTCGCTTAGGTCACGATCTCGCGGTTCGTGGGTTCGAGCCCCGTGTCGGGCTCTGTGCTGGCTGCTGGCTCAGAGCCTGGAGCCTGTTTCAGTCTGTGACTCCCTCTCTCTCTGATCCTCCCCTGCTCACGCTGTCTCTCTCTCTCTCCTAGAAATAAATAAAAAACATTAAAAAAAAAAAAGAAAAGAAATTATGACTGTGCTGTGCTTGAAAGAGCTGTTGCCTAATGGGTTCACCTAATGGAACTGTAGCCTCTTGGTGTTGGAAGGAATCTTAACGTTGACCTAAGTCAAAGACTCATGCGGTGGATCTTCAGTGAGGTGGCCATTGAACAGTGTAGTGCCTTGTAATATAGTTTCCAATTATGTGATTGAGAAACACTGTCCACTTTAAGGGTGCCCTCATTCCCACCAGCAGCAGGTCTGATCAAGACATGAATGGAAGTGGTGTGGGCCGCTTCTGAGCCAGAGTTTCGGAAGTCATTGTGGTTCTGCCGTTCCTCCTTCCCTGTGTGCTGAGAAAGGCCTATTCTGGGAAGAGGCTGCTTCTTCAGCTTGGATCCTAGAAAGAGGATGTACAGCACTGTCACTGCTGACCTGAGGCCAGTGTGTATTATGACATAAACACAGAAATAAACCTCGGTTGTAGCTCACTGAGATCATGTGCATCTTTGTTACTGTGGTACAACCTACTAAAGCCAAAAGACGCCCAAAAGATGTCCACCAGTCGGTTCAACCTTTCTTCATTGGGAGTCTGTGTGAACTTTTCTCAGCATCTGGAACTTCAATCTGGGGTACTTTTCCCCCAGATATTATACAGTTTTGTCCCTCGTGTCCTTTGGGTCTGTGGCCAGTGGAAAGACTGATGTTGATGACCCTGCGTAAAATCTATCACGTCCCATGCCTGCCACCTTTCATCTCTTCCTTCTCCTTTACACCCTGCACAGCACAGTGTCTTCAGAGACTCTCTTTGATTTGTTTACTGTTATATCCTAAGCTCAGATCATGATTTAAAGCTCAGTAAGTATGCATTGAGTAATTAAGTAAAATTAGTGAAAAGCAAAAAAAAAAAAAAAAAAAGACCCTGTTTCTGTTTCTTGTTAAGCTGATATGATTCCGTTTACTGTCAGATCGTTATAAGTGTGGAATGTAGGGGATGCCTGGGCAGCTCAGTTGGGTAAGTTTCCAACTCTTGGTTTTGGCTCAGGTCATGGTCTCTCAGTCATGGGACTGAGCCCCACCTTGGTCTCTGTTCTCAGCGTGCAGCTTGCTTGAGATTCTCTCTCTCTACCCCTCTCCTGCATTTACACTCTCTCTTTCAATAAATAAATAAACAAACAGGTAAATAAATGTATAAGTATGATGTGTCTCTGCTTCAACTTGGCCCATAGTTCCAAATCTTCATCTAGGTTTCTTCTTTTTCTAATAAACAGCATTTGGCCTTTCATACTTCTTATATTGTAAGCTGCTTTGAGTCCTTGGAATTACATAAGCATTACTAAGTAAATGCAAACATATATCCATGAAAATATCATAGCATAATTGTGTCGCCTTTAGGTTTGTTCACCTCTAACACGTCGGGCCCTATGATGGCCACTCAGCAAGCACAGGAAAGGCCTACAAGGCTCTCCAATATTACCCCTTCCTGCTCCTCCAGTCTGATTTCTTGCCATTTCGACTCCTAACCTTCATTTGAACATAACCAAAACTGTTCAGAAGACTGTAGATTGCATGTTCCTCATGCCTTATTCTCTACATTGAATGTTCTCTTTACTTCTCTTCACCTGACTGACTCCTAGTTTAAAATCCATCCATTTATCCACCCATCTATCCATCCATCCATCTATCCATCCATTCTCTATCCATTCATTCTTGATCACTTATTATGGAAGAGAGCCAGGCACTGTTCCAAGTTTTGGGCCACATCACTGGACCAAACAAAGATGCTTCTTATAGGACATATGTTCTAAGGGCAGGACCAGAAAAACACTACATATTATTAACACACTATATGTAGATATCATCCCCTTAGAGCATCAGGGCTAAGCATCAGGATGCTGCCTCCACTGTCCTATGTGGCTGCAGGAAAAGGAAGGAAGGAAGGAAGGAAGGAAGGAAGGAAGGAAGGAAGGAAAAAGGATGGAAGGAAAGAAGGGGAAGAGAAGAAGACAAGAGAGACTGAACCATTTCTGAGATTTTAAATCTATGTAGAAGGTAGTAAGTGCTACAAACAGGGAAATGAAGGAAATCAGGTCAGAGGGAACAGGGGTATTGAGGACAGTGAGGGATGAAGTAGGCTGATGCTTTCTTGGGAAAGAGTCCTTCAGTCAGAGAAAGTGACGTGTGCAAAGGCCCTTGGGTAGGTGCATGTTTAGAGAACACCAAGGAGGTCAGAGTGCCCATACCCTGAGGCCGATTGAATTGAAACAGAGAACCAAGGGAGGGAAAAAGCAAAAATAAATTAGATGGAAGATGTATGCCTTGGAAAAATCTTTGGCATCTGGAACTGACTGAAAGCAAAAAGATCAGAAGCATTCTCGGTCTCTGACAGAACCAGATTCCCAAGGAAGCTACAAATCTTTAACTATTGGAAACTTCAAGCAACCCCTTCGGCCCCCAAGCTTCCATAAGGCATACATGGACTGAGGCATATTTCTCAACTTTCAACTTTCTCTTCAGATGTAGCCAAGAAGGATGACGGGCAGGGAAGAATTTCTCAGGGGTATAGCAAGAGGCCAAGGAGAACAGTGGTCAAGGGTGCTTCCCAAGGGGTATCCAATGGAAACAACTCTCCCTACCCCCAGGGGACGGGACCTTCACCATGTCTGCCTGCCAGGATGGGGGGCCGGCTATGGATAAACAGATCATGGAACATTGCTAACAAAAGAAAAGAAATGAAAAGAAAAAGAAAAGAAAAGAAAAAAGAAAAGAAAAGAAAAGAAAAGAAAGAAAAGAAAAGAAAAGAAAAGAAAAGGAACCACTGACATACACAACAACACGGATGCATCTCGAAAACACGATGCTGAATGAAAAGAGCCAGACACAAAAGCATACGTACTGTAGGAATCGATTTATATGAAGCTCTAGAACAAACAAAATGAATCAAAAGCAATAGAAAGCAGATCAGAGTTGCCTGGTTTGAGGTAGGGGATTGACTACAAAGGGACACAAGGGAACTTTTGGGGAAAATGAAATGTTTTCTGTTTCAACTGTGGCGGATGGAGGTTGCACGGGGGCGTAGAATTATCAAGACCCATTGAGCTGTGTGTCACCTAAGAACTGTGCATTTTATTGTATGTAAATGATACCTCAGTCAAAACAACAAGGACAAACGAAATAAACAAAAAAGAAATGTAATGCAATTTGCACACAAAATCCCCCCAACCGAAAATATTCCCCATACTTCACGCTGACTTGACTTTGGAAAGTGAGAGAGAAAACCAGGGTAGGTTTCCTGCCAGACGGAAGGGCAGGAAAACCCACCCTTGGCCTTGATTTTTCAACTTGCCTTGAACCTAATTGCTTTTCCATGTTCAGGTTAAGCAGCACTCTCTAATGTATTTTTGGTCATTAATGTAAATGTTATGCTTGACTGATCTGGAACGTTCACACATTGATATAAATCTCCTACGTAGCACATTTATATTCTCCATTTATGTTGTCCACGGTGATTAGTGGGTTGCCTCAGCCTGTGCAATGAGAACAAGTCACTAACTGGAATCATCTGCCCTGGATGTGGCCCTACCTCTGCTGCCCCATTAACCCCTCTGTGGCTAGTTATCACTTGTTCCAACAAATACAGGGTTATTTGTCGACATTTTCTGCCTGAATCTTAAAGAGGCAAAAAACACAACACGTGCATGAGTTCCATAATGGGGATTTTATTTTGCCCCATCAAGCAATAATCCAGTTTCCACGCTAGGACAAATGCACGTTATATTTTTAGCACAGCTGTGTTTCAAAATAATAAGTAAATGGAAACCACTGACTCTGAAACTTTATCAAGTATGTGACAGAGCGACCTTAGTCATTTTCTTTCTTTGAGCTTTATGGTCATTGTTAGTCTCATGTCATAGGTGTGGGTCGCTGACAGTCACCTGAGAGCGAATCCCTGCGGGCCCCAGACACACAAAGGACACAGGAATGGAAGGATCCAGAGTCGTGACGGTGGGAGGTGTTTAGAAGGGGGAGGGGCTCTCAAAGGTAAGAGAGGAGAGAACGCAAAACTGCATCTACTTCAGGAAGGGACACAGAGTATTAAGGAGTAGGTCGGCTCTAGGTCTTCTCTAAGTTTAGAGCACTTGTATCCTTGAGTCCCAGCCAGGAGTTCCTCCCCTAAAATATTCAGAGCCAAGACCTGACTCTTGGTATCTCTGAGTTCGGAGTTTGTCTCAATCTCTGCCCACGCCCATAGGAGGGCCTACTGGTCTACACAGGGTTCCCAGTGGGCAGGTCAACATACAGCCTACCTCCTCCACTGCCCCTCTGACTGATGAGGGAGGCCCTAGCATGTTTCTTAAGCATGTTGCCCCTGTTCCATCCCACGTCATCCCGGCCCTCCACCCACATTACAGCTGACTGGACAGGAACGCGTAATTCTACATGAGGCAGTCAATCAATCTCCAGTCTGTCCAGCGACCTACAAGGTAGCTTAGAATGCCAAGTTTCAGCCCATTAGGAATTTGAATTAGAGGGAGTCTGAATTTTGACAGACGTGAAGATGGGGATCAAGATAGAGATGATGGAGACTGAGGCAGCAATGGAGTGTTCTTGAGAGGTGCGTGAGTTGGGGAGATGCATGTCCTCCAAGGAGATAGGATGGAATATGAGTGAGCCGAAACTATGGGCTAGCCAAAAGTCAACCAACACAGTAGAGAAGAGTCACAGGGAGGGGCAGGAGAAGAGAGGAGACAGGTTACTAGTCACCCTACATGTGGGACACATGCCTGTCTTCTCAAAGGGGAGAATGATACAGCCTGCAGCTTAGTGGTTCACTGTTTTCTCTGATCCCCAAACCTCATTTCCAGGGCACAACAGGCTGGACTGCCAGCTGTTTCTGGGATTCTGCAAGATCTCTAACTCCTTACTCCCGGCTGTTTTCTTACAAAAGCCCCCATTGATGTCGTAGGCACACGTCTCTTTCCCGCATGGGAGGATTGAAGAGAAAAGGACGACAATCCCAGGCCATGCAAATGGGTTTTCTGCAGGGCAGGATGGTCTCTCTCTCGTCAGTGCAAAGCTTTGGCTGGATGAAATCTCAGAGAAAGGACTTTAACAATGCCTCCGTTGTGCAAGAGAACCCCTCTCGATCTTGGGGACGCAAGCGTCTTAATGGACACAATAAGTTAATTCCCGAAAAAGTTATTTGTTTCAGTCTTTACCCTCAATAGAGGCCTGGGGTGGTCAGTTAGAGCAGGAAAATTAACAGGGGCGCTTATCACAGCTACATGGCTTCCCATCACCGTAGGATGCTCAGAATCGGGACAGGTTGCTGGAGATCATAGAGGAGTTGCCAAGTGAATTTTGGAAAAGCTCCCTAGACCAGGCTTTCTTAAACTGTAGTGGACCTACGAATCTCCTGGGAATCTTTTTAAGAATGCAGATTCTGGGGGGTGCCTGGGTGGCTTAGTTGGTTGAGCGTCCGACTTTCGCTTAGGTCATGATCTCGCGGTTCGTGGGTTCAAGCCCCGCGTCGGGCTCTGTGCTGACTGCCAGCTCAGAGCTTGGAGCCTGTTTCGGTCTGTGACTCCCTCTCTCTCTGACCCTCCCCCACTCACGCTGTCTCTCTCTCTCCTAGAAATAAATTAAAACATTAAAAAAAAAAAAAAGAATGCAGATTCTGTTCAGTGTGGCTGGGGTGGGGCCCGAGAGTCTGTATTTCTAAAAAGCTCCCATAGGAGCTGAGGCCGCTGGTCTGGGAATGACGCTCAGAGGAGGAGACAGTGATAGGACCCCTGCCGCCTGAGCAGAGAAAGCCAGTCAGCATAACATAATGTCATTAGTGCTCATTAAAATACATGCAGGAGTCGTGGTCTCGGAGGGGCTGAGAGCAATTCCATGTCACTTGACAGGGAACATAAATGAAGCAGCTCTCAATCCCTTTAGTAAAGGAGAAGATACTTGAAACCTTCCTCCCGAATTCCAAAAGCCATTAAGAAACTGATGTCAGTATTTTTCTTTCTTAGCAAATTTGTAGCTTTGGGGCTAGAAGAACAGATAGGCTGAAGGACTGGGCAGGAAGGCTGGAGGATGGTCGGAGATTTCCTTCATGAATAACCCTTGACATTTCACAATGAGAAGAAGAGGAGCCATCCAGAACTCAGCGCATCATATGGAAACAGGTTCTACTTCAGACCAGGGGCTTAACACTTCAATCCCTCCCCCACATACTGACAAATCACACCTGCTTTATAAAACCACCCAAGAAGGTGGGTATACAAAATTTTGAGTTGTGCAGACTTACTGGTTGTTTCAAAAGATTCTTAATTTTTTTAAATGTTTACTTATTTTTGAGAAAGAGAGAGAGAGAGAGAGTGAGTGAGGGCTGGGCAGAGAGAGAGGGAGACACAGAATCTGAGTCAAAAGACTCTTAAAAGCCTTGGAAGTTACTATATTTACTGTCTAGGATGGACCATGGGGAGGGGCGGAGCGTTCTACCCTGCTGACTCTACACATGTGTGTAAGGACCCCTTCTGAGGTAGTGTAGACCATATACAAGACCGCCAGCCTTGAGAGAGGATGAGACCAGGTTACGGGTAGGGCTGGATCAGGCTTAAAGTCAATCAGGAGCCCTGCAGACACCTTCCCAGCCCGCCGGCCATCCATCCACCATCCCTAGACCCCCACCGCCTTCTGTGATGTAACCTGGAAAACTACACAAGCCAGGGACACTGCCTACGGATTGTCGAGGGCTGCAGTAGGTTCCCTGAAGGTAGTGAGATCATCCTTGGGTCAGATGCGAAATGACATGGTGACCAGGAGGTTGACACTTACCTGATTACCATCTTTATTGCCCCTGGACTTCCAGCAACGTGACCAACTCTTTCTTGTTTGCCTGGAACTTTCCTTGTCTCAACAGAAGGAGTCACATATCCCCAGAAAATCCCCACTCACCCAGTGAGATCTGGGTGGCAAAGAAATCACGTGGGAAGATACAAAAGGAAGAGAAAAGCCCAAGAAAACTGCAGGGGAGCTTTCCTGGATCCTAACAGTGAGCTAGGAATTGGGATTTATTCACAAAGAGAAAAGTATTGGAGGACAAGCATGCATGTTAAGACCAATTAGGAAGGTCTGCCTATAACTGGCTGACATGCTACTGGAAGGGGTTTTACTTTAATGACCTCACCACTTGCCTTCCAACACCACTGAAATGACAAAAGGAGACATGTTCCCTTGTGTTTGTGCGGTAGACAAGAGCTTGACCATCAACTGCAACCCACTTCTGAAGGTGAGGCCGATAAGAAAACTGTGTAAGAAGCACCAAGAGATAAAAAGAGTTGGCACTCTCATTGAACCTACTTAATCAGGCCACAAACCTTAGGATTCATTTTCTGAAACCAAAGATGCAAAAAAAAACCCTAAATTCCATAGTATAAGCTAATCTGAAATTTGATATTTAAAGAAAAGAGAGGGAGAGGAAGTCTTGATGGAAGACCGCATTGGACCAGTCACTAATGTCAAACTCTTAAAACAAGCAGATACTAAAATCCCAAGAATACCAAGCCATAATAAAGATATCATAAGCCTGATTTTTTTTGGACTCTGACATTGGCATCCACTTTAACCAAGCAAGATTAATTCATGACCTAGGAGCTTCGTGAGCTTATGTTTATTTATAATATTCAATATTCCCATAAGCACAAATGTTGCAAATGGAAGGTTGCATTCTGATAATGCCCATTTCTTCATTAAGATTTCATCATCCACCTACATTAGAAAGCCTCTCCCTACACTTTGTTACTTCTGCTTTCACCTTGTTTATTCCTGCCTTATTTGCTTAATCTTGAGATCCTGGCTCCCAGGCACTCTCAGATTTGAAAGAAGTAAAGTCTGTGCATTAGCGGGCCCTGGGCATGCATGATTTATGAGTGGCAGGTTTCCTGGCACAATTTAATGGTATGAGAGAGACTTTGTTCTAAACATTAAAGTGAAAGTCAAGAAGTGGCAACACTAGGTGGGATATTAGAACATACGGTGTGTGAAAAAGTTTGGGGCAAGAGTTAACCAGTTCTTACGTGGTCAATTTCTTAATCTATGGGCTGATACTCTGGCCAGAAGGAGCCCTGACATTTGACCAACTACCAAAAGTCCTTTGAACTGTTATTCTGATAACTTACCCAAATGAACTCTCACTCTGCAAAAAAAAAATTTTTTAATCGGTAGCATTCATGTCAATGGAGAAAACAAATACCTTTGAGTAGTCCAAAGCCAATTCATCTTCCCTTTGGCAGGCATCCTAATAATATATTCAGGCCATTTTTCACCCCATAATTCTCCCTGTGACAGAATCTTTCATAAATCAGTCTATCAACCGGTGTTACCAAATCTTTTAAAGCAAGGTGAAAACTTCTGTAGTTCCCAGAGAACTATCCGTCCAGACTAAAATGAGTTCAGCCATTGTTATGTGCCCATGTGATATAAAGGCTCGACACACAAGTCTATCTTTCTCATTACAACGTATGATCTCAAGTAAAACAACTTTTAATAGTCACAACTAAAAGTACTTATTAAGCAAGATAATCATTAAATTAAGACTTCCAAATGATACCTTGTATTTGAGATGTCCCAACTGCTTCCCACACAAACAAATAATGCCTAACTGTTCTTTGCAGAGGGCTACATTGAAGAACTCGGGAGATCATAACTCAGGTCCTCAAATAACAACGCCATCATTTTACATCTACGTTTTTCACGTGTTGTGCAATGATTGCTCACAAGTGCCCCCAGAGACCTGGAAAGTTTCAAATCCCTGTGAAGAAGCATGGACAGATGAGGTCCATGGTTTGACAAAGCTCGGGATTCACAGACCACTTGAAACTTTGCGCCTACACAAGCCTTCCATCTCCTCGACAGTGGAAGCAACTCGGAACCACATTCGCCACTGGGGGCACATGGACACCTCAGAGAACACTGGCCAGCGGATCGAGCCCAACACGGCACCTGGAGACACCGGGTTACCTTGTAGATTTTGCAACGGCAGAGTCATAATGCCTCCTGCTGCAGCTGCTGCTACCAGCCCTTGGATGTTGGTGAGATTCGCAGTAGGCAGTGTGAGGACCAGTCCTTGCTGTCCTCCTAGCTGTCCGGCCATGTTGAAGGGGATGAGGATAGGCTGGTTGAGGGCGGGTGTGCCTCCCGGCATCACGCCAGCGACGGCGGAGGCTAACTGTTGTGCCGTCAGAAGTGGCTGCAAGGAAACAGATAATCCTAGCTCACTTTCCAGTGGAACGAAGCAGGACATGGCCTTTTAAGGCATTTTATTCTACTTGAGCAGGGTCAGAAATTTCCTGAACAAGTAGCAAACAAGCATGCTCTATTCCAGAATGAACTAGTAGAAAAAAATAATTGAAATCACATTTCATTTGTTTCTTTGGAAAATTTCATTTGGTTTAGATTTCTTTTGAGGATCTCAAATACCTCTTACTATACCCTCCACACATGTATTATTCTTCCAGTGAATTTTCATTTGATCTCACCCTTATATATTTGAAATTCTCTGCTAATCTGTTCTGTGTTGTTCCAGGAAGAACTGAGTGGCATCAGAGGATTTTTTTTAGCTCAAAAGTAACAATAAAATATTATTTTTTATTTACTAACTTAGCAAGAATAATGAAAAGAATTACATCCTGCTGGTGAGTCTGTAGTGACACCATTAGGGGGGTTTAGGACATGTATGCAATCATAACCCTTTTGGAAAGCAATGTACAAATCTATATCAAGAGCTGCAAAAATATTCGACCTCTTTTGACTGAGAATATACTCCAGCAGTACAGCCTGAAGATATCATTCAAAAAGACAAAGCAGAGGCTCCTGGGTGGTTCAGAGAGTTCAGCATCCAACTATTGGTTTTGACTCATGTCGTGATCTCATGGTTCATGAGTTTGAGCACCATATTGGGCTCCGCACCGAGAAGGCAGAGCCTGCTTTGGAGTCTCTCTCATTCCCTTTCTCTCTGCCCCTCCTGCTCTCTCTCTCTTTCTCTCTCTCTGAGAATACATAAACTTAAAACATTGTTAGAAAATTGTAAAAAGACAAAAGATAGATGAATGAAAATATGCATTATGTTTTAAAATATATAAATGCAGAAACATACTTTGTTATAGTACTAAAGCTGACAAGATACTCCCTAATCGTTAAAGTGGGTCATTACGGCACTCTTTAGAAAAACAGAAAATGTTTGTAAAATGAGAATACATAAAACGAGCTGGATAATCATTAGGCAATGATAATGAAATCATTAAAATGGTGAAATCCTGTGTGGATGATTAAGAGATCTGAAAAAAACTATAGAAAAACAAAAAAATCTGATGTGGCTAACTTAGAAAATCTTTTATAGATGTCTCCTATTATTACTCTAACATTCTTTGCTCAGTTCATACAAGATTAAAAACATATGTTTGTATCTACTATTTCTCCGATAGCCACTGTTTGATGTGGAAAGGCAGACTCATCAGTGTGTGCTTTGGGTCCCCGATGTATTTGAGCCTGAGTGTGGTCTTTCCACCAGGATGACCTAGGAGAGATTCTTGTCCTGGTCAGGCCAAATGACTAGAAGGGTCATTGATCTTAAAGTTCTTTATCTAGTACTTTATCCCACCCTTTTGGGAACTATGTCACATATAATCCCATGTCCACTTTTGTTCTAGAGGAACCGATACCAAACTCTTCTTACTGAGGGGTTTCAACTTCTTTGTGTTTAATGCAGAATGATTCCATGAAGTCAGAGGTAATAAAATATAGGGATAGCACAAAGCCCAATAAATTGCAGCCAGGCACTATTCTACTATTGCTGTGTGTGTATTAATGCAGTTGTCCTACCAATGAGATCCAGAGAGATTAGTAATTTGCCCCAAGTCCCCTGTCTAGTACACGTGGGGGGTTCATGTAATGACAGGTTCTCCAAAGCCCACGCCTCACCCCCTCTCACCATTCCCTCTCAATACAGGGAACTGTTTTAGGGAAGAACGAAGGGAGGAGGGCTGAACCCACTCTCTGGCCTACAGACACCCCACGTAGCTCCTTCTGGGGAGGCCTTTGCACAAGCCCTGGGGCATCCCGCAGCCTAGTTTTAGATCACTCCCCAGGCCTAGCTTCTGATGTTATTAGACTCTACTGAATTGACACAAAGTAACTGCCTCTCTTTAAAAAAATAAATACAATAGCTCTAAAGACAAAATTAGCATATTGTTTATGAACAAGTACAAAACTAGAAATTGGTGCTTGGATGGCTAATGTTACATCACTGTCAGCAGTAAGAGCATGATAGGAAGGAGGGCAAATGGCGTGTTCTCAGACCATACAGGTCGCAGAGTCGAGGTCTGGGCACACAGGATTTTTTTAAACTGAATCCTTGGGGTTAAAACAGAGCATGCGCTCTCCGTTTGTCACAGTGCCCACCCGCTTCTCACTGTCTGGGTCTGTCATG
Source organism: Proteles cristata cristata (assembly GCA_017311185.1). Taxonomy (NCBI): domain Eukaryota; kingdom Metazoa; phylum Chordata; class Mammalia; order Carnivora; family Hyaenidae; genus Proteles; species Proteles cristata. The sequence continues at coordinate 649,377 of JAESUZ010001291.1, read as the reverse complement.
CACTTATCTGACCCAGAGGCATGAGTTTGTCAAAGCTGGTATGTTCACACACACATGCACACGCACATACACACACACAAACACACACACACACACACAACATCACAAGCATGACGTTAGAAAAGGCATGGCCAGAGGAAGCTGGCTTCGGAGATTCCCTGTAGAACCCTCTGCGCTTCCATAGGCGAACAGACACCTCCCCAGGCTTTCTGCCCTTGAGCACCGAGGCATCCATGCTCTGAGACAGACATTAGGACCTGAGACAGATGTTAGGACTTGGTGGCAGCTGGAACAAGAAAGCCAAGACCACCACCCAAGCCCTTAAAATGGGGTTTGCATGTCTTCAGTCGGTGAGCCCTCAAAATGCTGAAAGTGATTAATTTCCAGAGACAACCATGACAGCAAAAGAGAGAGAAAGGCTCACGTATCAGCTTCTTTTCCCATAAAAGCAGGTGAACTCCAAAAGCTTTCATACTAAATGAGAGGTAAAACACACACACACAACACACACACACACACACACACACACACACACACAAAACACAACAGCAAAGATCCCAGCTTTTATAATTGTGTTCTACATCTCCAGATAACCATGCCAGGCTGCAAAAAAACAAATATTAGACTTTAAAAAATAATGAATGTATTTCTTTATTAATGCAAGAGCTGTATGTGATGTACAGTATTGTCAAACCCAATAAGCTGAACTTGCATTAAAATTGCATTAACTTTTTTATATTAAATCACATCTTGTATTTCAAAAATGGCTATCGTAAGGTTGAAATAACTTAATTTCCTTCACACTCCAGTCATTAAAGTTTTACTTTCTACAAGGCTGCATAGTAACTAATGGCACAGTTGTAGTGGATTTCAAGGAAAAAAAGAAAATATTCCAAATGATTAAAACCAACATTTCCCTTTAAAAAGAGAGTTCTGCGAACACTTTTTTTCCTTGATGATAGTCAATAAATAATGTAGTCCTACAATTTCCCCGTATGAAAATTTATTGCCCCGTGTGCTCTGTTGGAGTTGATTGGATTTCACTCGTTATTATTTATTTGGTTATTTATATGGTTGAACCATCCTAAATGCAGCACTAATGGAAAGCAGTTGAAAGATACTGACCTGCGGCCCAACCGGGAAAGGGAGGTGGGTCTGACTGCCTTGGTGTTGGTCGGGAGTGCCTGGGTCTGATAGTGCTGGGTTTCCTCTGGCCCCTGGAATTCAAAAGAGAAGCACTCCCTTAATATAAGATCCAGCACATGACCCCATTTTCCTGTGATGTCACATAACATTAAGGTACAGATGACACGCCAGAGTGGTTTATCAATAGCTCGTGCTCAAATCACTTGTCAACTGCATAAATTATGCTAACAGATATTCAGGATGGCCAGTTATTCTGGGAGGGAGAAGGCTGGGGGCGGGGGAGGGGGTGGAAGGGGGGAGGGGCGTGGCACCATCATCAGTGGCACTAATAGGCCTGCGTGAGCCATCAGTTTGCATAGGGGATGCCGATGCATGGCATGGGTGGGAAACTGCCTCCTTTACGCACAGGCTGGCAACAGCTGATCTAATTTCCTAAAGCCAGAGAAAGCGTGATCTCAGACATGACCAAGTACATCTATATTATCCCTTAATATGGCTTCATACCCGTAAGCCTTTTCTCCATGCATATTGTGGACACCAAATCCCAGGAATGTGTTTCTAAGGACAGCTTTTTTGCAATGACCTTAGGTGATATCCTGAAGAGCACGTGGATCTCCTGAAGCAAGTTTTCTGGGTGCTAACTGAAAGAGCAGGAATTCCTCACCAACTCCAGGGAGCCCCACTATTCTAAGCATAGAACACAACGTGCTTTCCTTGCTTGGAATCCTGTTGGATTCCAACAAATCATGAAACATGAAATTCCACCAAAAGACCAAGTCTTTCATACTGTCTTTTTTAAAAAAAGTTTTTTAATGTTTATTTATTTTTGAGAAAGACACAGAGTGGGAGTGGAGGAGGGGCAGAGTGAGAGGGAGACACAGAATCTGAAGCAGGCTCCAGGCCCTGAGCTGTCAGCATAGAGCTGGACGTGGGACTCGAACTCCTAAATCGCGAGATCATGACCTGAGCCGAAGTTGGATGCTTAACCAAATGAGCCATCCAGGCACCCCAAACCTTCTTAAACAGGATCGCGTCTCTATATGAGCTTCTGGGTTTTGTTTCAGGACAGACTGGAGCAGGAATGCAGTGGCAGTAACAATAAATAGATGAATAAGTGAACAAAACAAAAATAAGGAAATAAAACTAACAGCAATTTTTGAGGGGTTTTACTCGGTAGCTTTTGTTTTCTTGGTGGTTGAAGTCCAATTCCAAGCCACCCTTAATGAGATCCTCTTTCCTGATGTTTGTCCTATGAATAGCAAGTGGAAGACAATTCAAGCCCTGTTTGCCAGCATGCCACGGACAAGCGAGAAAAAAGATGACTCTGTCACGCTTATAAATTTTAAAGAAGGTATTATTGGCTCATTTAAAACAAATTCTTCTATATATTCTCCAAAGGGACAGACTTATAAATAATGGAAATGTGGGGGAAAAAATACTCCAGCACATTAAGCTACAAATAAAATTGACTGCTACATATTATTCAATTGACTTCTATCTCCACTGCGATGTGTCAATCATAACCGCATTTTATAATAGGATTAAGCAATAAATGTGCAAAGCCATTATGCAGAACTCTGAAAATCTGATTAATTTGTAATATTTTTTTGCGCAGAAAGTCAGGAATGGACATTGCTTGGGGAATACTTACAAGCATTCTATTGAAATTCCTAAATTGATTTGGAACAAACTAATAAAAACACAGACTTGCTGACATTTTATAAAGTGAATTCTGTCAAAATATGTTTGGCATTTTAATGATCGCTGTCATTTAATAACAAGGGTAAGATGACCCATCATAAGAGGCCCACAATTTCCTCATAATGTGCAGGAGACTTTCCTTCTAAATTTTTTATATACGATTTACTCATTATGCTTGAGTAGCCAGGCACTTGAAACTGTGCACTATCCAGGGTGAATCTTATCTGTTCTGTTCTCATAGAACCAAGTCCAATTTCACCTTCAAATTCTCAGTAAGAGCTTTATGCACTTTTATTGAGAAATCCAGCTCCCTAAGCGTACCAATCACCAATGACCAATCCCATACCAATCACTTAGGTGTGTTCCCAAATAGCTAAAAATACACTTTGGTGTAGTTTTTGAAGATACTTTAAAATTTTTCGTGGCTTCCTCGTACTCACCGGGCACGGATTTTTATGCCAGACTGAGGAAAGAGAGTTTTACAATACAAAGGAAAAGAGAAAGCCCCTTTTCCACAATGAAAACACGTGTATGTCTTAATTTCAAAGAAATTTCTATACTGTTATTAGTCCCTCATGCCTCAGATTTCTTTCATGCAAACCAGGCTCACTTTTGGGCACTGTTCTTTTTATTTTTAATTTCTTTTTAATGTTTATTTATTTTTGAGAGAGTGAGACAGCACGTGTGTGTGGGGTGGGGGGAGCCGAGAGAGAGAGAGAGAGAGAGAGAGAGAGAGAGAGAGAGAATCCAAAGCAGGCTCCAGGCTCTGAGCTGTCAGCACAGAGCCCAATGCGGGGATCGAACCCACGAATGTCAAGATCATGACCTGAGCCAAACTCAGACACTTAACCAACAGAACCACTCAGGCGCCTCTGGACCCTATTCTTAATGACATGCCATCATAAGGTTTAGGATCTGGCCCACCCAGGCACTGTGTCATCAACATGGTGTGTTTGCTGCCCATAACTGTACACCGATTACATTTGCTTACATTTTATTCTTTATTGCTGGAAGCCCTCACAAGCACACGGCACCTTGTTTTGAGCCTTGTTATTCTCAAAAATCATGTTCAGTGCAGTACAGGGCAATTCCACACAATTTCATGTGTAAAATGAAGTCTTTCACAGGCTTTAGAGGAGATTATGTATGCTCTCCTGCTTGGATCAAAAAGTAATGTTTCTTCTTAATGTGCATCTCCATTTTCCCCAAACACATGTATCATGCTTAACCTTGTAGGACCATAAACTAATCTGTCTGGTCGGAAGGCAGTTCCCAAATCAGGGGCCTTGTGGGAGCCAGAGGGGAGAATCCAGCAGTCAGAATAAATAGATGACACTGGTGAAGGATTTCTAAGAGACTTGAAGCAGCACTCAGGCACGCGTTAGCAGAGATTTGAGGTCACCTATTTCCATGGCCACAGACGTGAAAACATGAAATTAAACAGGCGGGCAGTTTCCTCCGATCAGGATCCTAGGAAACATGCTACCTCTCTTGGAGATCAAGGATATCCAGAAAGCTCTCTTTGACCTATCCTGAATTTAAGAGCCTGTGCTTTTCAGGCAGTGACCGTGAGCTTTAGCAGATCAGACGCAGTGTCCGCTTGCTAACCACTGCACACTCAGGCCCTAATGCAGGCATGTCCTTTGCATCGGTTGAATGCAATCAGTGGAAACAGAGATTCGGCTTTTAATTTGGGGGTGGTAGAATTTCCATAAGACAGGTATTGGCATCCACCTATTTACTAGTGTTTAGTATAAACCTTGGAAATATCTTTAAATTATCAGCTTATCGGCAAATTCTATCGCAATTCCAATTTAGATACAAAAAGAAGGTTGGTGTAGAACGCCTGGGTGACTCAGTTGGTTGAGTGTCTGACTCTTCATTTCAGCTCAGGTAATGATTCCGCAGTCATGGCATCGAGCCCGGTGTTGGGCTCCATGCTAAGTGTGGAGCCTGCTTAAGATTCTCTGTCTCCCTTGCTATGTCTCTTTCCCACCCCTCCCCACTCTTTCTCTCTAAAATAAATAGTAAAATAAATATAATTTTAAAAAGAAAAGGCAGATTTGTGTACAGTTTAAAAGCAAGGGCTCTTTTATTTTAAATTTTTTCAATTTAATTAATTAATTTTTTATAGTTTATTGTCAAGTTGGTTTACATATAACACCCAGTGCTCATCCCAACAAGTGCCCTCCTCCATGAGCAAGGGCTCTTTTAAATTTTAAACTCTGCCTAGGTTTACCTCTGCTACTTAACTGGGTATGGGAACTTGGACTTGTTTTCCAACTTCTTTATGCATCAGCTATCTCCTGCAGAAGTTCAAAGTAACAGCGCCTCCTTCATATGGTTGCTGCCGTAAGGATTAAATGAGCACACGGACTTGTAATTTTCTTGGAACAGTGCATCTTTGTCACATACGAGCTAATTTTTTTTTACTACTATTAATTGATAAGCTTCACTTTATAATTTAATATATTTAATATTATTGAATTTGCCCATAACGTTCACCTGCCCCAAGTCAACTCGACACCTACTCCAGTCCCTGTATGTGCAATTTACATTCTCCCCCATGCCACCCTCACTGTGTACTCTGTACCGTTTGATGAATGTTTGCAACGGAACTTTATGAGCCTATGAAGCCAGATGTTTACATGTAACACTTCCTTCAGTCCGTGATAATGTGATCAGGGACTACGCCAAAACAATACTGGCAAACAGCTTCCAAATTCTCAGACGAGGGCTTAGACCAGTAGTTCCTATCCTGGCTGGGAATCTTGGGTTCGTGGACTTTCTTGGACACAAGGGTTCACATTGCTCACGAGGCTACGGATGGAACAGCTCAGGGGTGGGAGTGGCTCCCATGTATGTTTTATAAAACCCGCTAGGGATTGAGGACCACAGGGTTGGGGTGGGGGTGTGTGGACCACAGTGGCGTCGATGCCGCCCACAGAAATCTGAATCTCCTTTCACTGATGAGCCATACATGACTAGTTCTGTGAACAGCAGAAGAGCATTGGCTGGCATTGCCTCCTCATCTGCCGAGTGTCTTCACCCGGAACACTCTTCCGTCTTATCCTGGTTGGCTTCTAGCTCAGCAAGGGAAAGAATCATCTCAGATACATCTATTTTGTAATTATGATTTGTTCACAGGTAATCCAAGGAGGGTAAAAACGGATTTTAAAGAGATCCTAATATAAAATTTGAAATAACTAAACAATAGGAGTCAATTCTCCAGATATACAGGGATCCCTGGCATTAATAAGTCTGGTACAGACAGGAAAGGTCATGACTAGGAGTTATGCTAAGACAAAATTCAGTTTTAACTGTTAAAATGTCTGCTTGCCAGCCCACTGGTTCATCCCACAGCATCTTCCCCGTGTCACTCTCACATCTGAAACCTGGAGGCCATTTGCGGTTCCCTCTGCTCTGGAGGGGCCAGGCTGTCCACAGAACTGGGGGGACACACCCAGATCGTGGTCTCGTCCCTCTGGTCCCTTCCACAGCGGACAGACAGCCTTGCGAGTTCCAGGATCCCACTCGGCTCAAGCGGCAAGCTCCTGAATGGCCGCGGCATGTTCCTCCTAGCAAGTTAGTTTTCTTTTGCAAATTCTCTTCCTCTTCTCTAGTCCGCTTCCCCTCCTTCCTCCTCTTCCTCTTCTCCTCCTCCTCCTCCTTCTTTTTGGGTACAATGCATTTTCATTAAAAAAAAGGCAAACCAAGGCTTGGCACCTCTCAGTTACTCTATAAGTAAAAAGGAGGACATTCCACTAGTGTATTAAGTGCTCCCAGCCCCCCAGCCCTTTGGGGAGTTGGTTTTTGCAAATACGTAATTTTAAGAAACAAAAAACCATCTTTAAGCTGGAGAGAGTATAGTCCTTTCTGGAGCCTTATCCCATTCCCTTTGCAAAGTGAATAGAAGTTCGGGACAGGCTGAGAAGGAACTGGAATCGCAAATACAAATTGCTCATCCAGAATAAACCAGTTCCTCTTTCTCCCACCTGCCAAGCACTCCTCCCTGTTCAGGGCCTAAGACTCTTGTTCGTGAACAATGCATTTTTAACGAACTGGTTTCTTCAGAGAGAGGGTTTGGGCTTCTGCCCTCTATGCATTAGCACAGACATAATCACATGAAGGTCACAGGGATCTCTCAGCTTTTCCTGGGGTTCAGACCTCCCTTACCCACTGTTTGCAGTTTTCACCAGCGAGTGAGGTGATGCAAAGGTTGCTTATTATAAGATGGACTGTTGAATGCATTATTATTTCATGTTGAGCATGTGAACCCAGCTAAGCAGGGCAGAGGCCCCTCTAAATGAAACTTCCCTTTCTTTCCATTTCTTCAAGATCACTAAATGCCAGGAAAGGAGTGGAGGAGTCTCTAAAATGCCTCCACTGCCACTCTTTGCCACTGTGTTGGCCAGTCGGGATTTCTTTAGGATACTGGCCACACACATATTTATGTACAGAACCCTAGCCAGACCCCTGGTGAAATTGGAGACTGTAAAGTAATAAGACACACTTAAAAAGTAACTGTTCATCCATTCACATGAGAGTTTGTATGTTTTTCCGAGTACTCATTGAGGCCTGGAGAGCAGAGAAGGTCTGACGACATTCATGGGAAAAGTAAATTTCTTTACTTTCCTAGCAGGTGACTTCCCAGGCCTTCAGTGGAGGGAAATCCAGTTTTCTTTGAAGGAGGGGTCTAGGTGCTCAGTGGTCCTCAATGCTGAGATTTATTTAAAGACAACACGTGTGCACTGGAAGTCAAAAGGAGATTTGAGATATCTAGATAAAGCATAACAAGAAATCCTATAAATCCCTTATTTGGACTTGATTATCTTGAAGACATTTTTATAATATCTACCAAAAGTATGCAAAAATGGCTTTTGATCTGCATGTAGACTTAGTCCGTGCACATGCTGTAGAACTCTACAACACTTCAAAGACATCCTTTCCCCTCCCTTGGAATTTACTAAATCTCCCTCTCGTCTTCTTCCGACAATTGTTTATCGTTTGTTTTCATCTCCATCTAATAAAAGCACAGCTAAACTCCTGTGATACACAGGCCAATAACATTCTCAACTTCTGTAAATGCTTCCTCCTGGAAAAGAGATGAAAAAACAAAGAGAGTCCTCAAACACACTTAAGCAAAATTCCACTTCCTATTAGCATATGGAGAGCTTTGGGGTATGGATTATTCCTCGAGTGCTGCTGTCTCCACAAGAATAGCAGTTCTTCTAGGGCGAAGACTCTTTCCAACTCCCCTTTGCATCTCCGGCAATTCTGTATGTACGCGTGGGTATAAAAATATCCCATGCATGTGGTGTTTATGTATGTTGTAGTGAGTCAGTATTCTTAAGATCATGGAGATATGCATCCCAGTGAACTGAAACCATTGAGATGCAGGTTTTCAGCCACCTGAAAATAGCTTGTCTAATTATTCAAATGCCTTTTTAAGTCAACATTGCTTTCAGCCCAGGGTTGAAGTCTTCGCTCTCAACTGATGGCTGCGACTCTGGCACAGCCCCATGGACGAGAAGGTTGAGTACATCCCGTGCTTCTGTGCTCATCCGTGGAGGCTCCGTTCACGCTTCCTCCATGCTTAACCCCCACCCCAGGCCCAGCTCCACAGTCTGTGAGGTGCAGTGCAAACTGAAAATGCAGGTCCCTGGCTGGAGGCTAGGAAGTCCATCTCTTTCCTGGAGTTGCTGTTTCAATCCATGGCACACGGTGGCGGTGGGGGGTGGGAGAGCCCAAGGGACTGCAGCCTCCCTGCTGGGATGAGCTAAACACCGGGATGACGGGTAGGCGGGAAGCCTCTGTTAAGCCCTCCACTGAGCATGTGCCCCTCTCTGCACCTGACCCAGACTTCCCAGAAAGGCAGAAAGGAGAAAGTGGCAGCTATAGTCAGGCTTCCAGGGGTCCTGGGCTCCAGGGGCAGGAGCAGATCCTGGGGAAGTGAGGAGATGGCGGCTGGGTCTCCAGAGGCTCCAAATCCCCACCCACATGCTTTTGCTGTCCCGTCAGACTTTACTTACAAGACACAGTTTCAAAGATAAATTATTAAGAATTGCAAGACAGTGACCTCAGAGCACTAATCCACACATAGGACCCTGCTGGGTGGGGAGCCCTGTGTGCCTATACGAGCTACCAGGCCCATGAAGTGGTCCCATGAAGTGGGCCCTTGCCTCACTGTCGGCTGCCATTGACTCAGTTTCCACACAATTTTGGCTTGCTCATTTTCTATCAAGAGACTTCCTTTATAAAGGGTCCTCAAATTTTCAAAGTTGTACCTAAACCTATAATGGGGAGCCATTTTTTTCCAAATCAACACAAACTCAGAAAATAGCATTTGTGTGTACAGAGGAGTTTAGATACTGTATCTTTCCCCAACAGGGAATTGAACTTATAAATCATCAATGCATCTGCTATACATCACTACCACATACATATACTATTTGGTAGGAAGTTAAGATAAAGCATTGTTTTGTTTTCTATGACTTCCTAGTTACCTATGCTTAAAATGGAAAGGCAGGGCATGAATCCCAAAAGGGAAATCATATAGAAAATGTCACATGTTGGAGCACCTGGGTGGCTCAGTCATTTAAGTGAATGACTCTTGATTTTGACTCAGGTCATGATCTCAGAGTTGGTGAGTTCGGGCCCTGTGTCGACCTCTCTACCGGGCTTGGATCCTGTTTGGGATTCTCTCTCTCCCTCTGTCTGCCCCTCCCCTACTCAAGTGCACGCTCTCTTCTCTCTCAAAATAAATAAATAAACTTAAGAAAAAGATGTCACGTGTCTCTCTTCAGCTGGAGACCTAGCTTTCTACTAGTGTTGTGCTTTCACTAACAAAAACCACGGCCTTTCCCTTCTGACTGGCCACCGGACCATCGCCAAGCTTCACAACAAGGGGACGTGCTCTGAACACTCCAGGGCAATGTGCTGGGCCTCGTGTTAAAGTTCTCCCACGTTAAGCTACCTGTGGTACAATATGCAAGAATGTCTAAGAACTGACTATAAATGTGCTTGAAAAACGGTCAAAGCTGTTAAATACTCTGCCTCAAAGTTTTGGTACAAGCTTAGGTGAAAATGTGTGTATGTACACACACGTGTATGTGTGTTTACGTGTGTTTGGAGTGGGATGAGGCCAAAGCGGGGGAAGCTAGTCCACTTTTTCTCACGTATCACCTCTGCTGTAGAGCCGCACCTTTCAAGTGGTGTGGGGTAGAGGCCCGTGTCGTTCTTCCTGCAATATCCCACCCTCCAGCCTTTTCTAGCAATATCCAGGTTTGTTTTCTAATACCTGCAGGCCTCTCCTTGTCGCCCCACAGGCCGACGGGGGCTGTCCCACCGAAAGTCTCATTAGGAGATTTTAAACTCTGTCATTGGATTGAGGCTCTCAGCTGAGCAGTCTCACATGGGTACCTGGAAACCCAAGCCTGAAAGGGAAGGGGAGGCAAATAGAAATTGCTGTGTCACGAGGCGCCTGGGGGCTCAGTCAGTTAAGCGTCTGACTTGGGTTCAAGTTATGATCTCACAGTTCGTGGGTTCGAGCCCCGTGCCGGGCTCTGTGCTGACAGCTCAGAGCCTGGAGCCTGTTTCAGATTCTGTGTCTCCCTCTCTCTCTGCCCCTCCCCTGCTCACACCCTGTCTCTCTGTCTCTCAAAATAAACAAATAAATAAATAAAAATGTTTTTAAAAAATTAAAAGAAAAAGAAATTGCTGTGTCATGATCACAGAGGCCCAACATACTGGTGCCAGACTGGAGTTTCAGGGAAACCATAATGGTGGACCATCCCCCACTCCTCCTCCAAGACCTGGGGCCTGAACCCTGTGCAACCCTTCAAAGGCAAGGAGGCTGCTGATCTAGTGTTCAGAATATGATTCCACCGTGAGCTACAACAGAATAAATCATGATTTCAAATGGACATGATGGCCTCTACACAAATGGTACAAGGTCTCAGAGATGCCCAGCGCAGAAATGCGTGCTCCTCCATCTGTGGTGGCTGCATTTGTGACGGCAGAGATCAGGTGGTTCGACCGTCACCCACCCCTGACTTCCCTAGACGCTGAGGTTTCACACGGCAGTCAAGTTAAAGGAGCACGTGAATCATGTGTGAATAGAAAGATCTCAACATTTCATTTTTCCGAGCAAAAATACCTTTCAAAACTGCCATGAACTGTCATTATCATATAACGAAGGCAATTGGATGCCCTTCTCTCACCCTGTAGGGGGTGTTTATATTTAAAAGATAATCCTTTAAATAGAAAAAATTTAGCTTAAAGAAAAACTCACTGCATTGAATTCTTTTTTCCCATTATCTTTTTGAATAGCATCTGTTTAGAAGTAGTGGACACTAGTCAGTCACACAGCATTGGGGACCTTCTCGTTGACATGGGAGGCTTTGAGGACTCAGGATACCTCTCCCTATACTCTTCCAGAAAGAGACTACGTCTGACAAACACTCTGAAAATGTTTCTTCTTGGAATAACTAATTTTTTTTCCCTCATTCCTTTTTTCTAGAGATAACAATATATTTTTTTATATCTATAAAGTTCTGTGTGCTAATACACTAATTTCTTTATATATATTATTCTGTCAGCCCTTACAATAACCCTAGGAGGTAAGTTTATGATTATTATGTCCATTTATGTAGGAAACTAAACTTTTTAGAGCTTAACTCACTATTACATAATAAGTGACAGAGAGGCGACCCTATCCCAGGTCATCAGATCAATGGAAGGCTCTTGTCTTTATGAGCTAGACTATCTACTACCCAAATATCTCATAATGGCTTTACGAGCTTTATTCATGAACTGAATACTTTTTGTGGGCCAGCCACTTTGGTCTGTAATTTAGATACATTTTCTCATTTTATCTCTATAGTAATCCCTGTATTATTAGTATTATCATTCCCATTTTACGGATGTATAAACTAAGATTTAGGCAGGTTACTTAACTCACTTATTTATGGTTACACACTGAGTGACAGCATCAGGATTTGAACCCAGTTCTATTAGACTCCAAGACTACACTACCCTATAGTCAAATGCAAGTCTTTAGGGAGATAGAACCTAACAAAAGCCCAATGTAGAGATAGAAACCATGTTTTTCAGGTATTTTCCTAGTGGAACTTGGTTCTGGAGACCTCTAGGTTCCAGGCCTGGGAAAGTGGGTGATGGAGGCATGGAAATGGCACAGGATGGGAGGAGGGTGGAGCGTGGGCCCCATCAGACATGAGCTTTTGCTCTGCCCCACTTTTTCGCAGACTCTGACAAATTCCTAAGAAATAAGCACCTTCACCTTCTTTAAAACAGTGTTCATACTGAGCTACATGACAGCTGCGCTCTTAGTTTAGGGTCTACATTCTCAGGGCCCGGTCTCTGGGCCAACAGCCCCGGCGTCACTGAGCACCGTGTTAGAAAGGCACACGTGCGTGTCCCAGCACGTCCAGGTCTGACACCCACTGAACCAGAACCTGCGCTGTGACAACGCCTCCGGCTGGTTCACACCCACCGCAAAGTCTGAGAAGTACCGGTTTTGGGTTTGTAAGTCCGTCCTTTCCTTCTTCCCCCCCTTCCTTCTTTTCTCCCTCCCTTCCTCTCTCCTCCTTTCATCCCTTCCTGTTTCCCTTCCCCTTCCCTCCCCCTCCCCCTCCCCTCCCTCCCCCCGCCCTCCCTCCCCCCTCCCTTTATTTGGGTGGCATTCAAGCACAGTATACCAGGAGGCGCCTAACTTCCATCAGACATCTGCACTAGACTGTTATATCCTAGCTCACAGACGTCAGGGCAGGAAAAGAACACATTCAAGAGGAATGCTCTGCCGCCGTAACAACTCCCCCCACCCCCACCCCCCACACACCCCCAGACCCACCACCCTGCGACCCGACCCGGTGAGAGGACTCCTGGCAAAAAGAGGTTCACAGCAGGAAGAGCAGGTCCTACATTCTTAAAGGGAAGCATATTTATCTTTTTTTTTTTTGAGAGAGAGAGAGAGACAGCATGAGCGGGGTCAAAGAGAGAGGGAGACACAGAATCCGAAACAGGCTCCAGGCTCTGAGCTGTCAGCACAGAGCCCGACACGGGGCTCGAACCCACAAACCGTGAGATCATGACCTGAGCCAAAGTCGGATGCTCAACCGACTGAGCCCCCCAGGTGCCCCATATTTATCCTTTTTAAAACACAACAAAACTCATGCCAAGTGTAGCTGCATATTTTAGCTCTGTGATCTATGGCAATTTTCCTGACACTTACTCCATCTATAGCCACATCTTCGCTTTTCCATTTGTGAGGATCCACGAAGATAAGGATCTGGCCTATCCATTTCAGTTATTTACTCTCAGAATCCCACATCCTTTGCAAAAGTAGCCAGAGCGCCACGTTAAAAAAGGGGAATAAAAATTTTAAATCTCTTAAAGCTGAAATAAAACTGTGTTTTTGCAGATACTCCGAAAGGGTGGCATTTGGGATCGCTCTTGCGTGTAACTTAAGATTGGTAGGAAGTGGGGTTGTTTTAGACCTCAGCAGAGGACAAGAAGAAAATGCCCCCGAGGAACCACCTCACATCTATTTGTAGCATCATCCCTAGTTAGCAACCCCTTATGGTAACAGAGTCTCTGTGCAGGAAAGAGAAGGATGCCGTCTAGCTCACTACACACAAGTTACCAGGAGCTACCACACCTTCTTCAGAGACCGGGTAACAAAAGATTGCAGCTGTAATGAGATTAAGCAGATCCAGCATATAAAAATGCAAATTAATGCCCCATCAGTAAATTGTTGGTTAAATCCCCCCCCTCCCAGACAGTTGGTTGTAAAAAAACAAACAGCCAAACATCTAGTCCAATCCATGGGTCCATGACCATTTTTCTCTCACTCTGTCTATTTATCTCTTAGCATTACTGTAATTGAAAAAATACTATTGCTAAAAGATGCTATTAACTTGAGTGCATTCATAGAGTGTTATATCACTAATAGACTTAGGTCATATTCTTCTATCCTTTTAGCGAAGCATTATTTTGTTGTCCTCTTGTTCTGAAGATTGTGCTTTAGTTAAAGTCAAATAGAACAAAAGCTTCACAGAACTTGTTCATACTGTTTTTTATCATTATTTTCACTCCATTACATGACAGTAGCAAATGCGTAGCAATTTCTATTTGTTATATTAACTTCTTTTTGGATCTGTGTCAGAACTCATAATGTAAAAATGTGCCTTCCAAACATGACTTGTGCTCAGATGCTAACTGTAAGGTTTTAAGTCCAAATACTTTTAAGATTTACTTCTTGAGTTTACATTTGACTTGAGAATGGTGAAATCAGATCTGAAACAAGAAACAGAGCAAACTACTAACTACAATAGTGAAAAGGTGAAATAGTGGAAGAAGACATGTGCAACCATTTAAAAATATATGTGGGATTGCATCAAATCTAGGATTCCATTGATGTATAACTAATGAATGTTTTATATTTCACTAAGAAAGAAAAAAACTCCCAAGTAAACCATGACATGCCACTGATTATAATACACATCCCAGTTTTTACCTAAAATCTTCCTTTTAAGGTATCACATTAAAATATTGGAGGAGTGGGGCACCACGGTGGCTCAGCTGGTTAAGCATCCAACTCTTGATATTAGTCTAGGTCTTGATCTCAAGGATGTGAGTTTGGGCCCCTCCCTGGGTGTGAAGCCTACTTAAAAAATAAATAAAATATAGGAGAAAAGTTGTTTTTCACAGAATGAATCATTGGCTTTATTATAAGTTTGGGCACAGAAAATATGCAGTAGAATAAACTGTAAATTTTACGTGCAATCTTTAAATGTCCTCAAAATTTGATGGGTTAGAATATATGACTAGAATATGGTAGCTGGAAAATATTCCTTATTTAGAATCAACAAATCCAAACAAGAAGGGATCCCAGGAAGACCTCAGAGAAAGACCACAGTCATAGAGCATCAGGTGAAAGTCTGGCAACGTACTAGAATATTTTAGGTATGTCACCTCCTTCAATCCTCACATCAAATCCATGAAATTAGAATTCAGGATCTGAAAATTTTAAGCAAGTGACCCAAATTCACAGCTTATTTAGAAACAAAAAAGAAGGAAGAGAAGCTGGGATTCAAACTCACATGTGATCAACCTGTTGTGTTCTTTCAACCCTAACCTGCACTGTCAGCAAATCTTCGGATTATATGCTCATCTAAGAATGTGTATACCGAGGGCTGTTTGGGCACATCAACGTGTTTTGGCAATGGCCACATGTAACTGAACTCATTCTGATATACAGAGTCACTGGAAGGAGGGAGAATGCTCGCCACAGGAGCCGAGAGGCATTGATGTAGAAAGGGGTTGGAAGGAATGACCGGAGCGCTCTGGGCTTGTGTCACGTGATTTGCGCTCTGGGAAACAGGGCTTTGCTCTGGACTGGAGGCCACTGAAGGGGGGGCAATTTTACAACTGAATGTTCTCCTAAGTCTTGTAAAGACAAGAAAGGCAAAATGAGGCTAAAGCTGTCATTGGTAAGAGGCTAGTATTCACCCATTGTAGCCAGGATGGCTGAATATTTGGTCATCTTGTAGTCTGGACAATGTTCTTGCTTTTATCTGTCTTCAGACATGATTATGGAGTGATCTTGGTTCTGTCTTGTCCTGTCCATGCACAGCGGCCCTGTGGGATGTTGATGCTTTATGAAATTGTGGTCAGGGGGAGAATTCCAGGCCACGTCTGGAATGTTGGGGCCACTTTTCTCTTCCTTGGTTAAAAATTATAGCTTTCATTTTGGGGGTATCTGATGGATCCCAAATGAGGTGAAGAATGGGGATGATGCTATCTAAGGCTAAGTATAAAGTTTTTGTCCAGAGAAGTGATGAAGATTTTCTCCTGGAAGTGTCTGCTGAAAACAGAACATCTGAGAAGTTTCTGGCTGACCTGTCTGACAATTTCATCTGTCCAGAGGTGGAGGAAACAGTAAGGGGAATACTTGGTCTAGACTTAATTGTGAGCAACAGACCCTGCTGAAGGAACAGGATCCTTGGCATAATATGACTGCATTTCTAGATGGTTTATTTATCAAGAACCAGCAATGTGGAGCAGAGTCAGGTGTGTCCAGAAAATCAGATGTTGAAAAATTCAGCATCTTCATGATCCCATAAATAGAACTCATAAAACGAAGGGAACAGGAGTCTTTAAAAATAATATTCTGGAGGGGCGCCTGGGTGGCTTAGTCGGTTAAGCGGCCGACTTTCGCTCAGGTCATGATCTCGCGGTTCGTGGGTTCGAGCCCCACGTCGGGCTCTGTGCTGACTGCCAGCTCAGAGCCTGGAGCCTGTTTCAGTCTGTGACTCCCTCTCTCTCCTGACCCTCCCCTGCTCACGCTGTCTCCCTCACTCTCTCCTAGAAATAAATAAAAATATTAAAAAAAATAATATTCTGGCAACACAGGTGGGAACAGAAGTGTTTTTATCTTTGCCTCACATGTGCCATCTGTGTGACTTTGGGTAAGTTACTCAACCTCTCTGAGCTCATGTTTCCTCAACTGTAAAATGGAGGTTGTAGTAACCCCTGCATTACAGTTGTGGAAGTGAAACAGGATGCCAAGAAGGAGCCTAGCACCGTGCCTGGCACATAATAAATGCTCAACAACGTTGGCTGTCGTGATCAATTATGATCGTAGTATTGTTACAAATGATATTGACACCTGAATAGCCAATCACAAATGATCTAGATAAAGATGGAAAGGGAAACGTGTGCCCAAAGAGGACACTTTCCAGAAGGGGACACTTCAGAGAAGCATGTAAAACCAGACACGTGCAGCCAATATCCACGCATGAATTCAGGAACAGGAAAACAGGGCAGGAAGACTGAAGAATGAGGGTGAGGATGATTTCCAAATGTACACCGTCACATCTAAGACCTCTTCTGAGACCCCGCCCGGTGTTTGTAAACAGTGCACCTCTCACAGGTGCAGACCACCTCAGTGCCTCCTCCTCCCAAAGCCCCGACGCCCCTCACTGTACCATTTCCACTCACGTCCGTCCTTCTCAGCCCACACACCCCCAAAACACCAGTCTCTAACTTCCCGTCACCTGGTCAGCCCCATGGAGGGATCCGACGAGGCGATGGGAGCCTTACAATGACCACCACCGGCTCTGAAGTTGGGTTGCTAAGTCTCCACCACTTAGAGATGTGGAACCTCAAGCAAGTTCCTTGATCTTTCCTAACTTAGTTTCATCGTCTGTAAAACTGAAATGAAAATGACACCTTCTTCATAAGGCAAGGGTTAAGTCCACTAATCCATGCAAGCAAGTTACATAATCACAGTTTCGGGCACATAGTAAACACTCAGTAAATGTGAGCGTTCTCATCATTACCCTTACATGTGGGGGGCAGACAAGAGCCCAGCCTGGGGTGCGCATTGCTAGGTGGATGGCCCAGCGGGGCTCCTCAACACAGAGCAGGCAGCTCCCCAGGCCACAGGCCTGGGTCACCTGGTCACAGGTATTTGATTGGATAACGTGTGTGCAGGGCATCAGCCTCAAATGATGTCAACACCTGGAGGGCAGGGTAGAGCCCACAGGTGGGTCCGGAAAGGGACACAGAAGCTGGATGGGGCAAATGCCCTGTGGGAGGCAAGATGACAGTCTGTGCTCATGGCTCAGACACAAGGGAGACAGAACTCAGGACATAAGTCCCTGCAGTCACAGGTGACCTGTGGGGGGAAATGAAAGAAATCGTATTCCTGGAGCCAGAGGGATGATTTTCAGGGCAATGTGTCTGTGTTTTGGCTTTGGCCAAAAATTGCTCAGTTGTGCCTAGAATCTATACACAGGCTGGGGTGGTGTCTGAATGCGAGTCCAAAACACAACCTGGCTTCAAAGTAGAGTATAAGCAGAGAGGTTCAAGGGGACTCCAAAAATAAAGACCAAATAAATACACAAGGACGAGGTAGCGACAAGCCACAGGGAGGTGATGATGGCCCTCGTGGGTAAGCAAGTGGCAAATGATGACTGCTTAGAGCCCAGCCTGATTCTGTTTGTATTTTCTACATTACTTTATTTTATTTAATTAATTAATTAATTTAGTTTTTTTTTTTGAGAGAGAGATCAATATTTCATCCTATTCCTATAAAACTTCCTTTGAGAGAGAGTAGGAGGAGGGGCAGAAGGAGAGAGTAGGAGAGAGAGACAGAGAGAGAGAGAGACAGAATTCACAAGCAGCCTCCCCACAACCCCCCTGCACAGAGCCAGATGCTGGGCTTGAACTCACCACCCAGAAATCATGACCTGGACCGAAATCAAGAGTCAAATGCTCAACCGACTGAGCCACCCAGGCGCCCCATCAACTTTAGTTTATTTTATTATTTTATTATGGTGGTGAGAACACTTAACATGAGATCTATGCTCAAATTTTTAAGGGCACAAAATACTATTGTTAACTATAGGCACAATGTTGTACTTATAGAATTTATTCATCTTGTGTAACTAAAACATAATACCCATCAAACAGCAATGCCTTTCTCTTCCTCTCCCCAAGTCCTGGCAACAACCATTCTGCAGTCTGTTTTTATGAGGTTGCCTATTCATATAATATACTTCATATAAGTGGAATCGTGCCGTGTTTGTCATTCTATGACTGGTTTATTTCACTTAGCATGTCATCCTTCAGGTTCATCCATGGTGCATATGGTAGGATTTCCTTCTCTCTTTTTTTAAAGTTTTTAAAAAATGTTTATTTATTTTTAAGAGAGACAGAGACAGAGTGGGAGCAGGAGAGGGGCAGATAGAGAGGGAGACAGAATCGGAAGCAGGCTCCAGGCTCTGGGCTGTCAGCACAGAACCCAATGTGGGGCTCCAATTTACCGGCTATGAGATCGTGACTTGACCAAAGTCAGACGCTTAACCAACGGAGCCACCTGAATGCCCTTCCTTCTTTTTTAAGGCTACATAGTATTCCATTTTATATATATTATATATATAATATATATTACATAATAAATATTATGTAATACATATTACATAAATAGTATTCCATTTTATGTATGTATATATATCTACATACATATATATGTATATGTATGTATATATATGTGTATATATATATATATATATTACATTTTCTTCATTCATTCCCAGCTAGACATTTAAGTTGTTTCCGTATCTTGGCTATTGTGGACAATGAGATACCATGTTACACTGGTTCTTTCTCTGCAGGGGAGCTATCCTTGGGGGCCTCTGAGGTCAAGACTGTGAACTTTTGCCACCTCATCTGAAAAAGGTAATGCTGTGCAACTCTTTGATCATTTACTGTTCACGATACTACATTCCTGCCAGGTGGAGGGTATTTTGCAATATGCTGTGTGGTCCCGCTTCTCCTCATTATTTAATTAGTTCACCCATTTCCAACAAATATTTACCGAATGGTCACCAGGCATGATCCCCAGGCCTTTGGGGCTTATAGCTAGCAGGGAAGCTATGCCTTAGATGAATAGTTAAACAAAGAATTATTTCAAGAGACCAACGCCCACTCCCGCCCCGAACAAGGCTCTCGGGAACTCTAGGCAACGAGGGGGATGCCTGTCCCCATCTCCACTAGTTGCCCTGCCAAGAGAAGATGTTTGGGAATACTTGATCCTATCCCTATAGAACTTCCTCTGAGATGTACCCTTCATGTTTAAAAATATAAAGCCTGGAAGAAAAAAAGTAATATATAAAGCCTGGAATATAATTGCAATGGCTCGTACAATTGACAAGGAAGTTTCAAGACCTGATCCTTTAAGCCAGCCATCTCCGGTGACAGCTTCCCAGGGCTGGCAAACGGAATGACAGTTCTGTGGCTCTGCGTGGGGTCTGTTTACCCCAAGATTATTTACTGTATATTTTAGCTGGACCAGGATGCCTGTCTTTAGTTCACTCTTGCTCCTCTGCCCACAACCTCTTCTTCTCCCTAGGCTATGGGACTGCCGATCTAATAACCACACAGAGGTGTATCCATGCTCACTGCCACTTCCTTAGGTAACAATGGCTAAACATCAGCTTGAGAAATCCCAGGTCTATATTATTTATGAACCAGCAATTCTCCTGTAAATAACCCAGTTGTTAAAATGATATGTATCTATGTAATTGAGTCTTCTGTATACAAATAAATAAGACTTTATTGCAATGTCAGAAGTTAACAGACCAGTCAATAAAATCAATAGCTCACTTTTTCTTGCTTATATATCTAACTTTTCTCCACCTTTCCTATGTCCTCTGTTTGTTCTGGTTACATATTACCGCTCAAAAGAAAATGCAGCTCGGGGTTCCTGCTTATGAAACGGTAGGCGAGAGGGGAGGTGGCAAACAAAGGGAAAAAGAAAACCATGGAACCTTCTGCCCATGTGGTGCTTCGGGTTTAAATGTATACTTATTTAAGGGGCCTAAAGAGCGCAGACAGTTTGAACAGGAGTGCCCTATCGAGGGCACGAGAAAATCGGGTCAGAGCCACAGGCCCGGTCTGCGTGCAGGCTGGTGTGGCCCTGTCCCCGGACTGCTGTCCTTACGGCCCTGCTGCATTAGCGCTGCACTCTTTCTGCAACCATGGCTGAGGTTCCGGTCAGCGTTTTCCTTGTAAATCCTCGGTTTTGAGAAGTTGGTATTCAGCTGGAAAAATCTGTCCTGCATAAACCTTAGCGTACGCTATCTCTCAAGTAGGGAAGAGGTTATTTGGAGTTGGTAGGTTATTTTTTTAAAGCAATTCGCTTAATTGATTTGGCCCTTGTTGCTCACTCAAAGCGCTTAAAAGGGCTGCTTGATATTTTTTGTGCTTCTTTTAAAAATCCAATTAAACAAATTGGCCTTGATCCAAATTTCCTGCACCTGAGTGGGGAAAGATAACCAAAATAGAGAAAAAGAAAAATTAATGGATGGGGGTCACTCTAATCTTCATGATGGTCCATTGCTGTGCGAATAAGTCCATGATTCAATGGTTCATTTGCATGGGCCAATTTGCCCTCTCCCATGGACTAGACAGATACATGAAATTGTCCCTTGTTATTATCTATCAGAACAGGACTGGGGCTCTGGAGAAAGGAGGCCCCTGGCACTTGTAAAACTTGACGGGGGTGCAGGTATCATCCTGGACTTATGGTCCTTAATCAGGTTGAGTGGTGGGGCGCCTGGGGGCTCAGTCAGTTAAGCGTCTGACTTGGGTTCAAGTTATGATCTCACAGTTCGTGGGTTCGAGCCCCGCGTCGGGCTCTGTGCTGACTGCCAGCTCAGAGCCTGGAGCCTGTTTCAGTCTGTGTCTCCCTCTCTCTCTGACCCTCCCCTGCTCACACTGTCTCTCTCTCTCCTAGAAATAAATAAAACATTAAAAAAAATTTTTTTTTAAATCAGGCTGAGTGGAATACTAGAGTCTTAGTAGTTTTATATTAAGAATATGATAATGTTCATACTTTGGCTTGGAGCATGACATCCTAATTCAGATTTGGATAGCATATTCTGTATTATAATAATAAGGAATTGCCATCACCATTGTTGATCAGGAATAATAATGCCAATTTTTAAATTTACTCTTTGGCAAATGGATGTTATAAGAGAAGGTGGTCTAGAAGAGCTCTTGGCATCACCGGGCCTAAGAAAAGTGAAATTATTAGTTAGAAAATGCAATTGTTGCCAACCCAGGTTACAGAACACATGATTTCCCCAGAATAAAAAGTTCAGGTTTGGGAATCATGCATACAAAGTGCCGATGGAGATATTGATTCTACCAGATGCTCAAGGAAGAGGGGTTAAGTGCAGACCCAGACTCAGAACAACCAACAAACAGGTGCTACATAAAACCATAGAGTGGATAACTCTCAGGACATGTGTGTTAGAAGAGCAATGACTTAAAGATGAAACTCAGGGGAACAGC
The DNA here is from genome assembly GCA_017311185.1 of Proteles cristata cristata. NCBI lineage: Eukaryota > Metazoa > Chordata > Mammalia > Carnivora > Hyaenidae > Proteles > Proteles cristata. Next base: position 627,645 of record JAESUZ010001291.1, on the reverse strand, counting down.
AACAGTTTATGATCGCAGCAGGAAAGAGGATCCCAGGAGTTAACTGAGGAGAAACACTCAGTGCCTAAGATAAGAACTTAGGTTTCAAAGTTCCTAGTGGCTAAGAAAAGAAAGACTTGGCCAGAGAATGGTACCATTGACCATCTATCCCAAATGCTTTGAGGGATTAAGTAAGAGAATAGAAAGATATCAACTAGACCCGTTAATATGCTAATATACTAGTTACTTAAAATACTATTTAGAGTAATAAATGCTAACATGAGTACTTTCATTGGCATAATGGAGGTTGAGGCCTCATTTCAGTAAGTGGACAGATGCACAGGGAATGAAGTAAAGAGTATGTGTTCAAACAGGACAGATTAGATCAGTGATTTTCAAAATGCGGGGTATAGTCCTTAGTGGGATAGGAAATAAATTTAGTGAGTTGCAAGCAGCATTAGAAAAAACCACAATAGTAAAGACTGTAATAGAATCGAGTAGATGGACACAGGGCAAGTGGTGGAAAAGCAAAAGAGGAGAGGGAAGAAAACCATAACAGATTCTTAAATACAGAGATTAAACTAAGGGTTGCTGGAGGGAGGTGGGTGGAGGGACGGGCTAGATGCGGGGAGGGGCATGAAGGAGGGCACTTGCTGGGAGGAGCACTGGGTGTCGTACGTACGGGATGACTTACCGGGTTCTACCCCTGAAGCCAAGGCTATACTGTGTGTTAACTAACTCGAATGTGAAGGAAGGAAGGAAGGAAGGAAGGAAGGAAGGAAGGAAGGAAGGAAGGAAGGAAGGAAGGAAGGAAGGAAGAAAAAGAAAGGAAGGAAGGAAGGAAGGAAGGAAGGAAGGAAGGAAGGAGGGAAGGAAGGAGGGAAGGAGGCAGGAGGGAAGGAGTGAGGGAGGGAAGAAAGAAAGAAAGAAAGAAAGAAAGAAAGAAAGAAAGAAAGAAAGAAAGAAAGAAAGAAAGAAAGAAAGAAAGAAAGAAAGAAAGAAAGAAAGAAAGAAAGAAATAGAGTAGAATAAGGTAGAAATAAAATGTTTGGCACATATTAAGGGCAAGTATTATTTCAGGAAATTTTAGTTCCAGTTATATTTATTTGTATACTGAATCCCAATATGAAATGTGTGTGTGTGTGTGTGTGTGTGTGTGTGTGTGTGTGTGTGTGTGTGTGTGTTTTACTGTAAACTGAAGTTTAAAAGTTGGAAATCTTCTGGATTCAAAAGCAAAAAAGATAGTATGGAGTGAAGTATTTGTTTAAAGATGGTAGAGACTAAAGCCTGTTATAATCTGAGCAGAAGGGTATAGTTAAGAAAGAAAGGTTAAAAATATTAGTGAGAAATTTGGTATTCCTCATGGAATAAGGTCTTCAAAGGCGTGGGAGGTATGGACTCAGAGCTCGTGTGAGATTTAGGCTTTGAACAAAAGTAAGGGAAAACTACCCTTGGGACCAGAAGGAAAGAGAATGAGTGTGTTTCAAAGATGTTGGTGGAGAAGCAACCACTTCAGTTTTCTAAGCCAAGGAAAACATCAGCTAGTCCGCTGTGAGACAGGTAGGAATGGTTCAATTTGAGGAGGTGACTGGGGACGTTCAGGACAGCCACTGACAGGAGTGCGGACATGAGCTCTTTGTGAAGAAGTAACAGGTCAAGGAGAAGAAGCTGCCAATTTCATGTGCTTCCAATCTGCAGAATTGTAGGTTGGTGTAGAGAACCGAATGGTGGCCCCCCAAAGATGTGTTCACCTTCTAATCTGTAAGCGCTGCCTTATTTGGGTGAAAGAATAGGCACTGAAGGAACAAGGGCTGAGAGATGACATAGTACGAGGTCAAGATCAGCCCATGATTTGCAGAGCAGAAGAGTGCCGGGTGACAGCAGAGTTACGTATGAGAGTGCATGTCCGTAGTGTGCAGATGTTGGCCAGTGGAATGGAGGTGGCCTTTGGTAACAGAAACAACATCTGTAGAATATCACAGAAGAGCAAGTTCTCAAAGGGATACAATAGAGAAGTAATGGTATATTTGCAACATTTGGGAGATGCAACAATACTGACCTTCTGATGCCAGGGTGTCTACTTGAAAGGACTGTGAACAAAAGCCATGTCCATGCTGGACAGCCACGTTTCTTTTAAAGCCATAAGGTAGAGAATGCTTTCTGCAAACAGAACACTTGTTCTCAGCCCTGGAATGGATGCACATTAGAATCAAATGCATACCTTCACCGTGCATGCCTAGGACCCAGCTCCAGAAATTCTAGTCTAATATGTAGGGATGGAACTTACATATTTGTGTTATTTTATCTTTTTTTAAAAAATTTTAAAGTTTTTTAAAATTTATTATTGAGAGACAGAAAGAGACAGAGCATGAGCATAGGAGGGGAAGAAAATGGGGGAGACAGAATCTGAAGGAAGCTCTAGGCTCTAAGCTGTCAGCACAGAGCCCAAAGCAAGGCTCAAACTCATAAACCGCGAGATCATGACCTGAGCCAAAGTCAGAGGCTTAACCAACTGAGCCACCCAGGCGCCCCATGTTTCTGTTATTTTAAATGCGTCAGGTGATACTGATGGGTAGTCAATGGAGAACCGTCAATGGGACAAATTATCATAAAATGGTATTCTAGAAGACAAAAGGAAATGGTTGGTAGGACTTCAGCAGTGGGCAGCTGGTAAGGAGAGGAGGGGCCCAATGTAAAATGATGAGGCAGCATCCTTTGTTCAAAATTATTAGGAATTTCAAGACCGAAAACAGTAGGGCCTTCAACTAAGCACGGGTCCTTCTGAGCTGGCCCTGACCCGACTAGAAGGCAGGTGACCAAGATGGCAAAGATGTAAAGCCAGAGCTTCCCATGCAATTCTGGGAGCAAGCCTTCGGTGCAGACACAAGTTAATCCTTTGTAGCATCAAGGCCCAGCAGAGCCAAGAACCAGTGGGCAGATGGTGGGGCATGTTTGCATTTAAATGAACAATGTGGAAAATGCTTTGTAAAACAATTCCTCTTTTGTCTTTGTATCAACTCAAAAGGTTTCAATGGAGGTTTCAGATGCAGGGCTCTACCTTTTCTTTTATGCTTCTGTCCTCTGACTGTTTTTAAAAAACCTAATAGCCCATTAATTCTTCTGGATGGACCCTCCCCTGAGGAAGCCCCTTAGAGTTTGTGGTTCTCAGGCTGCATGGACACACACAACCCGACTGATCTGCCTGTCTTTGTGCTGTTTTCTGCATTCACAGTTACTTTCCAGTTGGAATAACAGTGAATCGGCCTCTCTTGCTGCCTCCTTCCAACACTAGCTCAGAATTTACTCTGCTGGGGAGCTCTCCATTACCAGCCAAACATCACTCGGGCAGCCCCTCCTTCTGCCACTATTGATCCCTTTACAATTGGGCAGTACTTTTAATTTTTCAAAGAGCTTTCACATACATTTTCTCATTTGACCCTTACAACAATCTTGTGAAGTAGGGAGAGCAAGTATTATTATCCCCATTTGGAAGACGGGGAAAATGAAACACAATGCGCTTAAGTGGCAGGCGCAAGTGATAGGACATGCAGGTGGTCAACGGCAGTGTCGGGCCAGAACTGAATCCTGATTCCCCGCCACTCCCCACCAGCTCTGAGGACTTTCCACTGGACACGGAGTGATTACCACTGGGGCCATGTTCATTTTCCATTCTCAATATTTTCTGTACACATTGTTCTTCATCTGCTCCAGGCCCCTACAACTCAAAATGTGCTCTAGGGGCAGGCAATGACTGCATAGTCTCAGATCGCCCCAGACCTACTGGATGGTCAGAATCTGTGGTGCCCACACTTAAGACCCCCAGGTATTTGCAACAACTTGGATGGACCTCAAAGGCATTATATTAAGTGAAATGAGCCAGCCAGAGAGAGATATATACTGTATGAGCTCACTTATATGGGGAAATCTAAAAAAGAAAAAAAGTTCAAGCAAACCCAAATCATAGGAAAAGTGATCAGACTTGTGGTTATCAGAAGCAGAGGGTGGCAGGAGGGGGATTGAAGGAAGGTAGACAAAAGGCAGAAACTACATTTCATGCGAAACGATGGATGTTAACTAAACTCATTGTGGTAATGATTTCATGATGCATGTAAGTTCCATCATTGTGCTGTGTACCTGAAACTTACATAGTGCTGAATACATGTCAATTATATCTCAATAAAACTTGGGGCGGGGACAGAGATCCCTGGGGTTAAAGACCGGGAACCAGTGCCATAGATGGTGTGTGTGTGTGTGTGTGTGTGTGTGTGTGGTCTCTCTGAGTCCCATGGACAGTAATAACAATAGCAAGGATTCACACTGGGTTTATCAGAGGGCAGACATAATATATACTCAGTTAATCCCCATGACAGCCCCAGCTACAGAAGGAGAGGGCACCCTGTGACCTACCCTTGATAAACAGCCAAAGCAAGGCACGGGAGGTTCACTAACTCTGCCCAACCCAGAAAAAGTGACAGAATGGGGATCTAAACCCAGGGAGCAGGGCACCAACAGGCATGTTCTCAAGCATCATGCTGTTGGAAGGCCCTCCCTGGTCTCTGGGGACCATTCCACAGCATGGAAGACACCCGTCTCGATGTAGTAGTGGTGACTTAGGTTTCCTTCCTCCAACAAAGTGGAATACTATCATGTTATCATAATGTAATTGTAACTCCAGTTAATCTGGAGGCCAGAACTCCAGAAGCCCAGCTTCCAGAAGACCTTCAGAGATGACCCAGATACATTTTAATTATGAAGAGATAGCTTTTGCTCCCCTAATAAAACTCGGCTCAGTGTCCCTCCCCCAGACACACACCTGGTCAGCTTGCCTTGGGCATGGAAAGAAATGCCCTAACGGGGTGGAAGTATCTAGAGAAGGGAAACAAGCCATAATCAGAGGGTACAAATGTGCAAGGCATCGTCCTTGGGTCTCTAGGCATCGATGTCAGGCCCCCAGAAAGGAGGCAGACAGTTTCCCTGCCAAGAAGCCCCATCAGGCGTCTGCCTTTGGTCTAGGATTTGCTCCCAGCTTTGCCATGTCTGTGAACTTGATTACTGGGATTCTGTTAGTTCATAGGGAAGAGCTTTTCTCACGGACAGGCTCACATTTACCAAACTCACAAGGTTTGTAAGCACCTAAATGGCAACATATTAAATTTAATTTAATGACAACATACTCTTTGCCGGTAGGCCATGCTTCTCCAAACTGTCCATGGAGAGTTTCTACATGGGTGATTTTAAAAATACATTTAATAGTACATTTTCTAATATAACTTATTAAACTTACAATATTATAATAGTTAGAAGATAAAAAATAAAGACTTTTTTTATCCAATCAAACTCGAGAATGTAAAACTCCATAACCTCTCTTTATTCAATGGGAATATAAAGAGATTTTCACAGTGTGGGGACAGTGGGGGACAGGGCATATAAAAGTGAGGGATGGTAACATTTTAATATTTAGAGAAAGAGAGCTTTTTTTAAATCTCTTGAAAGCTTGAAAACACTGACACAGGCAGAATTACACAAAATACAATTTACAATTAGAATCTATGTTTGTAAACATGGATTTATAGCAAGGGGAATAAGATGCTTGTTAGACTCATCTATTCAGAGAGATCACTGAGTTTATTTTTATTTTTTTTTATAATGTCTTATTTATTTCTGAGAGAGAGAGACAGTGTGAGCAGGGCAGGGTCAGAGAGAGAGGGAAACACAGAATCCAAAACAGGCTCCAGGCTCTGAGCTGTCAGCACAGAGCCCAACACGGGGCTCGAACCCACGGACTGTGAGATCATGACCTGAGCCAAAGTCCGACGCTCAACCCCTGAGCCACCCAGGCGCCCCACACTGAGTTTAAAATAGAGCAGTGTAATAACTTCTAAGATAAAAATCCTATATCAAAAGTACAAGTGATTGTGAGACATTCCTTAATTTGAGAATGTTAAAAATCTTAGTGGAAAGAAAACCGGGCATCTCATACGTGATGGAATCAGGCTGTGAGCTGATGATTATAGAAGGCTGCCGGAGGGGGAGATGGACATGGAGGAGGGCACTTGTGGGGATGAGCACTGGGTGTTATATGGAAACCAATTTGACAATAAACTATTTGTTAAAATAAAAAAGAAGAAGAAGAAGGCTGCCGGACCCTTTGGATCAAGTTCTCAGGCTGTGCTGGCCCCTCCCCTGCAAGGTGCCTGGAGGAATCCTACCCACTTGCGCTGCTCCATCGCTGCGCAACTGACTTCTGATAAAACCAGAGGCCAAGTCTGTTGCAAGTGACTTTGCCTCTGTCTGTCCTGTGCTGTTTCTAAACTACAGTCTCTGAAGGCATTCTTATTTTTCTTCTTTCCCAAATTTTGGGTGGTCTCCCCAGATACTCTGATCCCAGAGAAGGCAACAAAGCAGCAGACTTGAGCTCCCAGCCCTAGCCCCCCACGACTTCCCAGGGCAGACATGACTGTCAAACCCATCCTGGCTGGCCCGGCTGGCTCAGCCCTGCCCTGGGCTCTGTGTGAAGGCGGCACGGGGGAAGTCCTGAGGAGACTGTGGTGGTTTCTGAATCGTCTAAAATTGGGAGTGGAGCTGAGGTGAAGGGCAGCATAGGCCAGCCTCCTATAGGTGAATACGTTGAATGATGGACACTGAATTATGCATACGTATCCCCCTATCCTGGCCAATTTTTATTATAAAAATAAATTATTTTATGAGAAAATGCTGATAATTGTATGTAGCATCTAAAGAAAGGTAAAAGTGTCTAAACTGGAGAGAGAGTAGAGAAAGGATAAGTTAGCTAATTAATAAATCGTGAGTCTCTGAGTCTATAGATAAATTTTGTGGCTTTCTATGGACATTTTTTTCTGAATGAGGTCCATCCCTCTAATGAAATGGATGTGTTTTAATTATGTGCATTGACTTATGCTGGTAGGCACTAATGTGTTCCTGATTTTTAACAGACTAAGGGCCTATTGACCTATTTTTTATGCTTCATGTTATGGACTCATATTATTCAGTTGTACATGATATTTGGGAAACTTCAATGTTCCAGAATTTTAAATCTGTTGCTAACCCAAGATGTGGGGTGTGTATTTGTAGGTGTCTATTTATTTTGAACTCTTCTTCAGTGCTATGCTCATTTGTGGATGAAGATTTCAAAACTAGGGTAGCAAAGTCATTATTAGACGTCTGTAGAGCAGTGAGGAAGCCTATTTGGGGAAGGGAAAGCTTCCCCTGTCTTCCTTCCTCCCTAGCCTTGCATAGGTCCAATCTATGGAGCAGATGCTAATTCATCAGATAAAACATGATAACAGAGGGGGCTCAGTGATGGTGTTGAGTAACCCTCCATGCAGGCAACACCCAGGCACTGAAGAGAAATCTCATTCTCATTATTCATAGCATTAAAGATAAAACCAACATTCTTTAGAGCTGCAATTCCTCTCAAAATCAAACATTAAGAATAATCATGTGAGGATGCTTTGGTGAATGAGCCATATTTGCTCTCTCTGACAAAGAATTTAAAGGCTTAGGGATGAGCCCTCCAGCCCCAAACACCATAGGGGAATCCTGAGGTGAGACAGGCTCTTCCTTCACACTCGTGGGAAAGAGGAGGTGGGGCCTGGGGCAGGGCCTCAGGTCAGTGGCGGCCTGTGGCCGAGGGAACAGTCTCTGCTGGGTAGGATACAGAAAGCTGTGAAGAGGGAGGGGAGAAAAGATCAAGGAAGACAAGAAACATGAGATTGTGTTTGGCAAAAGTGTGCTCTTGGATTTGCTGACTGACCTGGGATAAAAAAACCTGGGGGAAACTGAACGTGGGGAACAGCTAAGTCACAGGGGTCCTTCTGGTCAGTGGCGTGGGCATGCAAAGGCCAGCAGTGGAGGGCAGGCAGGGAGGAAACCCACGTGTGCAGCTTGGGGTCTTTTGAGTGGATGAGGAGGAGTCCAGTCTGTGAGATGAAGAAACCAGGAAAGGAAGCAACGGCTTTTGAGCACTTTCCTTCATTAAAAAAAAAAATCAAAATATTTTAAGATTGCACTGGTATAAACACAGATATAATCTAGGCTAGATTCATTTTTATATTATTATATTATATATAACATTTAATTATTATATATTATATTTAAGTATATAAAATACATAATATTTATATTTTATTTACTATGATCATATGTGTTTATTATTATGATATGTTGTATTTGTAAATACCTTTATTTTATTTGTTTTTCCTCTGATATTAAAGACAATTAAAATTGAAACATTGACACAGACCCCTAAAAGTATCATGGTCACTGGGCTTCACCTGTTGTGCCTAATGAAGTCGGTCCTAGACACGTGTCCTGACGTGGCTGAAATGGTTTTTGTTTATGCCTGTTATTGCGGCTTAAATGTTAGGGATGTACCATTTTCACATTCAAAAGTGACCGAATTTGGACAGGAGAACATGTGGTCACATGGTGAGGCCCTATGTTTTGGACCTGCTTGGTTGGAGGTGCCCATTGGGACATCTGAGTAAAAGTGTCCAGTGAAAAATTGGAGGTATGACTGGAAGCCAGAAGAAAGACTTGGAATCAAAATATAGGGTGTGAATTATTGGTATTTAACTTCCATTGAAGCCACGGGACAGAATGCAGGAGGAACATAGAGGAGGAAAGCACATTTTAGGGAGGGACAGAAGAAGGCCTAGTGAAATACAGGTGTGAGAGGAGAGAAGCCCATAAAAGAGTGCTGTAGCACAAACCACAGGAAAAATGATTTGATGGTTGGAGGGAAGAAACGACAGCGTGGAACAGTGGAGAAAGGTCGCGTGAGAAGGGGAATCCAGTCTCGGGTGGATTTGGCGCGAGGAGCATACTGCCCATCCGGTGAGGGAAATGAGGTTTCACTGGCCGGAGTGGAGCCAGATGACAGCGACCTGAGGAGGGCATGGGGTGCGGGAAGGCTGCAGCAGACGGTGCCAGTCTCTCGTGCCTGGGCCGCGCTGGGGAAGACCGAGGTCGGGCAATTACCGGACAGGGTGTGGGGCTCAGCAAGGCTTTGTTTTTTCTTAAGAGCAGGAATGCAAGTAGATGTAAGAATAGGTATGAAGCAGCCAGTCAAGAGTGATCAGGGTTGAAGACTGAGGAGAGAAGGGAAGTCACTTGGGGAGATTTGACCGGAATAGGAAGAGCTTTCCTAAACAAAGGGGAACAAAGGACTGGTGTGGCCGCAGGTAAGTTGATAGGTGTTTTCAGCAAAGACAATGACAATAAAGAGATCACAATAATATATGAAGGCAGTGAAAAGCAGATAGTGCTGGTCATGATTTTCTACTTATAATTACCCTTAAAAACAAGACTGTTTACACTCGCAATACAAAATATTGGAAGCTAACAGCCAATTTTCAACTCCAGAGCAGATACAGAGAAGTGGCAACCATTAGGAATTCACACCTTAGTGTGACCTCTGAATTCAACAGTGTGTTCCCAGTTATGCCTTTGAAGTGCAATGTGCCTTCAGAGGCCTGTTGGTCAGCAAGGCTGCTTGTCTTTACTATAGCATTTGCATCAGCCTCTGTCACATTCTCTGAGTGCAGAGGCTATGTGTGCAGCCAGGATCCTCCTGTTTTAAGGAAGCCAATCCAATCCTTTGGTCAACCAAAGGGAGCCTTCTTCATTCCCATCTCCCACGTGGGCTCTCCCAGTGGGTCTCTCCCTTCCTCTGGCAGGAGCACTGATGTACAGACACTTGAATTAGCATGAGAAGAAAGCTCTCAGGCTCAGAAACATCTGCTACACTCTTCAATTGTTTCTATTTCAGACTTGAATAGTAGAAGTTGAGAAGAGAGGCAGATTGGTTTAAATCTTTCCTAAATAACCTATACATAGGATCATGGCAGCTCGCAGGCAAAGAAGGTAGCTATGCTAAGAACCTATGATTCCCTCTACATTCCCATCCACTGCTTAGAGGAACTGTGTTTGGAATACATTATCCAACAGGCCACAGGGAAACAGTGCAGACCTTTATTAGAAGACGCCCAACACGAGTCATAGAAAAGGACCTTCATCCATTTATAGAAATAACACAGAGGTATATATGATTCCATGTTGCTTTGGTTATCTAGGCAATGGCCTTCATGAGAGGCCAAAGCATGAGAGTAGTTATTATACTCTAAATAATCCATTCTTAGGGAAACTAGTGACGAGATTAAGGGGGAAGACTATGGATACTGAAACTAATTGGTTAAGTTAGAGTAAGATCAATAGCTATACTTTTTTGGGATTCCTATATAAAATGTTTACTACTTCATGGTTTGTCTCATCAATCCCCGTATCAACTCTACACAGTAGAGTAGTTGTTATTATTTTCAAAACTCATAGAGAAGTTAATTTGCCTAAAGTTAGCTAATGAGTGACAGAACTGGCTCAAACTTGAGATGGAATCCACCTTTGTATCTATTGCACATCCTTTCTCTACAACTGTGCTGTCCAATATGGTAGCCACTAGCTACATGTAAATATTGAGCTCTTGAAGTAAAGTTAGACTAAATAGAGATGTGCTATAAAGATAAAATATATCAGATTTCTAACACTTAGTATGAAAAATATTTATAAAATATCCCTTGCATAAGTTTTCAGATTGATGGCATTTGAAATGATAATATTTGGGGATATTTAGAATAAGTAAATTAAATTTAATTTCCTCTGTTTCGACTTTTTCATGTGGCTACGAGAAAATCCAAAATTACATCTGTGGCTCACATTGGTGGCTCATGTCATATTTTATGGGACAACACTTTTCTGTAGTTTTACAAAAGGATCTGAAGGGGTAGACCTTTGGTAATTCATATCTTCAATTTTCTAAAACACGAGGGAGAGGTCTGTAGTAACTGGTTCTCAAGTATTACTTTCCTATGCTCCCTAGGTTCCATAGGTCTTGAAAATAATAATATTCTAGTTAAGAATTACCATCAGGATATTAAGCTCTGTAGAGTAATCCTATGAGTTCTGCAGAGTAAGCTGCTTATGACTCTGTGAGCAAGGAATTAAACTGATGTAGAAGTTCCGTCTAAAACACTTCATGAACAATTGGTAACAGTCTACGTGTCCAGCAGTAGAGAATGATTGTGGAAACTACGAAGTATACATGAGATAAAATAGTAACCATGGTGCTTCTAAAATTTTACCGGAAAATGCTGGAAAATGTTTGTGATCTACTGTCCAGTGTACAGTATCATCTTAACTATAGGAACATATATGTACAAAGACAAAGCAGAAGGCAGTGCAGCAAAATGTTAAACAATGACTATCTCTTGCAAAGAATGAGGTTTGGGGTGATAAAAAAAAAAAAACAAATCTCTTTACACCTTTCTGATTTAGATATACAATGGAATACTACTTGGCAATGAGAAAGAATGAAATCGGCCATTTGTAGCAACGTGGATGGAACTGGAGCATGTTATGCTAAGTGAAATAAGTCAGTCAGAGAAAGACAGATACCGTACGTTTTCACTCATAGGTGGATCTTGAGAAACTGAACAGAAGACCATGGGGAAGGGAAGGGGAAAAAGCTATAGAAAGGGAGGCAGGGAAACCATAAGAGACTCTTAAATACTGAGAACAAACTGAGGGTTGATGGGGGTGGGGGGGGAGGGGAAAGAGGGTGATGGGGATTGAGGAGGGCACTTGTCGGATGAGCACTGGGTGTTGTATGGAAATCAATTTGACAATAAACTATATTAAAAAATAAAAATAAAAATAAATAAATCTCTTTACACCTTTCTGGTTTTTCTGACTTCTCTACCAGGAGCAAGAGTTTCTTTTATAGAAATGATGTTTGAGTAAAGCATCCTTTCCTTCTGCAGACTCTCTGCTCTCCTTCCTCACTCTCATTAGAAACAAATGGTAAACAACGCCAACAAAAGACAACTGCAAAAATTGTCTGATGAAATCTTCAACTCTTTAACAATCACAAAACTGTGAAGCATGAAGTTAAAGAAAAGCCAGTCTCATTTCACTGTACTTCACAGATAGTGCGTAGTTTTTTTGTTTGTTTGTTTTTTACAAATTGAAGGTTTCTGGCAACACTACTTCAATGAGCAAGTGTGTTGGCGCCATGTTTCCAACAGCATTTGCTACTTTTGTGTCTCTGTCAAATTTTGGTAATTCTTGAAAAATTTCAAACTTTTTCATTATTATTATTTTGTATCGTGATTGGTGATCTTTGATGTGACTATTGCTATGGTTTTGGGGCACTGCAAATATAAGACGACAAACTTAATGATAAATGTTTGTGTTTCTGACCACTCTACCAACATGCCATTATCCCATCTCTCTCCCCATCCTGGGTCTCTCTGTTCTCTGAGATACAACAATATTGAGATTTAGCTAATTAGTAATGGCCTCTAACTGTTCAAGGGCAAGAAAGAGTCACACGTCTCTCACTTTAAATCAAAAGCTAGAAATGATTAAGCCTAGTGAGGAAGGCATGTTGAAAGCAGAGATAAGCTGAAAGCTAGGCCTCTTGAGCCAAATAGCCAAGCCGTGAATTCAAAGAAAAAGTTCTTAAAGGAAATGAAAGTGCTACTCCTGTAAACACTGGAATGATAAGAACACAAAACAGTCTTACTGCTGACATGGGGTAATTTTGAGTGGTCTGGACAGAAGACCAAACCAGCCAAATGTTCCTGTAAGACACAGCCTGACCCAAAACAAGGCCTTAACTCTCTTTAATCCTGTGAAGCTGAGAGAGGTGAGGAAGCTGCAGGAGCAAAGTCTGAAGCTAGCAAGGTTGGTTCATGAGCTGTAAGGAGAGAAAACATCTCTATAAGGTAAGCATGCATGGTGAAGCAGCAATGTTGATGTGGAAACTACAGCGAGGTATGCAGATGGTCTAGTTAAAGTCATTAAGGAAGGTGGTAACCCTAAACAACAGATTTGTAACACAGACCAAACAGGCTTCTACAGGGAGAAGATGACATCTAGGACTTTCATGGCCAGAGAGGAGAAGTCAATGCCTGGCTTCAAAGCTTCAAAGGACAGGGTGACTCCCATTAGGGAGCTAATGCAGCGGGTGACTTTATGTAGAAGCCAGTGCTCGTGTGCCATTCTAAAAATCCTAGGGCCCTTAAGAATTTGCTACATCTGGGGGGCGCCTGGGTGGCTCAGTCAGTTAAGCATCCCATTTTGGCTCAGGTCACTATCTCACAAATTGTGAGTTCGAGCCCTGCATCAGGCTCTGTGCTGACAGCTCAGAGCCTGGAGCCTGCTTTGGTTTCTGTGTCTCCCTCTCTCTCTGTCCCATCCCCTGCTTATGTTCTCTCTCTCTCTCTCTCTCTCTCTCTCCCTCTCCTCTAAAATAAATAAAATTAAAAAAAAAAAAGCTAACTCTGCTCTGCCTGTGCTCCATCAGTAGAACAACAAAGCCTAGATGACAACACATCTGTTTGCAGCATGGTTTACTATTTTAAGCCCACTGTTGAGACCTACTGCTCAGGAAAAAAAAAATTCCTTTCAAAATATTACTGCTCATTGACAATGTACCTGGTCACCCAAGAGCTCAGATGGAGACGTACAATGAGATTATTGTTGCTTTTATGCTTGGTAACACAATATCCATTCTGCAGCCCATGGATCAAGGAGTAATTCTGACTCTTAAGTCTTATTATTTAAGAAATACATTTCATAAGGCTTTTGCTGCCATTGATAGGAATTTATCTGATAGATCTGGTCAAAATAAATTGAATCTCTTCTGGAAGGGATTCACCATTCTAGATTCCATTAAGAACATTCATGATTCATGGGAAAAGGTCAACATAGAAACAGGAATAGGAGTTTGGAAGAAGCTGATTCCAAACCTCATGGATGACCTTGAGGGATTCAAGGCTTCAGCGGAAGAAGTAACCACACATTGGTGGAAACAGCACAAGAACTAGAATCAGAAGTGGAGTCGAGGCCTAGAGATACAACTGAATGGCTGTAATCTCACGTTAAACTTGAACAGATGAAGAGTTGCTTCCTATGAATGAACAGAGAAAGTGGTTTCTTTTTCCTTTTCTTTTCTTTGTTTTGTTTTTTTTTTGAGAGAGAGAGAGAGCACAAGTGAAGGAGAGGGTCAAAGAGAGGGAGAGAGAGAGAGAGGGAGGGGGGAGAGGGAGAGAGAGAGAGAGAGAGAGAGAGAGAGAGAGAGAGAAACTTAAGCAGCCTTCATGCTCAACACAGAGCCAGACGGGGAGCTGGATCCCATGAACCTGGGATCATGACCTGAGCTGAAATCAAGAGCTGGACACTCAACTGACTGAGACACTCAGGTGCCCCAAAAGTGGTTTCTTGAGATGAGATTTACTCCTGGTAAAGATACTGTGAGGATTGTTGAAATGACCCAAAAGAGTTAGACTATTACATAAACCTAGTGACTAAGGCAGCACCAGCATTTGAGAATATTGACTTTAATTTTGAAAGACATGTTACTGCGGGTAAAATGTTATCAAACAGCATCACGTGCTACAGAGAAATCCTTCATGAAAGGAAGAGTCAGTCCATGTGTCAAAGTTCATTGTTTTATTTTAAGAAACTGTCCCAGCCACCCCACCTTCAGCAACCACCGCCCTGATCAGTTAACAGCCATCAACATCAAGACAGGACCCTCCACCAGTAAGAATTAGAACTCAGTGAAAGCTCAGATGATAGTTGGCACTTTTTAGCAATTAAGAATTTTCTAAGTAAGGTATGAATGACGTTTTTTTAGACGCAATGCTATTGCACACTTATGTAAACATAACTTTTATTCGCACTGGGAAATACACCATACGAAAAATTCGACTGGCTTTATTGTACTGTTGATTTCATTGTATTGTGTGGAACTGACCCCACAACGTCTCTGAGGTGTGCCTGTACAGGGGTGTCTTTCCTGACTTTAAAAGTTTCTAACACTTGAATGTGTTAAAGGCTGGAGTGATTTTCAAAGAAGAGATTGTGTGGATGGTGCTGCTGCCTAGGACAAGGCAAGGACAAGCTACCATATTTTCCTATCCGCGACCACATGGAAAGAAACAATGGTGGATGTCCTAGGGCTAAGTACTTGAAATGTGGATTTCTTGCTGTAGTCTATTAAAGACAGCCATTAACCAATTGAGGGATTATTTTTGTTTTAGAGTCGAACATCTTTTCTATTTTGAATCCAATGGCCCCTCCTTCTTTCATTTTCGATTCAATTTTTTACAACATAGACAGTGCTGAAATGCTTGCTAAAAATGTCTAAGAAAAAAAATCTAAATCTAAATAATGGAAATCTTATAACTTACAGATTATTTGTTTTCCAAATTAAAATGTGTGCTGACACTTAAAAATCAGATATTCCACCTTTAAATATAGCTACTAACATATTTTAACTAAATAAAATTATTTAATTTCTAGTTAATAATTTTACAGCAGAACTCATAGCAGTATTTATATAGCAGAACTTACAGAGTTTATATTAAAAAATACATCTAAGATATATGTGAACTCCATGTCAATTCTGATTTTTGTTCCTTATTTGTTAGGAAGGAAGTAATTTAAAATGCTTAATAATTCTAAGGGGATACGTAGGTTCTTGGATTAAAAGAAGATGAGGTAGGTCTTAATATGTCTTCTGTCTCCATTGTTTCCAGTTTACTATTGAATACATATAAGGATACTGTGACATTGAAATTGCATGGTTATGCTGTTCAAAGCCAGGAAATTGGAAATTTTCAGCTCTCCTGGCCATATGAACTTATCCACAGCACACAGATTAGATTGTACATAGCACACACATAACAATTCTCCAAAATTTTTATTTTCAAAGCATAATGGCTTTAAAAATTAAAGTAAAAAAGGAGAGCAACTCAAGGGCATTTCTAGTCAAATTTTTTAAGAATGGGAATTTTCTTCAGAAATAAATATCAGCAGGCCTTGAGATAACACTGTAAAGTTTAGATGCTGGATCTAATCAGATCTAGAAAACAGTTGTCTGAACAAAATAAAACTCTTCTGCTGTTCAAACTTCCTCTCCCCTGATCTGCATTCTCTTCAAGGTCCAGACTTTTCTGGGGGGGGTGGGGGAGGTGCTATGGAAATGTAAGCTCCCGTTAATTCCAGGATGCGGGATTGTTAAACATAAAATAATGTACTGAGGTAGAGCATCACGCCATCCATCACAACAGACGAGTCGGGAAACAGAAAAGCACTGCATTTTCAGAGTAAAATGCAATATAATGACCATTGCTTTGAAATGGATCAATCTGGCCACACTGGAGCAGCTGCGCGGCATTCAAAGCAGCAATCACAGTCGGCTCTGGTGTGGTAGTTTTCTTCCCAATGTCATCTCATTTTATCCCCTCAGAAAATGGCAGTGGGGACAAAAAAGATGCAGGAGACACACATCAGGTTTGCCTCCAGAGTCCTTTCTATTGTGTTAACAGCTCTCAATTGTGCTAGCAATTTTCTCCTGTCTTGTATTAGGAATTACACCGGCACAATTTGCACCTCTCCGGGTAAGCCTGCACCTCCACCCACCCTAGCCCCGTTTCTAGCGAGTTGGTAACTCAGTCACGACCATTTATGTTAGGCCAGGGATGGGCAGAGAGACCTTGTGACCAATGGCCTTAACAAATCTGTATTGCTTAACCCAAGTCTTTCACTTTTGTTATAGTCAAGACTTATGCCTTGGGATTTTTTTCCCCTAATACCGAAAGGAGGGAAGACATCTATATTGTTGGACTGTGCTCGCCCAGGTTGTAATTGCTGTAACAGCAGAAAGAGTACTGGAAGTAAAGAGAGCTGATTTCTAGCATCTGTACAAGGATTAATTGTCTTGGAGACCTTAGAAAAGTCATTTGAGACAGATAATAGCATCTGCTCTGTCAACCTCGTAAGGTCGTCTGATGCTGAAAAAGAGAATCCAAATACAAAAATGTTTGGACAATTTTAAGGATCTCCACAAATGTGAAGCATTTTGTCATATGATGACTCTTGAAAAATAAGCAGAGATTCTAATAGATACTAGGCTGCAATAGCTAATTCCATTTTTTCTAAGACTTTAAAAATTCTTTTTTAAGATGTAATAAAAGTTACCAACATAGATATGTTTTCTGTAAATGCCTCTCAACTTGAAAATTTCTATCATATGCCATCCACAAAACTACATTCCAGATAGATTAAATATCTATTTGTTAAAAAAAAAATTGAATTTGAGAAAATACCAAATGAAAATATGGGAATAGTTGAAGAGGCCTAAGTTAGAAAAACCCTTACTAGCATAACATAAATCTAAAAGTCTAAAGAAACAGTGCAACATATGTGACTATATAAAATTTATAACTTCTCTGAGGCACAAATGAATTTGGAGGACAATGAAGAATTGGTATAAAATTTTCCCCATATATAATAGTCAGAGCACTAACATTCACAAAATATAACATTGCCTATAAATCAACAATAAAAAGATAAATAATCTAATAGGAACTAGCAAAAGATATGAATAAACAATTCATAAAGGAAATAAAAATAGCTAACAAACAAGAGAAAAGATGCTGAACACCACTATGCTCTGGAGAAGTGCACAATGGTACCATCACTTTGAAGGGGAAGTTTGTGGTATCTCAGAAAGTGAAAGATGTTCATACATGGGACACAGAAATTTCACTTCTAGATGTCCTTTCTGTAGTAAAAGCCACACTAATACAAAGACAGTTATAGAAACATATTCATGGGGACATTATTTTCAACAGGTAAATGTTTTACAATGACTCAAAGATAAATCAATCAGTGGAGACTCCTTAAATAAATTATGAATCATCCATAACATGGGATACTAAGATATTATAAAGACGTTAAAAAGTAAGCCCTACCATGGAAAGAGGTAGATGATGTTTGGGTGGGAAAAGACTTCTAAATGGTATTCCTAGGAGGAGCCTACTTTGTGACAAAAGTATTTTTTATGCACCTATATATTATCTATCTATCTGCTTTACACACATACACACACATATATATGAATAGTTTGTTTGAATATGCATAAAGTCTTGAAGAATTTAAACCAAACTATTCAAAATGTTTACTGGAGAATGGAGCATGAAGAATGAGAGGAGACACCTAGAGTATTTGACTACACTACGAAGAGCTACCAAAGGCTCATTTATAAGTAAGCAACAAAGGCCACAAAAATTTCCCAACATATTGTTGCTTTGTACTCGTATATAAAATTTAACTTAGCTAATGTTAGTCTGTAAGGAAAATCCCTCAACTTTGGGACTCTGTTGCTCAGAGAAATGTCTCCTTTAACCCCTAAGAAGTGAACCTACTTAGGGGCACCTGGGTGGCTCAGTTAGTTAAGCGTCCAACTTAGGCTCAGATCATGATCTCACTGTTCATGAGTTTGAGTCCCGCAAGGGGCTCTGTACTGTTAGATCTTCTCTCTCTCTCTCTCTCTCTCTCTCTCTCTCTCTCTCTCTCTCTCCTCCCCTGCTGTGCTCACTCCCTCTCTCTTTCAAAAATAATAAATAAACATAAAAAAAAAAGAAAGTAAGTAAACAAGAGTCCCAACAAAAGCTCCAGAAAGCCTAGGAGTGGGGGCAGGTAGAGTCATCGTCTCAGTTCCCTTAAGGTAGGATTTTCTGAATCACAAGCGATATGATCCAGCTTTCACAGGCTGTCCTTGGGCTCTGCCAAAAATGAAAGTCCATTGTACCTCTCCCTAAGCACATCTTCCTTCTCCAAACACCTGCTTCTTAGTGCCTTGCAGGAAATTAATTCCCTAAGAACTATAATCTAGCGGGGAGTTAAACATACATGATCAAATAAGTTTGGGAAGTCTGAGGTCAAGTCAAGTTTATCTTGGTGAGAATGTCTAACTACTTCTAATATGTGAGATGTAGTAGGAACATCTATAAAGGATTAGGGTATATAGTATTTTACAAAGTTCTTTTTTAATTTTAGCTATTTATTTTTAAAGTGATCTCTGGGGCGCCTGGGGGGCTCAGTTGGTTCAGTATCTAACTTTGGCTCAGGCCATGATCTCATGGTGTGTGAGTTTGAGCCCAGAGTTGGACTGTGCTGACAGCTCAGAGCCTGGAGGCTGCTTTGGATTCTGTGTCTCCCTCTCTCTCTGTTCCTCCCCCACTCGCATTCTGTATCTCTCTCTCTCAAAAATAAATACACATTAAAAACATTTTAAGTAACCCCTATGCTCAATGTGGGGCTCAAACTTATGACCCTGAGATCAAGAGTTGTATGCTCTACCAACTGAGCCAGTCAGGCACACTTACGAAGTTATTTTTAATTGTGGAATCAACAAACCACTGCTTTAGAATACTAGTTTGGAGAAATGGGACCTAATGTGATAAAATGCTCTAGGTTTTCACAGCAAGGCCATTCATTTTTTCTAAAGTTTGTTTGTTTACTTAGAGTATGAGCAGAGGAAGGACAAAGAGAAGCAGGCGAGAGAGAATTCCAATAAGGCTCCTCACAAACCGTGAGATCATGACCTGAGTTGAAATTGAGTTGGACGCTCAACCAACTGAGCCACTCAGGTGCCCATAAATCTGTAATTCTTATTTGGCTTTTGAAACAATAAAAATGGTTAATGAACTGCCATTATTGCCTTCAGAGTCTCTGGGGATCCAGGGACTCATTTAAAATATCACTGTTTTAGGTGATTAATTTTATAACTAGTCTAACTTTAATCTTTCATATTTTAGTGGAAATAAATCCTCTAGTATGGTCTTCAGTTGGGGCTGAGGGCAAAGAGTAAGGAAGTTTGGGGAGTTGACCATATTTCTAGCACAAGGGAACCCTTAAGTAATATGTTTTCTAGCCTTCTCTATCCCCAATAAAGTATTTTGTGCAGCAGACACAGGGGGTGGGGTGGGGGTCCTAAATTCTTTAAAGATCCTTAACAAAATTTTCACATTTCCAAAATCACTAGTACCAAGCATTTTTTGTATTACAGGAAAAGATAAGGGCCTGAGAGTTTTATGTATTTCTCAGGACTGTCATCATTTTCTGAATTAGTAGTTTGTTTTTTTCAGTGAACTCACAGTATTTCCAAGTGGTAAAATCCAAGCATAAGGTTCTAGGAGGCACATATGGCAGACATGGAACAGTTCACGGTTCACTTTGATACTAATCATCTACCTGGCTCTCACTTCCTTTTATTTTTATTCATATTATTTAACAGGAGGAAAACAAACAGAGGTTTAATAATATATACATACCTTCTGTATACATGGGAGATACTTAGGAGAACTGAGTAACTCCCCCTCATCTCGTTTTCTTTTTAATTTTTTAACAGGTCTTTATTTTTGAGAGAGAGGGAGAGACAGAGCACGAGCAGAGGAGGGGCAGAGAGAGAGGGAGACACAGGATCCCAAGCAGGCTCCAGGCTCTGAGCTGTCAGCACAGAGCCTGAGGTGGGGGCTCGAACCCATGAACCACGAGCTCATGACCTAAGCCAAAGTCGAATGCTCAACCGAATGAGCCACTCAGGTGCTCTTCGCCTCTTTTTAATATGAAAAATTAGGTAGGGAGGCTACTAAGTTAGAGAAGCTTCTGCTTATGGTTGAGCCTGGGCTGGGAATATGCTTCATCTCTGAATTTTTGAGGTTACACCAGGAGAAAACTTAACAAGGCACATAGGAGATGTTTCTCATCTGTAAAATGATGGATCAGGCTAACTGTCCTCTAAGATGGGGATACCAGGTATGCGGTGGTGCCTCTTGTGACATAGAAGCATCAGCAACTACAAAATCAACAGATTAAAAAAGAAGTTGTGCAGAAAAAATCACAGGCATATTGAATTTGAGGTGTCTATGGGCTATCCAGGAGGAGATAGTCTGGAGGCAGACAGACAGGGATCCCCTGCTCCAAACAGAGGTTTGAGATAGAAAACTAATATTGGAATCATGCCTAATAGTAATAAGAGCTTGGGACTGAAGAATAAAGCCCAGGGAAGGCATGGGGACAGAACCATTGGGCACGGTAGCATTCAAGGGGAAGATGAAGGAAAGAAAATCAGTAGAGACAGAAGAAACTGCTAAAAATTTTTTTTTAAAAAACACCAGAAAAGAACAATGTCACAAAGTGAAAGTAGAAGAGAGAGAAATGGTTACGAGAGAGGCTTATGTGTTAGAGAGGCAGCAAGAAGACTGAGAAGGGTCTGCTGGACTTGCCAGCCAGGGGGTCATCTTCCTCTTCTACCCAGTATGGTAGGTATAGTAAGGTTTGGTAGCATGGACTTCAAAGCTACAGGCACTTGTGCTGGGGCCTTGGCACCATCAGCTGTGAACTTGAACTAGGTATAGAAGCTTGCTGAGCTGGAGAATCCTCATGGACCAAGGGAAAATTCTGCATTTATGTCTTATTCTCAAGGTAATCCAAGGAATGAATGAATCAGCGCATATAAAGCTTTTATTACAGTGCGTGATACTGTGTTTATAAAGCAGATTCTCAATAAATGTTGGGTTTCTTCCTCAAACCAGGATCTCGACCAACACTTGTCTTTGAAATTTGGGAGCTAGTTTCAACTCCTTCCCTTCATCTTCCATGTCTAAAAATCAGGTACTTTTGTTTTATCTCTTTTAGCAGCTCGCCTCACATCCTTATTCTCACAGCCACCAACCCTTCAGATTTTCACTACTCCACACCTGCATTGGCATAATAGGCTACTGACGATTTTTTTTGTGTGTGTGCATTTGGTTTGTTGAGCTGTTTCATGATTTTATTTCATGTAGACTAGAATCTAAGAGTGTTGCATTTCTTTGCTCCCTTTTTTAATGCTTAGGTGTATCCTGGAAACATTTCAAATACTTCATAAATATTTATTAAAATGAAATAAAACTTTAGGGCACCCGAGTGGCTCATTCCGACTTCAGCTCAGGTCACGACCTCGCAGTTCAGGAGTTCGAGCCCCACACTGGGCTCTGTGCTGTCAGTGCAATGCCTGCTTCAGATCCTCTGTCCTTCTCTCTCTGCCCCTCCCCAACTTGCACTCTCTCAAAAATAACTCAAACATTAAAAAACAATAAAATGAAATCAAAATTCTGAAACAGCCAACAGCAACTTAATAATTCTTTAATGGTGTCTGGTTCACAAATACTGTTGCTAATAAATAAAGGGCTTTTTAAAGTTAATAACTAATGCAGGAGCGTGGTATTAGTATTAGAGGTACACAAAGAAAGAATTAATCTTTCTGATGCAGAGGAGAAATGAAACCACTAAGGCATGTGGATTCTAGCACAGGTATAATACGAAGGGTGCCCAACCAAGGTTCAGGAACTTGGTATTCAACCTATACCAGCTCTGCACAGCTGTGTTATGGTCCATAGGTGGGCTGCCACATTTTAATGAATACATATCATTTACTTGTCCTGTGGCTGAAGACGTATTTCCTATGATGTCCACTGGATAGAACTTGGGTTCAAAGATTTAAAGTGAAATGAGATTGCAAGTAATAGGCAGCAGATAAAACTTAAAACCATAATTTCATGGGTGCCTGGGCAGCTCAGTCAGTTGAGCATCTGACTCTTGATTTTGGCCCAGGTCATGATGTCATGGTTCTCAAGCTCAAGTCCTGCGTTGGGCTCTGCGCTAGCAGTGAAGAGCTGGCTTGGGATTCTCTCTCTTCCTCTCTCTCTGCCCTTCCTCTACTTGTGCTCTCTATCTCTTTGTATCTCAAAAGAAATTTTAAAAAACCCAGAGTTCCTGTCTAACAGAACACACGAGAATAATACACATCCAGAATGGAGCATGTCCTCTGGACACTGGGCAGCAACACCATTTGCCGGGGGGATAGAGTGATCATTTTAGGAAGGTATTTTCTTTTCCTTTGTCGTTGTTGTTCCTTATTTTTTAATGGGAATTTTGCATTTTTAGTTCTATTATTTTTTAAAATTTTTTTAAGTTTATTTCTTTATTTTGAGAGAGACAGAGAGAGAACACAAGCAGGGGAGGGGTAGAGAGGGGGACAGATGATCCAAAGCAGGCTCTGTGCTGACAGCAGAAAGCCTGATGTGGGGTTTGAACTCCTGGGCTAAGAGATTATGACCTGAGCTGAAATCAGACGCTTAACTGACTGAGCCACCCAGGCGCCCCAGGAATTGCATTTTTAAATAGGCAAGCCACCCCAAACTCTAGTATAATAAAATGGGGCAAGAACACACAAAAAAGAAAAGGCCAAGTACCCCAGCTGTAGGCAATGCAGTATGGCCAGGGGGTGGGGGTGGGGGTAGGGAGGTGGAGAGATGGGAAGTGGGGAGGTGGGGGAAGAATATGGTCTCAACCAAACGGAAGGGGCTCCATCGAATCCATCACCATGCAGCCTTATGAACGAGGACAAGTGAGCTAATGTCTGTGACCTTCAAGTTTCTCATTTGCGACGGAAGTCTACTAATTCCTTCCTGGTAACGTTAGAGAAAGTTAAGCTCAACAATACGTAAAGCACTTAGACCGGGCTCAGCAAATCACCAAGGCTTAGAAACCTCTGCATGATCATCTAACCTCTACTCTGGCCAATCACATCTCTGCCTTCCCTCACGGAACCAGCATGGAGGGATGCACGTGATCTCTAAGGTCTGCTGGGCCATCAAGTTCCATTAGTTTTCTTCCACCAACCATAACCAACATGCAGCCAAAGCGTGTTTTAAAAGGGTCAGATGAAGGAAGAGTAGTCCCATCTGGGGCGCGCTTTATGATGGGCTGGGGGGACTGTGGCTGCCTTTCCATCCAGTCCATTCGATTACAGTCAGGCTAGAAAAGTCTCATGGAAACTCTGAGTGGGCTTGCCAGTCAGAGTGGGACGTGAGACACAATCACTGATCCCAGTGAAGTCATCACCTTAGGAAATGCAAACTCTTTGCTTCATTTAAATAAACAGGCCAAGCATGAGTCTGATGCACTAGATATAATGGACGATGCAGTGGTTAAGAAGAACGAGAAGGAAGGGCGGGGGTTGCTGGGTTGGGAACTGAGCGACCTGAGGGTGGAAAGCCTTACCTGGCTCATGATAGGAGCACCACTTCCTGGTAAAGCCTCGCGTAAAGAGACACTTGGTAGATGCAAAATCCTTGGTAGAAACCCATTTTTAATTTCAGGGGTAGGCTTGAGCTTTACCTTCCCATGTGTATTCCTCTCTGTATAAACATGGGAGGCCAAGATGCCCTGTCCCCCCCTCCCGAACACGGGCTCACACCTACACATCACCTGTCTGGGAGCTCGGGCCTGCATCACTGCAAACCCTGACGACCGCCAGCAGCTCTGGATGGTACGCGCCTGCAGCATCCCTCCCCACCTGATGCGGGGCCCGGCACACAGCAGGACTCAGTGAGTGCGCAGCCGGATTGCTCACCCCCGGCCCGCAGTGTCCGGCCTGGGGCTCCAGGGAGCAGCGAGAGGGCGGCAGAGCAGTGGGCCCCGGAGGCCCACTTCCACCTTAGCTCACGTGCTTCTATCCATTCTACAGGAATGATTTCGTTTGGAAAAGCACGGACGTGAGAAGGAAATGATGGTGAAAAACAACAGGGGCTTAACTGTCACGTGTTAAAGAGGAAGTTGAGGCCAAGAGAGGTTGTGGGAGACTCGTTCAAAGTCACGTTGTATGTAAAGCATCAACGCAGGGACGAGACCCTGCATCTCCACCCACAACCCTGCCCACGACATACAGCGCCCCATGCTGTCACTTCCACCACCCCGTGCTCTAGAAACTTCTCATGACTCTAGTCAGCTCCAGTGGGCAGTCTGCTGTCTCCAGTAGGGACTCCAGCAGACTTTGGGGGATCAAAGCAGCTCCTTTATGGGGCTCCTGGGTGGTTCGGTCGGTTAAACACCCAACGTCAGCTCAGGTCATGGTCTCACGGTTTGTGGGTTCGAGCCCCGTGTTGGGCTCTGTGCTGACAGCTGAGAGCCTGGAGCTGCTTCACGTTCTGTGTCTGCCTCTCTCTCTGCTCCTCCCCTGCCTGTGCTCTGTCTCTCTCTCAAAAAGAAATAAACATACATATTTTTAAAAGAGAAAAAAGCAGCTGCTTTAAATCAATTCTGATGGTTTTGACACGCTTCTTAGGAGCTTTTCAGAAACCTTCCAAAAGTCCTCTAATGGACGGGGGCTTGATACTCACCTTGCCTCAGCCAAACTCTACTCTTCCATACCCTCTCTGACACGTTGCGTTTATAATTGTCTCTGATGAGAACAGAAGAGTTCAACTCATGCTGGCAAAGGACCAGAGCCCGCTCTCTAAAACTGTGCCAGGTGCCGGCACCGTAACAGGGGGAGCCTCCGGGGTGGGTGGGGAACCAGCAAGGCTCGTGACTACTAGGCTCCGCCTGCCCTGGGGGTGATTCAGTGGCGACAGACGGCACCTGGGAAACAGCCTTTACCCGGTGCCTTGGTTTCCCCAAAGATCATAATGTATGATCTGGGGAAACTGTTTTACTTATTCAGAAGTCTGGGAAACCATGAATACTACCCCACCTTGGAACTTTACCAGCGGATGGCATAACGGTGCTGAGAAAGCCAGGCTGTTTTAATTTTGTTTACTCTAAGCTTCCTTTTTGATGGTAGAACTGTAGTTTTGCCCTATACCTGTGAAAATCCTGCTGAGGTGGTACTCCGTGGAACACACTTTGGGAAGCACAGTACCACAAACACTGATGCAGTTTGCATCACGGTGATTTATCTGAATTGCTAAATGGAGACTCTCTGATTCTTGGGAAAAGTTAGGACCAGCAAAAATAAAACACTGTTGGCATGAGTCAGGCCTGCTTAGTGAACGGGTACCTCTCTTCTACAGAGAGTCATTGTTAGAAACAAAAATGCAAGAAAGAAGGAAAGAAAGAAAGAAAAGGAAGGGAAGGGAAGGGACAGAAGAAAGAAAAGAAAAGAAAAGAAAAGAAAAGAAAAGAAAAGAAAAGAAAAGAAAAGAAAAAAGAAAAGAAAAGGAAGGAAGAGAAAGAAAAAGAGAGAGGAGGAAGGAAGGAAGAGAAAGACAGGAAGGAAGGAAGGAAGGAAGAGGAAGGAAGAAAAAGAAAGTATGGAATGAAGGAAGAGAGAGGGAGGGAGGGAGGAAGGAAGGAAGAAGAAGGAAGAAAAAGAGAGAAGTAACATTGCCTTAAGTACTTTATTTTTTTTTTAATGTATTTATTTCTAGGAGAGAGAGAGAGAGAGACAGTGTGAGCTGGGGAGGGTCAGAGAGAGAGGGAGTCACAGACTGAAACAGGCTCCAGGCTCTGAGCTGGCAGTCAGCACAGAGCCCGACGCGGGGCTCGAACCCACGAACTGCGAGATCATGACCTAAGCGAAAGTCGGACGCTTAACCGACTAAGCCACCCGGGCGCCCCAACCTTAAGTACTTTAAATACTCCTCACTAAGTCTAATTTGCACTCAGTCTTTCTGCCTCCCCTTCCCTGTGCTATTTCCATAACATTACATGGTTGCATTTACCAAGTTTCTGTATTGCTACATGCACTTCACTTCTTCATGTTCTACAGCCACAGACTGGACCCGCAGCCCCTAACCGTGTGTCTTATGATAATGTATCCTGGTCGCCATGGAAACTCCATGAGAGGGTATAGATGGATCCACAGAAAGGAATACCTACATACAGGAAAAAGAAAAACAAAACACCCTAAGCCTGTGTCATGATGAATGGTGGATCAGGTGCATATTTTCTGATTAAAGGACAGCATTACTACACCAAACAGGTTAAATGAAATTGAAGACGACGACCAAGGTATCACATAGGATACTGACATGTAAGAAGACCCCAAATCTTATCCTAAATACCACAGCAAAATGGATGTAAGCAGGGGTGGGACAGTCTGTTTCCTGTCACGCATGATTTACTCATCTTTTACTCTCTTCATCACTTTTCCACTGATAGTCCCTAACTTCCACAGTACTGCTTTTATATCATGACATTGAGGGGAGATGAGGCGGTGTCACTGACCAACAGGACCAGGAATCGAACGGTGCCCACATGGCTTTGCTCTCAGGACTCGAAAGACACCTCATCAGTTTACACAGGCCATTCTGAATCCAGCTTCCTTGAGAAAATCACTTGACCTCTCTGGGCTCCTTTTTTTCACCTATGAAACAAAGATACGGATACGGGTCTGTCTGGAAGAGTTAATACGTATACCAACATATCTGTCATACAGCTGTCTTGGGCAGATTGAAAACTGGGGAAATACTAAATTTTAGTACTACAATTCTACTGACCTCTGCAGAAATGAGACCAAGTTAGCACAAAGAAATACACTCAAGGCAGACCAAGACGACTCAAGTAGCGTATCAATTTCAATGAGATGCAGGTGATATTCTTTTGAAAAGATAAAG
This sequence comes from Proteles cristata cristata, assembly GCA_017311185.1. NCBI lineage: Eukaryota > Metazoa > Chordata > Mammalia > Carnivora > Hyaenidae > Proteles > Proteles cristata. Next base: position 600,352 of record JAESUZ010001291.1, on the reverse strand, counting down.
TACTTCTGAAGTGTACGGTATTAAACCATCTCCCGATCAAAAGATTTGTGATGATTAATCTCAGCACAGAAAAGAAAGAAAAAAACACAGAAAAAGAGTCTAAGAGACTGACCTTAGGAATGGATGGTGACGAGAATCGGGGGCAGGCCAGAAGAGATAACTAGAAAGTGAATCCTCTCCTAAGCTTTTGTCCTTACCGCAGGCTCTACCAGTTCTGATAGTCTGGCCCGGAATTTCTACCCTAATTTACTGTGTTTTTAAAAAAATCTTTTAATGCTTATTTATTTTTGAGATAGTGAGAGAGAACGAGAGCATGAGCAGGGGAGGGACAGAGAAAGAGGGAGACACAGAA